>JAVLVB010000846.1:545786-598362 GCA_032876305.1 Orestias chungarensis | reverse complement strand
GTAGCTCCGTAGAGAGCCGGAGCTGTCAATCAAAAAGGGACAATAATAGTTATAGTGAAGTCTTTACTTGCCTATTGTTCAGTTATTTATTTTTAGTTGGTTTGGTATTAAATGGTAGCTGGTGAATCTGTGAAAAACTGTTTTTATTTGTCAAGTAAATTTGACATAGACATTTGACTCGTGATTGAGTCCACGGTTATAAGCATCCTTGCAAGGTTTCTTGTTTACAAGGAATTAGTCCTCTCAATAAAATAAAACTAATGTTAAAACCGGAGAAAAAAATGTTAAGACCATATTATAAATAGAATTGTCAAATTTGGGCATAATTCGCTATATGCAGACCGTTGGGTGTGGGATGGAAAGATAGATAGATAGATAGATAGATAGATAGATAGATAGATAGATAGATAGATAGATAGATAGATAGATTGATAGATTGATAGATAGATAGACATACGGACGGACAGATCACATATATTTGTATTTTTATAAAAATTGTAATTCAAACTCAAATTTCTATACCTAATAGGGGTTCTAACAGCAGCTAAAGTCAGGACCTTGCACGATTTTATTGAATAAGCTGTCTCGTAGCAGGAAATGCTGTTATAACTCAGAGGTTACGATATTAAAATCACATAATATGCAAGGTGCTTTAGGGGAGTAACCAGTTAAATAACCTTGTCTGGTTCTGTTTACATCTATTTGCTTTGGTGCTGTACATGCTCCCTGGTGTGCCTTCATTCCAGCAGCCTGCACCCCATAAAAAAAGGAGTTGAGTAATGCAAAACAGCTTGAATTGAATCATTTAATAATCGTCTTGGCCCAGTAGAATCTCAGGACAACAGGTTTATGTTTCAAAGCAGAGGTCTTTTAAACCTGAGGACCAAAAGCTGCTCATTTTTCAATGTAAAATGTTCTTACTGAGCAGCTTGTTCTCAGATTCATCAGTTAAACTTATAGATTCGGAAGATAGTAGTAGCATTATGAAGAATAGCCACAAATAAAAAAACATATTTTTAATGGAGGCCAAGGAAAATAAGTCCCTCAACGACTTTCACTTATTTCCCATACAGTCAGAAAGAGCATTTTTCTCTCAGTAATGCGGCAGCACTGCACAAGACACACTCCAGAAGCAGGGACATCAGGATGTTTGAGCAGCCTTTCAATGATTAACACATCTTATTTAAATCTGGTTCCAATAAATAATGAAGTGCTAATCCTTTCTGCTGTGACTCTCAGAACGTCTTACGTCCAACTGCCAAAAGCTCTCTTGGATGGAAGTCATGGGTCTACATGCTAAGACTTGAAATTGCACTTGGTCACAGGCTGTGAGGATGTCTAACTGGTGGCCTATCCAGACTGTGCTCAGCATTGCCCCTGCTGCATGTGCATTAGCAAACCATCCGAAGTGCGAAAATGCCACCTCTGATGGTCTGCTGAGTAACCCTGCATGCATGAAAACCCCACATAGAACAAACAATTCCCTTGTAGTTAAGCCAAGCAGGTGCAAAGCTCAGGTAGGATTTTATTTCGAGAGGCTGAAGTGGGAAAAAGATTGTCTATAGAAAGTTTTTTGAGGTTGCTTATTTTCACTGGCTGAACAGTATATCACTTACATGACAAATGTTTAATTACTAATCGGTATACAATCCCACTGAGTACTTTATTATAAATATTTTTAAACCAAACTTCGTAAATTAATCTAACGCTAAAAGTGTATGTAGCTAAAAGTGGCCAAACACATGGTCACATATCTGTCATGGGTTGGTGTGGACTCTCAGTAGAGGGGGAGTTTGCATGTATATGTAGATTACAGTTTTTGCTGTGTTTTGACGGATACAGGGAGATGATGGCAGCAAAACAAGGGTTCATGGGGCCACAAGGTGAACTGGCAGGGACAAGCATGACACAGCATTTTTAGTTATTCTGCTTTCATGTATTATTGCTTATATTCTGACCAGAACAATAAGCAAGATAACAATAAATGATTGAACTAGAGACAGATAGAAGAACACAATCACTAATCAGAAAAAGGAAATTAATTATTATTAACAAAAATCAGAAAACAACACAGATCATGACAATATCAACACTTTACAAAAAAAATTACAAAAAAAGTAAACAAACAGGATTAGAATCTAAACGTTATTCAGTAGTGATGCTGACCAGTGATATAAAATGTAAATTGTGGATTAGCTTCTCCAAAAAAAGCGTCATGTCTTGGGGTATTGAAATGTATTCAGTGTGACTAACTTAAAGAATATATTTTTTTTATTGTGAGTATTATATTTTTATGTTTATTTCTAAATACTGCAATATCAACAAATTGAATATTGTACAGTTCATCTTCAGTAGAAACCAATCTTCACCACAAGATATTTCATCACTATAGGAAAAGAATTTGTCTAATTAATTAATTTCCAAAGTTAATGTTTTGCTCGTAATGGCTCATTATCCTATTTTGCATTCATGTCCTTTTCTCAGTCCTTTTTGTTTTCCTCACATCAACGTTTTTTGTTTATTTTTTAAACACAAACTCATCTCTTTGTTTAACTTAGAATCTTTATTGATAATAGGTTTGCCAGCATTGATTACTGAAAAAGTGCACCGACACGTGCAGTGTACTTTTAATTTAGTATCACCCACCTTTTCTACCCAGGTATTTATTTTTTCCAGTTTCTCCCTATATTTCTGCATCCTCTTTAGTTTTATCCTCGGAGTAGTACTAGTTGCATCGCTATGCGAAGCTAAAGCTCCACCGCCCGCTAAAGCAGTGGTGGGATCTGTGACGCTCGGTTCACTCTGTTATCTCTCGCCATCTTTTCAGTGAGTGACACTTGGCTTAACCAGCGGGATGAACGTATACTGGATCGTCTCACACGTGTGTGACTTTGTTGTCTGCTCGTTGATCACAATGCAGGACAGGGCCCGTGAACAAGTTTACCATAATTTCTCTATCTAATGTGCCCTGTTATTCATTTTCCACTAACTTTTAATTGACTGTTTTTTGACTCTCATTGTAATACGGGACAAAGTGCGTTCCTTTTCCACTCAACACGAGACAGGTGCTTTTATTTCTAAACGCGGAGATAATTCAGTTTTTCTAGGGACGGTTGGCTACCCTATATGCCAGCATTGCAGAAATTTTACCTGCTTCAAAAACTAAGCTCATTGACAACCTCCCATGATGGTTCAAAGTAGCAAAAATGGTAGGGTAGGGTAGGGTTAGGGTAGAGTAGGATATTAGGGAAAAATTGCCCAACCTGGAAAAAGTAATTTGATGGAGCTTAAGATGGATTCTTACAGTTTTAGTTAAACATCTTTGTGTTCCTTTTGGACCAATAATCACATTTATGTTAAAGTGTTTCAGAAAAAAATATTTTACAATTTTTTAGTTTAATCAGATTGTTAATGTTAGAACTAGCATGCTAAATGGAATGTGACCTATTGTGATGAGAGCTGAGTACTGAACCTAGAGCTGCGTGGTTAGTATGTAGGCTTCTTTGCTTAAGGTACACTCTTTCTCATTCTGACAGATGAAGGATCTGCCTGTTATCTGATGCCCTCAGTGGAGAGTCTCACTTTTACTAATGACCTAACATGTGGCCCATTACGTTTCCATTACTCAGATGTGAAAGCGTAGGAGACCTTACCAGCTGATAAGATCCTCTATTCTGCTTGACCAAAGGTGTGAAGCTGACGTTTGTATGATAAAGTGCCAATAACTTTAAAAATATTTTAAGTCCAATAAAGCAGACTCACAACAGTAGCAACAGTAGTTTTTTGTCTTTGAAAGATATCTTTTTTTCATTGTTTGAACATTATAAGAAGAAATCAAACAGCCTTTGGTCAGTAAATATATAGTATCTCACAAAAGTATTCACACCCACTGAACTTATTTTAGAAAAATAACATTAATTAAAAAAAATAAAAATAAAAAAAACAAGGAGGAAGGTGTTTGAACTTTGACTTTCTGACTATCTTAACTTTCCCATCTAAGGAAAAACAATCTCAAATCCGGATATTTTGTTCCTTATGGGATTTTTTAGGTTGTTTACTAAAATCCTTTGTGTGAGGGTAAGGTGTTGGAGGTGAACCTAAATGTAGAGATGGAGGTAGCAGCACAGAAGATGATGTTTGTTGATGATGGAGAGATAATACATATAGGGTAGATGGCAGTGGAACATATAAGAGATGGGGCTGGAGCAAAGGATGACAGAGGCACAGGGGAATAGGGATTAGGGGACGTGAGGAGATCAACATAGTGAGGTGAAGCAACACAAACTACAACGGAAACTACACGAGATGATCCAAGTAAGGGAAACAGAACTTATATACTGGGAGTGTGAGCGGTGGAACAATGGGTAGGAATTGATTACTAAATGACTGCTGTTGTAAGTGGTATTAGGGAAGCAGACTGAGGGAGAATGAAAAGCAGAGGAGGAACTGGTGATGATAAGGGGGAATGACAGGATACAAATAATAACAACTACATAGACAACAATCATCTGGATATAACACCAAAAAAATTAAAATAAAGCTAAACTAAAGTAACAAGAGGGAAACAAGAACAAATCAAAAAAAGGAATTAAGTAAGACTAATAAATAGGGAAAAAGTAACAACAAAATAAAATAAATAAAACCAACATGTACCATGATATTCTGAGGTATTTAGTGGGAGGTATTTAGCCACGGAGCATAAAGTGCAAAACCACCACTGAGAAACAGCTTCATTCCTGAAGCTGTGAGACTCTCAAACACACGCAAGGACAATTACAAATGGAAAAAAAACGTTCTCATATAACCGGCACTGATCACTATAAAATCACACTTTAAAATGTCACTTTAATATGTCACTTTATTAACCATCCATGCTGCTACAGCAAATTTTGCACTCCGAATTTTCATTGCTGCTATGTCCAAAGTCCCATATTGTACATTTTGTGTAGTCACAATCTATTCTCTTACATTTCGTTATATTATTCTTGTTTTTTAGCTATTTTAAAAAAGCTCTCAGGGTGTTAACTGGACCGTGGGATTAAAATTTTGTCACACCTCATGTACCACATGTGATGTGATGACAAATAAAATTCCTTGATTCCTTGATTCCTTCCTTGATTCCTTAGTGATTGAATATTATTGTAATTTAATTTTAGTGATGGACCCCTATTGGCAAATTAGGGGACCTCCAAATTCAGTTTGTTATAGTATTTAATTAATGGTACTATTTTAAAGGGTGCTGAATTGAGATGCAAATTTCAGATTTTACTTTAGGAATAGTGTCATGTATAATGTATATTCCGCTTCACATTTGTGCAATATTTTTTCTTGGTAAGTGACAAAAACCTTTATGAAACATTCATGTTTGTAGTCTTTACATTGACCTCTGTGTAGTCTTCTAAAAAAGAAAAAAATATTTGTAAATGAAAATTTGTAAATATAAGTTTAAAGGAATCTCTAAAGTGAAATTTAGATGAATCATCCTAAGTTTCTTGCTCTTACAGACGCCACAACACATGTCAACATTAAATATTTAGTCACAGTCTCATCTGATGGCATTCAGATAAAATACGAACCCACCCTGGTGAAAACGTGTTACACACAAACAAACTGAACACTGACTCAAACTTTGTCATGTCTGGGAGCATGAAGCCACTTTTTTAATTAAACCAGAGGCAAGAAGCTCTATTTGTGTGTCATGTTGGAACCATTTTATCTACGATCTGAGTGAACTTGCTTCCTTAAAGGGGTGGAGAAACAACACTGCTCCGAGCATCGTAGCTGTCACCTCTTTTTGTGTGTCAGGGAACGATACAGACATGAATAAGTGATACAGATATTTTTAAACCCTCTTGTAAAATCGGAGATAAATTAATTTCATTCCTGTAAGGCCTGTCAGCAATGCATATCGTCCTTTGATTCAGGCTGCCAGCCGGTGAAGGTGCCATGAATTTTTCATTGTCTCAGAAATGAAGCCAACCTGGTTTATTCCTGTTGCCTTCTTTGCTTCCCTACTTCTAAATTTTTTCTTCTAAATATTTCTCAAATATTTTCTTGCCATCAAGCAGCACATTTTGTGCTTCTCGCATCTTTGTTTTCTTCTGTGTTTTTTGACTTATGTCAATCTTTTTGCTACTTCTCAACTGTTGATTATGATTTTTTATTATATGTTGTATTACTGTTGATTATGATTTTTTGCCGACATCATCTTCAAGCTGCTTAAAATCAGCTTTGATGTGCTTATTTCAGAGCACTGTACGCAGGTTAACTGTATTTCAAAATGCTGTCAATATGTAACAGAACACCAAAATCACATTCGTCTTTGTCATCATTAAAAATTGACATTTTAATCTTTTCAAATCTAAAGGCTATAGGCATCATAACCTCCTGAGAAAATGTGTTATAATTTATTAAACATGGTTGTAAATGTATGTAGTGTTTACCTACTGGTTTTCAATATTGTCGCATATGCTTAATATTACAATACCCACATTATAATAAATTTCGCATGAAAACCCAGAAAATCTAAACCTTTGTCTTCAAAATAAAGAGGAAAACCGGTCTTTAGCCAGAAACCCTCTCACCACAAACCACAACCAGAGCATCCTCTACAGAAAAAAAGGGAACGCAGTGTTTTTAGAATGTGGGTAAGGCTATATTTTATCAACAAACTTATGCTGTATGGTTTGGGTTGAACTTAGAGACAGCATATATATATATATATATATATATATATATATATATATATATATATATATATATATATATATATATATATATATATATATATATATATATATATATATATGTATATATTTATATAAATGATAAAATCACTATATATTACTTATGATGTCAAAACTACTTTATGTTTACATTTAAATATTACATTTCCAAATTACTTCTTAAATGCAATGACTGAATGAACGCTTTACACTAGCAATTAAAACATTTACACACACATTTACACAGTAGTAGTGCTATTTAATTATTTTCTCTTCAAGCCACTGCTAAAATATTCTGCTCATTGGCTACATCTGCCTCAGGGTTGCAATACCACTTCCAAGACCAACCAATTCATTTAGAAGAAACCTGTCCAAAATAAAAAATGATAGCTTATCACTGCATGTAACATATCTTTGCTGGAATTCTTCTGCAACATTTAATCTGACTTTCCAAAAAACTCCTGAAAGTCCTTGCATTGCGGCCCATCGTTGTAGCCAAAAATGTAAATGGAGCCACGAAGCGAGATCACATTTCTCTTGCGTTGGCCTCTCAGCACTAGTTCCCTGTAAAATTTGATTTTAAACCTGGGACAAGAGATCCACAGCTGTAAGTCTCTAATAAAACATGTCAAAATCCTTTTTTTACCGGCATCATCATGAGAAATGTTCTTTCAAAGTGCAAGTCTGGTTCTTAAAACCAGATTCGGGGAAAGAAAAGGAAATAACCTTTTTCTTTCCAAGTTTCTTATTTGTTGAGCCATATCTCAAAGGTTTATCATAAAAACATATTTATGTTTTTGTGATTATATTAACACTGTTTAAAGCTGCACGTTTGAGCTATCCATCAATTTGTTATAATTACAAAATATTCCTATCCAGAAAAGTATTACAGATCATTCATGAATATCTTACCTCTGAGATATTTCGGGTAAACTTTTAAAATAAAGGAAAAACACAAAATCTAAACAACTTCAGCTTATTCTGACATGGAGGAACAGCAACCCTACTCTAGGTTCTTTCTGCTTAATTAAAATCTAAAACATAGAGCAGCTTTCCTTTTGTCAAAGCTTTTTTTAGCTGTTTTGTTTAGGATTATGTTCCGTCTTCATTTCTCATTACTGCAGATAAAGAGCAAATCCATCTTTTCATTTCCTATTTTATTCTCTCGTTGCTCTTCAACAAGGGACCAATATGCTTGAATTCCTCGGCTCCAAGCAGAAACTCACACGTTTTCATTTTACCTTTCTATTTGAAAGCTACTTTGTTGGAGTTAGAGGATTCCAAACATTAACGCAGAAGTAAATAATTGTACACTAGTTACTTCAGGGCATTCTATTCTATTGACATTCGGAGAACTAACATTGTAGCAACTTTTTTGAAACGATTTTGAGTAAATAAATCGTTCAGTAACAGGACACAAGCTTGTACACCGAAGAGTTAGTTTAGCCATTAGATTTAGGTGTGTTGGTTCAGAGACACAACTAAAAATGGAGGAAACTGAACCCCAAGAACTACAGGTTAGACTTTTATTTTGCATTCATCGGACTTACAAACTTATATTATGTTGTAAAACCTTATCAGGCTACTAAAAATAAGTTTACTGAGCTGTTTGAGCTTTTGAATAAAATAAATTGAAATAGCATCATTTTTGCCAAACTGATATGTGAACTGAATATTTGCTAGCTGGATGTATGGATGTAAACTACAGAAGCAATGGCTGAAAATTATGCCAACTGAATAACCCAACAGCTTGTAGAACAACGTTGTCCAAGTCCAGTTTTCAATAGCTTATATCCAGTAACCTGTGGATACATCCTGGCTCCAACACTTATGCACCCAATGGCATATGACGAGGCCTGGTGTTGATCACTTCATTAAATTCAGATATGTTTAGTGATGCACCTAACAGTTACAGCACAGTAGATCTGTGGTGTTGGACTTGAGCAGACCTGTTGTACATCCAGCCCTATAGCAGCAAAAACACTTAATAGTTATCTTCTTTAAAAAAAATATATGTGTGGTCTGCTCTGCTCAGTCCAGCTCTGCTGCAGCAGCATTTAACATCCACATGTGTGCTGGCAGCTAGAGCTCATCAGCCACATGTTTCTTACAGCTGTTTCCTTGACTTTATATACAGCTCTCTGGAAGAAAACTGGGGCCACATTTTTAAAGGCATTACAAGTTTAGATGCCTGTTTGGATTTTGTACGTACAAAACATTTATTATAAAATTTTGATTAAGCAGTTATTTATATGGTTGCGGAATTAAGGAGTAGTGTGTTTGGTGGAAGGTGAGAGCTACAATATAAGTGAACCTGAAGGAGCAGTAACAGTCACATACATGAAAATGCATGCTACTTTTTAAAAGTACATGAACATACATATCTCCACATAAATACCCCCTAAACCGCGATACTTTTGCAAACCATGAAAAAAAAAATTTGTCTAAAGTTTTACTATTAAAAAAATTTATAAATATTTACACATTACTCTACTTTTAAAACAGTGGTTGTAAGGATTCATTTCCTATGTCCATACAAATGCATAGCCTGGCATGAAAATGCATAAAAACAGGATCCTGCTGCATCTTCATATCAGAAGAATTCAGGAAATGTTGGGAAAGAGAAAGCTGACACGGTCATTAGAAATCTATTTTTAATTTTCAAGGTTTAACATATAAGGAAATAATACAATCGTCTGATCTTTAGGTTTTGGTGGGTCTAAAATCATTTTAATCATTAAAATAAATGGAGGAATAAAAATGAAAAATCAAATCAAGTTTGTTTGTACCTAAGGACCTACAATGGACATCTTATAAATCAAGATAAAACTAATTTATAGTACAAAATGTAAACTAAAGACAGCTGATTCTCAAAACAATTTTAGGCTTCCATTAGCTCTTAATTAAAAGTAGGTTAAACAAAGAATAAATGTTATAAGGTAGGTGATGCAAGGCTGCACAGTGGTGCAATGGGTAGAACCGTTGCCTTGCAGCAAGAAGGCTGTGGGTTCAAACCTGGGGTCTAAATTGTCCTTAGCTGTGTGCTTAGGTGGTTGTTCATGCTGTGTGTCTATGTTTCCCTGGGATGGACTGGCAATCTGTCCAGGGTTTACCCCTGCCCACAGATGTAATTTTTGGAGGGGCACAGGGGACATGTCCCCTGCATTTTTTCAAATGTCCGATTTGGTCCCCTGCACTTTTTACTGCCCAAAAACAATGTTCTCCTACACTACACCGAAATTGTCAGCCCTAGGACCCAGCGGACCAAACAACTGCTCGAGCTGAAGCCCGCTTCTCTGAGTTTAGACCGCCCACCAGCACTTGATTGGCTTACTGTTGTTTGAATCTCTTGTGTGATTGGCTGTCTCCCCCGTCACTCATTAGAGGCTAGCGTTACAATCAGCGCCATAGAGAGAGAGTTTGGACACTCCCATTGACTTCCATTGAAAAAAGCATGGAGCTGCTAATAGCTCCAAACCCCAGCAGTTCAAGCATTGGACGTTGTGCATTCTCAGTGTTTTCTACGGTAAGTTGGTAAAAGTACAACTTTTTTGTTGTTGTTGTGAAGTGTAAACTGACTGTTCGGTATCACAGTAATATTTTATATTGCAGTTTTTGTTAATTAAGCATTTTAACTTGCTAACTTAACTTACTAGTTGTGTTTTAGCAACAGCTAGCTCATTACAAGCTTGGCTGGTTTAGACGGGTCCGTCTGATTCAGTGTTTTAAAATTTCAAACACAACTCACATTCTGAACTTAAACAATAAAAATAAAAGTCACACCCGCGTGGGCTTCTACCAGCAGCTCCGGCGACTGGTCCATGTGGACGTCAGTGCTGCCAGATAGGGTTTGAGGTTTTCCAGCCCAAAAATCTGTTAAAAACCGCCACATCACACCACAATCCGCTCAATTAATATATTGTTATATTTACTGTGTGGACATAAACACACTTCAGTTAATTTAATACTACATGTCAAAACGCTAAAATCCAACAAAATCTGCGCAGTGTTGTTCTCCATAAACAACTCTGACCCAGCCACTTATGCGTTTTTTTGTTTTTGTTTTTTCTATCCTCGGCTTCAGCCCCGGACAACCTCTTCCTGGTTCTGGACCAACCGGGCGAGAGAGGACGGGTTATCCAATTAAAGCCTCGTCTAGCTCCGAAGCCCCGCCTTCTTAATGCTTTCGCTAGTCTCCTTTTATTTTCCCCACTACGGCATCTTCCTGTTAAGTTTATCCACTTGCTGCTAAAACTAGCATAATTTGTGGCGCTACTATCTATGTTGTAAACGCCCTGGCAGATGACATTGGCTAGTGATGGGTAGATGAGGCGTCATGAAGCGTTTCGACACAGCAAAACTGTATTGATACTGTGTCACTGAATACTGACACCTGCTGGACATTAAAAATACCTACAGGCAACGTAGATTGATTTGATGAACCAGTGTAAACAATAACAATTAAGTCATTGTATGTTATTGTATGTTATATATTGTATTATTTCATATCTTAAGTTAAATTGAAAATATGTGACATTCTTAGATACAGTCAATAAATAATGTGAACCATGAAGTGAAAATTTAAGTGAATGTGTTTGAAATAAGGATGCTTGTGGACTGAGGTTTGTCTTTACAAATTTTTATTCAAAAATAAGTTTTTCCAACAATTTAGTCTGTTACTCTTTTTTGACTAAGAGTACATTTCAGCTGAATTTTGAAGCTGAAAAGAACCAGATGAAAGAACGAAATGAAAACAATTCCCTTATTTTTCGATGTAAAATTAAAATGATCCCACACTGCGGAAATCTTTCCTTTGCCTTGAGGCTCCATAGTTGACACTGTACCGAAAAATATCAATAATTGTTTTTGCAAAAGCATCCAGCTGACAGATTCGCTTCCTTGTAAACACAGTTTGGTGCTTCAGTGTCATTTCGAAACAGTTGCTGTATCGGTCACGTGACTTGGTGAAATCAATACACGGGTTTTGGTCTGTGAGCTTGATACATGCGCCGCCACAATTCAGTGGTGCCAGGCCCATCACTAACGTTAGCTAAACAGTGATGGAGAAAGGTCAGGGAGGCTTTGATATGAACCAGTAATGGGTGGACATGTGTTTCAATAGATTAACTCAAAAACCGCCAATCTGACTTCAAACCAGCCCAAATTATCTCCACCCGCCCAAAGCAATTTTTACCCTCAAAATCAAAATGAAAGCCGCCCAATTCAGCGGTAAACCGCCAGATCTGGCAACACTGATGTACGTGTTCGGCTCGGCCCCTGCGCCAGGGGGGCAGTGTGTGTGTGTGAGTGTGTGTGTGTGTGTGTGTGTGTGTGTGTGTGTGTGTGTGTGTGTGTGTGTGTGTGTGTGTGTGTGCGTGTGTGTGTGTTCGTGCATGCGCGCGCGCATATATATGTAAAGAGTTCTAGTATATAAATAGTAAAGTAGTCGTAGTAAATAGTAAAAGTGGTTCTTTATTTTAAAGCTTGTTTTGCATTTTACTTTCTTTTTTTTTGCATTTTACAATAAATTGTTTGGTCATTTATATTTGCACAATTGAATTATTTGAGTTGTAATTTCATTTCAATGAGAAATAGTTTCAATTAAATGAATATTTTAATCAGTGAATTATAAATAAACGTTCTCAGACTACAAGCAAAATCAACTAAGTTTGCATAAAAGCAAATAATTATACCTTCGACAAAAGTTAAGCATTCCTCCCAGGTCTTCAATCAAAACATATACAGCAATATATTTTCCTTTTTATAACAGGTATTTTTAATTCTGTTAAGTTTTTTGTCAGGTTCTCATGTTAGGTTAGTAATCTTGTGAAAAAAGTAAAAAGTAAAAAAAGTCGTTTTCGCACCAGAAGCCAAGGAGGTGAGATGTTTGGAGCTATTCGGAGCTACATGAATCACGTGACCAACTATCGTTCACCTATAGACCACCTATAGTTCACAGAGTTAAAAAATACTTGTCCCCCCCACCTTTGAAATAAAAATGTCATCCATGCCCCTGCCTCTTGCCCATTGTAAGCTGGGTAAAGGCACCAGCAGACAACTGTGACCCCACACTGACTCTGGCTGTCAGTGCTGCTAATGTACCCATGTTTGCAGACCTATAGCAACCCTAAACCCACACATGACTTGTTGCATGTGACAAATATGCTTAGGCATAAGAACCCAGAACACAGACAATACATTTTTTGTATCAGCAAGCCTAGTGGAATTGAAACAATAACCCTACGTGAGGAAACATGGTAGCAAATGAAACAAGAACTCACATAGGGAAATACATAAGAATATAATTGACGTATGACGGTTCAAAATATTATTGAAACATTTAAGCTTCCCAGAAATTAAAATCCATCTGCCTCTTTGACTGCTCAAAGCAATTGAATAAGAACAAAACCTGAAATACTTTATAACCCCACTGTACCACCAACTAGTTTGTCAAGTGCATGTAATGAGGGAGGAAATGGGTTGTCAATTGTACAAGGAAAGTACCACAAGATGTACTGACCTTAGGAAATTGCACTCCAGATACAAAGTCCCCATAAGAATCTTGGTAAAGAACCTTAGAAAAGAAAAGGATCAGTGTATCATTTTAACACAGATGGTGGTAGAACTTATTGGTTTATAATAAAACAGCACTCGGAATAAACGTTAAAAACATCTTCATTTTACATCAGCAGATAAAAGTTAAATCTAAAACAAGCTTTTAAGAGCAGCGTTATATTTGTACCAGCTGTACCTTTGGTTCCACGAGATCGATGAGGGAGTTTCAGCAAGCCTCTATGTGAGAACAAATTCCCCATGTCCTTGGGGGACACTTAAAACTAGACATGCTTGCAAATGTCTTTTCCTCAGTTTAGTGTTAGTAGTAAATGAAATCTGTTTTCAGAGGCTTCCCCAAGAGGAACACAAGAACATTAAGGTGAATAAAGAAGTTGAGGAGAAATTCTTAGTGAAGACTAATGAGTGGAATTGGGGGTGTTGAGTGCAGGGATATGGGGTATTGTCTTGACCTTTCTCATTACTATGATGTTAACCTGTCAAATTCCCTTTGGACCCATCCCACTTCCCACATCAGCCTTTTAAAAATAAACCAATAAAGGTTTTGCAAGGCAAAGTGAAGTGAAGTGCTATGCCCTGGTCCTCGTTTCTATTTTCTCACCCCTCCCTCCTGGGCAGATTGGGGGAAGCTAGTGGTGTCAGCATTGGTTGAGAGGTAATTAATCTAATCAAGTAATTAAGCACAACCTTGAGTAAACAGTCCTTTTGGGTATGCTGTTTCAGACAGAAAAAAATAACATGAGCTGGCTAAAAATATAGTCCCCACTCGAACCCTAAAAAGGGCCATTTTGGCTTTAGTGCTGATAAGCTAGGTTGATCAACTTGGAATGCAACCCAATAACTCATATCGTTTGTGGAAAGGAGAAACAAAGTTGCTCAATCAATAATCATGTACAGTAAAAAGGCACATTATTCCACAATTTTGTGATGTTTTGCTACAACTATCATTATGGTATACTCCCTCAAAAACCTAATTCTTTACATTTGAACAGACCAGTTAATAAGGTATACATGTCAGCACTAGATTGGATAACTATCTTCTTTCAGAAATGCTCTATTGATTATGGACTTGGTCTTAAAAGGTGTACGACATTCCTCAGTGATTTTTGTACATTATATAAGCACTTGTATAACTATGCAGTTGTTGATTTTACAAGGTGTACATCAGTGATCCTCACCAAACACTGCTAGATTGAGGTCTGGTGACTGTGCAAACCACTTGGGTACTTTGAGCTTATCTTCATGTTTGGAAAACCAGTTTGTGAGTATGTGATGTTTCCACCACTGTGTATTTTCCTGTCTGAATGCTTCAGCAGAGGATTGCTAATGCACAGTGTGTGGTAAAAATAATTCCAATACAACTACAAAACCACCAATACACCTGAACCTTTGATGCAGAGCAGGATGGATCCATGCATACAGCTATGTCTGACAATTGGTTAGACGTCACTGTAAACAATGGTCCAGTTGAAAGTAGTTTCCACTTGACCCCAATATGTTTTTTAACATATTTTTGAGAGTCTGTGGAATTTTTTGCTTACCTGTTTTGGGCTGAATTCGATGGCACCTGTTCAGGTTTCTGCTACTTCAGCCAGTAATTTCCATGGTTTAGCATGTAGTGTATCTAGAAAAGGTATTTAGCATTCATTATTTGAAACTTTTGTTTGTGCTAATTTTAGATAACGTTGCTTTTCAGTCATCAAAAATGTATTTTATTTTCCTATGTTTAACAAAAAAGGGTATTTTACTCTACAATGCTGTTTTATGTATTGAGTTCTTACACTAAGTAACTTTTCAACCTTCATAAAATATTTTCATAACGACTTAAAACTCATTGAATGACACCTCTGTCATGGCAGAGGGGGTCTGTATCGATTTAAACAGCACTAAGAAACTTTGAAGAGGGTGGCAGCAACCCTGCCAAACAAAACAACTATAAATCTGCTGTCTCCTTTACGGCGTTTGTCACTTCCCCCATTTCTTATTTTCAACATCATCATGTGACATTGTTTCGCCACGATTAGGTTCATTACCACATCACTACCTGCAGGCGACCGGGAGATTAAGATTTTAAGATGCAATGCGCTGGTGCTGAAGGAAAGAATCAATCTCTTTTAGATAAAACACAACTGCTTTTGTCCACACTGGCCGCCAATATCAACCAAAACTGAAATCTCTTGTTGTGTTTCTTAAAGGCAAAAATAGCTATGCATGAAACCTGATTATTAGTTTCCTAAATACTATGACTATTACACCTTGACCAACAAACATATATATTTTAAATAGAGAAAATAAGTATATATATTTTAAAGCTCAGTTTAGACCATTAGGTAAAAGTCTACATTTTTTTAAAGTTTTAAATTAGTGTCCCTTCATCCCTACTCAATACTATGTTGTTGGCATACTATTCACTCTGAAGTGAAAACAAAAAAGCAGAACAGGAGAGTTCAGGTGCATTATGATGCAAAATCAGTCTTGATTCAACTTTTTTACCTCTTTGAATTTGTTGTAGCAGTAATAGTCTCAGTAAATTGTGTACCAGAGAAACAAAGTAAAGATCTTTGTATTTACAGTGTAAACTGACAGTTAATGGCAAAAAGTAGCCTAAGAAAAGCATCCTTTTACTGTGACAGCTTTTTGGAATGGACTCACAAATCACTGTGGAAGAACTGAAAATATAAAAGCAAGGAAGTTACAGAAAAAGTCCAACTGCCTATTTCACTTCCAGTTATGCTTCCTTTTCTAAAGTGCATTTACAGAATTGCAGAAAGTCTTATAGAGACTTGAGAGGAAAGTTATTTTGTTGAAAGCTTTACAGGTGATACAAAATGTATGTGTAGTTTTACTGAACTGTTAGTTTCTTCCCTTTTAGATATTGAAAGGTTGTTCTGCATTGACCCAAGCATTTTTCTGGGTTGCTATCCATTTTATCTTGTCCACTTATTTGCTCTGTTAAAAACATATGAGATAAATGAAAACAGTCCATTGTTGTAGCTCGTAACTGCGCCGTTTGAGTTTCTGCCTCCTCAACTGATTTTACAAAATGCCTTTGAGAGGTTCTCAAACTCTAAAAGCTTAATCAAATTCAGTATAAGCAGCACTCATAGATTTACTCTTGACCTTTCATTTAATGTGCAACAGTACTAAAGGATTTATAAAAATCATCAGAAAGCCAAAGTTTTGATTGGCATTTACAGAAGCTAATACCATTTGATCAGCAGCGTGGTAAAAGATGGTCTCCTTCACCTGTCTGCTTCAACTCAAAGAGCTTTCCAGTAGTCACGCTCCACTGAATTCCCCTTTCACTTCTACCAACTGTGATCCTGCATTGTCTACCCCTGTCTTATTGTTCAGCAATGGAGCATGGCAACAGATGAAGTCCTCTGGCACACAGACAGAAACACAAGAAGCCGAGCCTGTAAAAAAAAAAGCAACAAAGAAACAAACTGAGTTCATTCTTTTTCTTCGCCCTGCAGTGATGCTATCTGCTTGTGTAGTAGAACTCTCAGGTAAATGGATGCACACTGGCATGCTTCTTTCTCTGAGACTGAGTCTCTGATGGCTGGCCAGATATAATTTTTGACTCTTTCTGGGCTGAAGACTATCGTGTCAACTGTGTGTAATGTGAACCCAGGTCTCCTCTTTGTGCATGTAATGTATTTGCAGTTCCCCACCCTTGGGGACGCAATTATTTTTTTATCAGCCTGTGAAACTCCGTTAAGTGCTTCAGGGCAAGGGAGAATGGAGTAGGAAGGGGTGGGGCCTCCATGTGGACTCGCTATCTAAATTGTGGCCTCGGCGCTTTGACACAAAACATCAAGGAAGACAGCGTTATTATTGCTCAAATATTTTCCCAGAATTAGAGAATGACAAGGGTCAAAACGGGAAATAAATGAAGTCATAATAGAAAATGAGACAAGCAGGGAGGAGAGACAGACAGGAAAAGAGGGGCATAATTGGAAAAGACGTCAAGATAAGATAACAGCCTTACCAGTTTCTTTATTTAATTACAGTAGCTCCCATCTGACATGGCACACCTACATTATACCCCGCAGTTTGTGTTATCTGTTGAAGTCACTGCATGCACATATGGCTGTGCAAAAATAAACACCAGCACACTTTCACTTGTGTTTCCCCACTAACTAGTTTAAAACATATGGTACTAAGCATATGAGGTGAAGTGATGTTTGGAAAGTGGTTGTTATTCAATAAAGTCACCTTTGCTCTTTCTTGCTTATTGCTTTTGAAAGAATTTCAAATAAGCTACTCACAGTATCACAAACAGACACCTACCATTTCAGATTTCATGAATAATTAAATAGTTGGTCATATTTTTTTGTTTTTCTCACTGACAGATGAGCTAGACAATTATGAAGTTTTAAACCAGCAAGGTAAGTATCATTTCCGGAATTACATTAGAATAAGCTGTGTTATAAATGCAAATATTCAACAAAGCTTCAGTTTTGCTTGCAGCACTTGTACAGGTGCACCTGAGTCAGGGACTCCATCTTCTTTCTGCTGGGTGTTGGGCATTACATAAAATCCTCTATCCTCTAGTACACACACGTTTGTAGTAACTGGAATAAATGTGTATGTTCAAATGTGAAAAAAGACTTAGATGTGTGGATAATCTTGTATCAAACTTTTAAGGACTGCACATGACAATCTATATACCTATGTGTTACATGTAGGAAAAAAGGATCAGAGGATGTTGAAAAATTGTGTGCATCACTGAATGCTGATGTTGGTGTTTCAATGTAAAGAGGAATTAGGTAAGTTTACCAAATGTTCCAAGTTGTTCTTTTACGGTCAGTGTCACAGAGTGCCTTCTTAGTGCTGACATTTTAATGAATAGACTGAATAACAACCATAGAAAATCATATTTATACAATGTTTGGGAGTTAAAACTCTGCACTATGTGTATTTTTTACATGTGAATAACATTAAAAAGTATATTATTTAAATGTCCCCTCATTTCTTGTCTGTTAACATTTAATTGAAATATACACTGCAGTGTATATTAGATTTTTTTAATCTGTTTTTGTGATGAGAAATGTTCAAAAGCAAGCCATCTATTCCATATGACTGAACATTTTTATTTTCAATTGTGTTCTTTGATATGTGTCAGATGGCTATTGTTGTCTTTGCAAAAGCCAAATGTAAAGGAATAAATGTCAAAATGTACAAGAAAAACTGAAAACTACATTTTCAAAGTACTAGTAATTTTATTGTTAGTTAAGGTTGTCTCTTTTTTAAGCTTCCCCTCTTACGTATTATCTAAATTAAATAAATTCTAATATTATTTTATTCTATTGCCAAAATTGTATCCACATCTGAAGAAAAACTAATTAAAATATGACCCGCACCAAACTGCACAGGTGAATAGCTGGTTTGTGTATATCTCAGAAAGAGAAGGACAGAAGCTAAATTGCAGGTGATAAGAATGCTACTGGAGACGGTGAGAGGGGTGAAACCGAGAGGGGCTTAAAGCTCTGAGGTCCTTTGAGTGTGTGATTGTGTGTGCAGGGTTTCTATTATCAGTCTGTCAGGGTGCACAGCCCCGGCGTCATGGGTCTACTGGATCGCA
Organism: Orestias chungarensis; assembly: GCA_032876305.1. NCBI lineage: Eukaryota > Metazoa > Chordata > Actinopteri > Cyprinodontiformes > Cyprinodontidae > Orestias > Orestias chungarensis. Next base: position 579,477 of record JAVLVB010000846.1, on the reverse strand, counting down.
TAAAGACACCACTGTTGAAACAGGTGAAACCCACAAATGTAACTGTATTAGTGTTGGTTCTTATGAATACACTATTCAATCAATCTGTAACCGCAGTGTGTCATGAGGAATATGAGTAACTTTAGTCCTTTTTTCTTGATAACTCCTAAGTGTAGAGTTTTTCCATGTAACATTATAATGCAGTTTAGCAAACAAATAAAAAAAAAAACATATTTATTTTCAAATATAAACTCAACAAATGAATAATGAGCTGTAGATTCATCATGTTTGTAAAATGTTCAAATTTATAAAAAACTAAAAAGACCATTTTACACTTATATTGTAATAGTAAACAACATGCATGTTTACTAAGAAACATTCCCTGATAGTGGAGTTGAAGCTGGGACAAACAGCAAAGCTTAAATTATTTTGTTGTGTTCCGACTCCTTACTCATGAATATCAGATGTACATCATGAATGAAAGAATCTGGTTGCAAACAACTTACATTACCTTTTTCCTTTATTCATTTAGTCCTATATTACTTTTTCATATCTAAACAGGTAAGCCAAGGTGGTTTGGACACCTGACCTGTTACATCCTGCTCATTTGTCTTAAGACCCTGGAGCTGAGAAAGAACTAAATAGAGGGATAAAACACTCACACACTATTAGTTACTCCGGTTCAACAGCTTGTTAAAACACATGACGAATGAACCAGTCACATGACAATAACTCAATGCCTGTATGCATCTAGATGTGTTAGTGACAACTTTTGGAGATTCCAGGTGAGCTTTAGAAAAGGGCAAACGTACCAAAAGGGAAATATGTCTTGTAAATGTCAGGGGTAAGAAGAGAAATTGCTCTGATGATAGAAAACAACAGCAGGTTGATTAAACTATTTAGAATGAATGCACAAAAAACTGTGAAGCAGATGAGTTACACGACCACAAGACTATGCCATGTCCACTCCTGTCAGATAAACCAGTTATTCAGACCACAACTCACAGACATTGGAAAATAATTGCATGATCTAATCAGAAGTTTGCATAAAATTTTTAAATATTAATTCGGATTTATATCAATGGTTCAGGCTGCTGATGGTAATGCTATAACAGTAAGAAGGACAGTGTGTATCTCTTTGAATTTAGGATTCCCCCGAAACTCAATCAGAAAGTTAGTTAGATGTTTGGGCTTCTATTCAAAACAGAATTATGGACATACTTCCTCCAGGCTTTAAGGCTTTACATGCAAGGCAAAATACATCTGACATTTTACTTATTTCTTGAAGAATGTAATTGTTGGTATAAAACAGAAACCTGCATTTTTTTCCACAAAATATTTTATCAGGATTTATGAATTGTCTGTTTGTGTGGTATATTCTTCAGTCTTTCCTGGGCATTTGTCTATTTTTTGAGACTCTCTGGATTTTGTGCAAAGATATTTTGCGGACAAAACCAGAATTGCCTTGTGTCCTCATCTTTCTTTGTTGAAAATTAAAAAGGACAAACATCTAGACTATTGAGCGGTTGGCAGAGAATTGCAGTTGGAGGCTAGATCCCTGCCGAGCCCAGCTGCTGCTTTGGCCAATGATTAGATGGTAACTGAGCTGCCAGCAGTGGTATATAAGAACGCAACAACTCATTCAGCCTGGGCTGGTAACTTGAGGCAGCTTCTTATTAGACTATCTATTGCCTCAGTGGGGTGTCAGCCTACCAAGCTGACAACTTTCTAAAACATCTTTTGCTTTGTTGTTAGACATTTATTAGCTAATTAGATTAGCTGTCTGTGGGGCTTACTCTTTTCCAATAGAAATATAAAGCCATTTCACCAAAGGTAGAGAACCTAAAATGCAATTCCAATCCAAAATATTATGATGATACATCTACTGTACTGTTAATATGATAATTTGTGAAAGAGCAGGAAAGTTAAAAGTTTCCAAAGGCCTTCTTAAAGTGAAGCAGTCTCGACCTGAATACTATTGAACCACAGAGACGATTGTAAATTATAGAAGATGTTGATAACCCCATTCACAAATCTCAAATACGGAGTGAATCACCCTATTTACAAAAAGCTGAAGTCATATTAAACTTTAATCTGTCATTTACACACCAAGACGTTTTACAAGAAAAGACAGAGGTGTCTCTCATTTTTGCAGAGGCCTGGGTTCTGTAATGTGTTTGATGAGATTTCAGACACATTTTCTATATTGTGTTTCCACAATATTTTCTTATAAATAACATTTCTGTCAAAAATATAAAGGAGCTGAACAATCTGTCAAAAATACAGTCAACAGTTTTTTTTGGCGTGGGTTAGACTCACCAAAAAACGGGGATGTAAAGGTGATTAGTGAAAGCCTTTAATAACAATTTTAAACGCTCAGTTCACAATGTCAGATAAAAAGTGGAGAGTTCCAGATCTTAATTAAAAGAAAGCCACTGTTTCAATAAAGCTGTATTTCATGAACTGTCAAATCTTGTCATATATATGATGTGCCTAGATTAGTGGCTATATTTATATTGAAAAGTAGGAAGTTTGTATGCTTCTGAATAAAGATGAAGCACATTTCTCTACTTTAACTAGTATTTTGTCAAAGGCAGGCTGCCACTTCCCGGACAGGTTTCCATTTAGTTACAGGGCAGAGAGCCACAAAGTGCCAACAACCTTGTAAAGACACTAATACATAAGGGTACAAAGAACTAATTTAGACCTTTGGGGTTCCTCAACCCCAAAGGAACACACTAAGTATTATTTTATTCCTATAGCAGCTTCTTTTTAAAACTGATCAGTGAAACTCTAATTTCCCTTATTCCTACAATCAAAATAAATTTAGTTCATGCTTTATGCTCATAACTGGATCCTTTTCTTTAAGCCCATTTAGATTCAGAAATATCTCTCAGTATCTCTTACACATTTTGGTGATTCTTACTTTTTTTTGCTTCTGTGCCATCATCCGTTGTTCAAAATCCTTCTATCTGAATCCCCTTTTATCCCTTCTGTGTTCTATCTGCCAAGTCGATCTGTCCATCACTCCCTGGCTCATTGTCTTGTTATCCAGTGTCTCACTTTTCATCCACCTTGTCAGTGATGTAGTTTCTCTCTTCCTATGTAAACCCCACTTGTTCTGCTGTGTACTGTAGTTCTGCTTTCTTTGTGTTGGCAACTTTGAGCCCAGAGACACCAGGGGACCAAAGAGGCTCAACTTTAATTGATACACTGGATAGAAGAGACAGAGCGGGATAGGTCTGAGTTGACAAGGTTAATTCTGTTTTTCTTTGCTCTACATTAGCTGTGGGCAATTAAACCCATGAAATCCTCCCTTGGGGAAAAATATATTAGGAGTAAGTATGAAATAGAATGGCTGCCCTAAGGTCGTTTAAGAATTATAGTGTTATTTAAAAAACATTTAAGAATGAGAAAAGTGCCTAATTTCGTGAAAGTATGCTTTTATCACATGCTTTGCTAACAGACTGATTTTTAGCATTAGTAGATTTTCTTAGTTATAAGACACAAAATTGAATTAAACACTAAATTAAATTAGACACTAAATTAAAAGACAAGAGGGGAAAATATGCAGCAAAAGGTTAAATCCTAGATGGCTGGGTTAGAGGAACTGAGTTTTAGTACCAGCTCTGCCACACCAGACTCCACCCTTTGATAAAGTAATGAATCATTAAGTGATACTCTCCCTTAGACACTGGATACACATAAAGAAAAATATCTTATCCTATAAATATCTTTATCCTATAAAGATATTTATAGGATAAAAAGTTCTCATTATATTATCTATTATCGATTCATTTTAATTTCACATCGTACTCTTAAAGAGAAATAGGGCTACAGCTTTAACACAGATCTTTAAGAAGCCAACTCTTGTGTGTTTAGCTGGCATTCATCACATCCTGGCATTTGGCATCAGGGTTTCCAGACACAACATGGAATGGCACCGCAAAACGGCATTAAGCTGTGTCAGAAAACAAAACACAGCACTACTCATAGAAAAACACTGCAGCACATGTGGAGTGTGGGGGTGAGATGGATGTGACAAAAGCAGGATTGGAACGGGTGGGAAAGAAGGAGAAAGCAAAAGACTATGATGTGGTAATGTTGCCAAAGATAAGGAATGATTAAAGAGTGAGCTGTAGAACCAGACAGTCAATGCTTGATCCTGCTAACTGTTCACTCATCAGCCTGCTAATGGTCTGGAAGGTGGGTTGTGGGCATTGTTTCAATATGAGTAACCAAATGTTAGAGCCTAAAATGCTCTGTGTATTTCTTTGTTCATGAAGGAGAATATTATACATTTCTAACAAACCATTTGTGCCTACAACTTACATTCTGAATAACGTTTTATTTATTTATTTAAATGTATGTTTTATACAAATTCTGAGCAATGCTTTAATGAGTTTCTAGTGCCCTCTTTGTACTGGTCAAGGCATGTGAGTCAAGCACCTAAATATTTTCTCAGCAGTTTCTGTTTAACAGGAAACTGGAGACCGGGGATGGGTAATATCTAGTTACATTTACTCAGTTGCATTTACAAAATTGGAGAAATGCACGCATACATACAGTTTATGTTAAAGTGAGACTTGATTTGTATAAACCTTGCTCTTCTAATGTTATTTTCTGTCTTCTGTGCCTGATGGGGAATTTGAAAATGGAGCTGATACAAATACCACTATATATTCTGTCTGAAAGTACATATGAGACAGTTAGTGTTTAAGCAGAATTTATATTAAAAAAAATAAATAAATAAATAAATCCGACCACTTCTCACTCTGCTACTTTCGTCCTTTGTTTAATCTGCATCAGTTGCCATTATTTTAACTTGTTAACCTTTTGTTTTCTCTCACTGTTTTTCTCTCCATAGTAGCTACACCTGGTCTGGTGTTCTGTTTGCTGAGACAGCTTCTTGGAGTACATTTGCTGAGGTAAAGCCAGCGACTTTCTACAACTGCTGCTATAAACTCCATTTACCCTTTTTCTATTCTTGTCTATATTTGTATTTTGTCTCTTCAAACCCCCAGTCGGTCATGGTAGACGGCTGCTTGTACTGAGCCAGGTTCTGCTGGAGGTTTCTTCCAGTTAAACAAGAGTTTTTCTTCCCCACTGTCGCTACATGCATGCTCAGTATGAGGGATTGCTGTAAAGTCAATGACAACCCAAGCCATTGTTTTGGTCTGCTGATTCCAGAGGAGAGAATGCTGCAAGTCAATCTCTCGATACAATCTGCTGGGGTTCCTTAGATTGGAAACTTTTTAAAACTGATTTGTAATGATGCATCTTTAATTTGAAATAATTTTCTTGTACAGAAAATAATTTTAGACAACATGTGTTGTAAACTGTCGCTATATATATTAAACTGTTACTTGATACTTAATTTTTAGTTTCACTTCAGTAAAAATATATGGACAATTACTTAAAATCTTATGAATGGAGTTCTGATGATGTCAATGTACTGTAATTCAGACAGCATTGCCCAAGCATTGCACAAAAAATGTTTTATTTTACTACGTTACAGTATTTAATTTTTATTCAAGGCAGAAATGAGGCACATTCTACCATGTGTAGAAATCCAGCTTTGAACCTTTATTGTGACAGATTAAAACCAACAATAAAGTGCACTAAAGTTAATAGGATTCAACATGTCATGGTAGGTTAAACAAAGCCAAATCCCTCTGTGTTATATTACCTCAGGATGTGGCTGACCCTGCATTGTAGCTGAAAACTACACCACTGTTTTTGGTGACGTTAGACATTCACGAATATAACCTAATTAAACGTTGTTTTACAAGAGGATTGACATGGATGTAACAGGTGGGTCTTTTGTAGCCGAAACTCTTTTTATACTCTGGCAAACACAATGAGAGGACAGAGCGTATAAGGTCAAACTAAAGAAACATTCTAAAGTTACAAAACTAGCACATGTAGTAAGCTAAATAGACATCCAGTAGTTTCAGTACTCATAGTTCACAACTGTTTCTATACATTTTCTTTGTCAGTATTGGGTCTACAAAATCTTAACATTAAGATCTCATTAGTAAAGTTTCTTTTCACGTCTATTATTTAATATCATATATGTTCAAAAATAAATCTAAACTACTGTTCAGTACAGTTATGTTGTGTAATGTTGATATGTCATATCCAAAATTTGTTTGTGGGCATTTTCACAACTATAAGATATTACTTTGGTCCAAATCAAGTAAATTTAGTATCTGCAATTAACTTCTCAATTGTGGACTTGATTATATATGGTATTATTTAAGGGCAGCGCCAAGAGTGACTGTAGCTCTGGAAGATGTTAATGAAACTTTTTGTGTATGACGTGTAAGAAAAAAGGATCACAACCACGAGCAGCTGATGAACACCCAGAAACCTGAAGTAAAAAGAAGACATCGTAGATGCGGAGCAAAAATGGTAATATGAGATTGCTGGGTAGCAAGCCCTAACAAGGACTCTCTAACAATGCCCTTGCAATTTACTGGGGCATTGTTGCAGGATAATATCCCTGACTACAACGTATATCTCGTAGGTTTCTTAATTAGGCAAGCAGACTTAGCAGAAACTTAAAAAGGAGTAGGGAAAAAATGACAGAGTACCAATGCTTGTCAATAACAGGTGTTTTCATCTAAAACATGTTACTGTAAAGTTTCGTGTCTGCAGCCTATATATTGAACTATAAATGTAACCAACTCAGGTTGCCCCTCAGGGTTATCTTTACCCGAACATAGCAGTAAAGAGTGAGGATGGATGTTTGTCATCCATTTTTGTGCATGTTTATTTTGGGTGAGTGGTTAACTGTACTCAAAAGGATAAAATTAGCTATTAACTGGATTATGCTAAAGTGTTAATATACTGTTAAAATATTAACAAAAAAGATTATTGCATTCAATGAGTTATTTAAATGGAATTCAAACATATTTTAAAACTGATGCAATTCGGCAGTAAACAAGTAAAGTTTTCTTTGATTTTACTGATAAAACAAGGTTTGATTCACGTGGCCCTTTAGAGTCTATATATTTTTGTGAAATATTAAAAGCTAAAAGTAAATTTTAAGTTAAAATACAAAATTATCCGTTTCTGGTGCTAAAGAATCCATCCATGCAATATACTCTGAAGAAAGTTTGAACTGTGTTAGGAAGTACTATGTTCTTTAGTTCTTTTTACATCGGTTTCAGTGTTTGGAATTGGTTCGGAACAGGCATCAAACCCAGGCCTTGTATAGAAAATGAACTGATCAAGTGTGTGATTGGTTAAAAATGTGAAGCCCAAAGTAATTAAAAAGAATAAGTTGACCTAAAAATTGTGCGTCTGTATAGATGCAATGTTTACTGAATGTTTCAAGAATTGCCATGTTTTCAGTAATTATGTTAAAGTGAACATTGTTTTTCCTTTCTCAACCAGGAAGACTGAGATCAGCTGATTTCAGTTAAGAAGGTGGAGGTGGACTTTACATAAAAGGACTGCTAGAGGTAGCAGGGGACTGACAGACTGTCATTTTGAGATCTGTTAAGAGAATGGAAATCAATAAACCAGTTTGGTTTGATGAACTGAAAAGTCAGAGTAATGTTTTTGGGTTTTGTTTTCCACACCAGACCTCTCAGTGTTACACACTGCACAGTGTGGAGAATTATTTAATCTTTTTTCATAGCCGGCTAGAATAACTTATCTGTTTCTTTTATACAATGGCAAATTAAACAGCCATGTGTTCTTTTAAACTTTTATGTTATTGGCCGATAATCAATAAGAATCAAGAATCAGTTTATTTATATTGCGCCAATTTAAAACAGGTGTCGTCTCAAGGCACTTCACAGAAAATCAATTAAAATCAAAGATACATCATAAACAAATCAATTTAAAAAAGTTTCCAATTTAAGGAACCCCAGCAGATTGCTTTGAGTCATTGACTTGCAGCATTCACCCTCTGGAATCAGCAGCCAGAAACAATGGCTTTTGTTGTCGTTGACTTTACAGCAATCCCTCATACTGAGCATGCATGTAGCGACAGTGGAGAGGAAAAACTCCCCTTTAACACGAAGAAACCTCCAGAAGAACCAGGCTGCAGCCATCTGCCACGACCGACTGGGGGTTTGAAAAAGACAGAAAGCTAAATTAGAAGCACAGGATACTGAAATAAAAGAGTTTATAGCAGCAGTTGTAGAACGTCACTGGAAGCATCTCAGCCCATGTTCTCATCCAAGAAGCTGTCTCAGCTAACAGAACGCCAGGCCAGGTGTGGTTACTATGGGGAGAAGAACACTAAGTGAAAACAAAAGGTTAAAAAGGTTGAAATAACGGTAACTACGTAGATTGGACAAAGGAAGAAAGTAGCAGAGAGAGAAGTGGTCAGATTGTCCTCCAGCAGTCTAAGCCTATAGCAGGATAACTATAGAAAAACTTAAATAACCTAACCCTATAGAGTGAGACATGAAGAAGGTAGAGCAAAAGAGAACCGTCTGTCAAGACCAAACCAAAGCATGTGCACAGCCAAAGAAACCTGGTGTGTTGAATAGCTCCATCCCCATGCAGGTAAGTCATAAAGGGCTCAGAGAGTGTATTATGCAATACAGAAAAATTCTATCTTCCTTCATTTAAAGCAAAAATAATACCCAACTGATCTAACTTTTTTTCAGTTGCATCACTTAAATCATTTTAGGGGCAATATGTAAAGCATAATATAGTATATTGTTAAACCGTTCTGACTTTAATAGAAAAATTCTTCTACTCCCTAAAATAGCCTTTGACTCTGGAAATTTGCCAAAACACTAAGATTAACACCTCATTATGTGTTCTCCTTAGCCAGCACACCAATTTGGGTTTAAGTTGGTCAATCAACAGAGCTATTGTTCAGGTCACACCTGCTACAAACAATGCTTGGGGAAAGGAAATTAACTTGAGACTGTAAAAATGTCACCTAATAGGAATTTTCAGAGAATTCCATCTATTGTTTTTAGTTTGTTTGATAAAAAAAAGGCAATTTCAACTCATGAATATTGCCATGCAATTGCTTTGCGAATTGGTGACACTGCAATTTTCATGGGATAAAAACAAGCTCGCATTGTTCATTTATTTGCAATTTTAGTAATTTTCTGACCTTTAGGAACACTTAAGATGTAGTGTATATAAGCTCTACTATTTAGGTCGACATTGAAAACTGAAAAGGATTTTTCTGTTTGCAATTTAAAACTTGCAATAAAAAAGAAAATATTGAAAATGTACATCATTAATTTTCTTTTTGGACAGCCTGAGATTCAAAACATTCCAGAATGACATTGATTAGAAACCTTCTTCAAGGTTGATTGAATGTCAGTGCTGACAAAGGTGTTCCGCAACCTAAAGCTCTGATTGACATCTCATATAATTCTATCCACACTCCCATTAAAATACCATGTTTTCACTGACTGCATACAGAGGAGGCCAACAGCTGGGAAGAGGACCTCAATGAACTGGCTCCAACTGTATAAGAACTTCCTTTATAAAAAGTAGAAGGAAGAGAGCGATTGGGTGTTGCATTTCTCATGTTTCTAGATCTGACAATGCGTTTTGCATGAGCTAAAGCAGAATTGTTTTATGGATTAGGTGGTTAAGTTGAGACGTACTGACCTTCCAGACATTAAGTAGCAATAATGTGTAAAACAAGGTTAGAAGTTGATTTCTGTCTTTTCCAGCTGTACAGTGAGACTGAACAGGAAGTGTTTGCGCAGGTTTTAACTCCAAGTACTAATTTGTTTCTATGTCCCAGATGAGGGGAATGGTGTATTGGCATAATTGAACATGATAAATGTCCTGAATATGTGCACATGAATATGTGTGATACTGGTTGTTTTTGTGCTCATGTGACTAATTTCAGTTTGTTGGATTGTGAAAGTCTGGTCATTCCTCCAAACAACTCCACCCCCAGAGTGAAAATGGCCACAGGGATTTCCTTTCTACGCATGTTTTGATGATGAGCATCATAAAATCATAACACTCAAAGAAAGAATTTAACTGGAAGGAAGACTTGTTTTTCCACATTTTCAATTCAAATGCAACAACAGCTTGTGTAACACTGACTAAGATAATAAAACCAAACGGCAGGTAGAATCAGAAACCTAGGATTGACTGCTAAAGCTGCTGTCAGTAATTAATAAAACACAATTATTGCTTTTCATACAGTGCATTTAATGCCACAAACAAAAGCAAACATAGAACTCCCCACCCAAAACTACTAAATAAGTACAACCACAAATACGATTTTATAGTAAATTCTTCAAAAATCAATGTGCACAGAAACTCCAAATCATAGTCCACACTTCCCCCCAGTTTAAGCGCACCTGGAGTCAGATGTCCATCTGGCACACTTTGAAAAATGTCCATGAATTTCTTTGTACAGTTTTTTTTTTTTTTTAAGTGAAGTGTCCAAGCGCAATTGATTTTCAGATTCAAGGTGAATGATGATGTGTGTGTCCAGTCTGCTGAGATGGGAGGGCAAATTAATCCAGACAGCCTCCTAACCAAACAGCATGGAGGGACATAGGTTCTTCTGGCTCCCAGCTGGATTTCTCTTAGCTCGCCATCTTAAACACAAAAAGGGTCACCTGGTCTGCATTACAATAAACAGCAGCCAACTGCTAGTTAACTAGACTTTTAATAGTGCACAAAGCAAAAAGTGCAAGTAGCACCTTACTAAAACAAACAGTCAGTATTCATCAATCCACATTCAGTTCAAGTGCATGCCCATGTCATTTGCCCCCCAGTACACTGGCACCTTGGATCTGATATTATAAAAAAAAAAATGAACAAAGGCTTTAGATAATTATTTGGGAGTACAGACCTGCTGCAGCTTTGTCTCCAGCTCTTCCCCTCACACCTGACTGGAACAAGCTAGAGCAGGCCCATATTGCCCCTCTATGCATTTTGATTGGCTGAATGGATCACTTTATCATACTGGCCAATAATAATGCAGGATAATACTGCAGGTTTCAAGTATTGGAGGCATACTCAAGGGCAGATTTTACCCTACACTTGCAAGACACGCCAGGAGATAAAAGTAAAAGACTTAGTCATGTTAGTGTTAGTGTGTTATAACTGCTTCAGTACTGTTAAAACATATAGCATTGTAAGAGAATAGTATCTGCAAAATGACTTAGATTTGTCGGATAGATGAATTAGATCATGATGTCTCTTTCTTAGACTTGGAAAGATCAAGTGACAGATTCAGTATCAGGGGATTAACTTTAGGATCCCCAATATAGAACTTGAAACAAAGAGGATGATAAACAGTGATGTAGAGAATATGGTCGAGATAGATCAGGTTGATGAGATAAAAAGGATGGAGGAATGAGCATTTAAGTGATGCCCATCTTACAGTAAAAAGCAGTGAAAAACAAAAAAAGAAAAACAAAGGATGGGTTAACTGAGGACAAGTAGCTTGATATCAAGATGTTGATGTGTGGCAGTGCTACATAGGTTATTAACTTTACTTGCATTATAATTTAGGTTTCGTGTACTGCCAAATCTATTGTACAACCTGTTGCCATAGCTTTGATTAAAAACTCATCTGTATACCATAATTATTCCTGACTCTTTGCGGGAACGTATTTCTGTTGCTGACGGTAGAATGGCAAAAAAATGAAAGTATTTTGTTTGAAAATGCTATCGTTGGGACCTGGATAGAGTTGTACAGAAACAAATATCTCGAAACGTCAAGAAAATTACTTATTACTGGTAGGAAGAGTAGTTGAAAACTGTTCCACAACCACAACCTCTGAGGGATATGGCCTCTAAAAGTGGTTGTACAAGATTTTAGGTCACGAGTTAAACGTAGTTTGTTCACAGGCAGCCAAAATGTTACCTCGTGATAACTTCAAAATACACTCAGGGAAATTATACCTTTAATTTTATTTCAAATCCTGAGTGAACTTCGATTAGTTTGAGTTTTTCATCAAAGTAAAGTAAACGATGGATTGATCAGCAGATTTTCAAAAATAATCCACAATGCTGAGCACAACTTCCTTTCGTTGCCTCATTATTATGAGAATCAACCTCTTGACACACAGTAATTAGAGAATTATGAAAAGCCGAGGTGACAGTGACCTCATTACACCACGGAAGATCAAACTAATGACCCATGACTGATGAGGGCCTCCACTTTTCCCCACCAAGGGAGTCATGGCTGCCTCTGATACCCTGACTGAGGTAAAAGCAGAGGCAAAAGAAAAAAATATATATGTATCCACAGCCAACCACACACAGATGACATTATCCATGCTTTATAAATAAACACTCCCCATTAAATAGTGTACCACGGTCAGATCCTGTGAGCAGAACATCATCAAGCATTTCCCTCTGTGCTTGGCCTGCTTTCCATTCATCTTCCAAAAGCAGAAAATGAAGCCCCTTCAATTTGGAATACACAGCTGGAAGCTGGAATACATCCCCGATATTGTCAGTTGCAGTATTTTCAACTCTTTTCACATCAGATTCAGGAAATGGAAAGGGAAAAAAAAAGATTTGGATTTTATTCAAAGAAAATGACAGGAAAAATGTCTCCACAAAAGGACCTAAACTGGGTGAATGCTTCTATGCAATTTAATGTGTTGAAAATGAAGTGAGGATGTTCTAAACAAAGTTGTCACTAATAGATTTTATCCTTCTGTTCAGTCAATTGGTAAAATGTGCAGGAACTCACTCAGCAGACACGTTTTCTGCAGCTTGAGCAATAATGACATTAATAATAACACAGGAAATAAACAGAGGAAAGGGATATTGAATCATCCTTACACACTCTACTTCACTTTTTGTTTTTGTTTTTTGTTTTTTTAGAAATTGCTTCTATAAAGCCTCAAAATGTCATGAATATCTTCTTTTTTTCAGTGTTTGAGCCCAAATTATGCTCATCTGTCTGCTTACAACAGGACATATAAACACAAAAAATTTACTTCTGTTTCAATTATTACACTCTACAGACTAACAATGTGAATAACAACGTAATTTATAGAAAAAAATAAACATTGAAAAAAATGTTACTTTAAAAGTGAGAGGATTAAAGGAAAAACAAATGTTAGGTAAAAAGTTTCCAGAGAAGAGGAATGTCAGAGAATGAAACAGGCAGACAGAACACACCTCATCACATTCAAAGAGCAAAATGAAGCCAGAGCAAGTTCCAGGTGGGAAATACTCCACAACACGTACGCAGAGCACAAAGGCTCACTCGTGAAAACAGAAATGGAGAACGGGCAATCTGTCAAAGTAAGCATAGGAACAGTGAGCCTGCAATGCGAATGGAAGAAAAGAACCTATAGAAATCTGAGAAACATGCTCCTAAGTACGAGTGATTTCTGGGACTCCAGAGATGATTAGTTGAAGCTCATGCACACACACACACCCAAAGCCTAGGTGCCAAAAACAGCAGAGGTTTGTAAAATACTGAATGTTAGGCCCTAACTCTTAAAAAGGCCTTTTTTCCACATCACTGTGGAACTGTTGATCCATTGATGTAAAACTTTGGTGATCCCCAAGAACCTTCAGAAACAGACTTTAAACAATAAAAAAATGCTATGTTTATGTCCTATTTTAAAATATGTGGAGCTTGAGCTTTAGGTGGAGTCAAACCTCACTGAATATTTAGTAGGTATTGGTTTTAGTAAATAATTTGGTCTTCATTGTTATGTAAGCACTGGTTCTTCACGCGTTCTGTTAAACAAAGAATGCTCAGCACTGAGCTGCACAATTAAATAAAACCTGTCTAACAGCATGAAGTAGCCTGAAATATAAAAAAGATGAAAATAGAGAAACACAAAGTTATTGATATGTATCAGATTTGAAAGTGTGAAACTAGAACCCATACAAACTGCCTCGTGTTTCAATAATGTAGGAAAACACACTGTCTTAGGTTAATAATTATCCACTGTTACCTTACTGTGCGTTTAGCATCACAGTTTAAATAATGCATTCACTAACTGAATGTGATTGACAGATTTTTTTTTTTTACATGTTAATAATTTCATCATTATTGCCGAAGGACATCACCTGTATCACACGATTTAGCCTCTACAGAATTCATACAAATGCTGCTCAAATGTTGCAGTCGCAAACCAATCATTTCTTAATCTCATGGCATGGTTCAGGAATGTTTACGTCAAAGCAATCAAAACACCAAGCATTAACCCTAAGCTAAGTCTTTAAAAAAACATTATTTACATCAATGCAACAATTTGAGAACACTGTTGTTTGACTCTGAACTTTATATCAATATATTTCAAACCAGAATTTTGTCACAGAAACTCTAAAGAGTTATTTTATGCAGCGGACCAGACCAGATACACATGCACATACCCTGGTAAACCACAGTCTAAAAGCATAAAACCAGCTCTGCCTTCAGTTTTATGGAGACAGCAGTGAGGTAAGTTGATGTAAAGCCTGATCCTGTGGCAAGAGCTGAAAACCAGAGAATGATGATGGATGTCAGGGCCACATGAATTCAGCCACCCGAGCATGCGTACGTTGTAGGTGTTTAATTAACAGGTTGCATTGTTTTTCAGAATAACCAAAATTGCAGCTTTAGGTGATTGACGACCCCACAGCTACGAATAAAATGGCCTTATTGCACGTTTTTGTCTTCATTTCATATTTTTTTGGTGTTTGTTCTTTTTATTCGTTCCTTTCTTGCTGCGGAGAACCACCACTCCCTACTGCCACAACCACCCATCATTTCAGTTTCAAAAAACAGTTTTATCTGTGTTTAGCAACTGTCAGGTGGGCATAAAAACTGTTTTATTGTGAACTCGCAGTTTCTGGGAATGAATAATTACTGCAAAACATCTTCAGTCCCCATGTTGACTCTACATTTATCTTAATTTTGTTGAAATGGAGGTGGACAAAAAGGTCAAGAAAGTTTTAGTACAAACTATGAGTTGTGGCTCAGCCCCTATTTAGAAAAATGAGATCTATATGTTTTCTGTACATGCAGGAGCTAACTAATGCTATTAGCTCATGTGTGCTATCGAGTGGTTGGATGTTTGTTAATCACTCATTTACTCAGGCGAGGTGTGTAGCAGAAAGGAAACACCTAAAACATGCAGGACAATTGTCCCTAGGGAACAGGATTGAGAAACATTGTGTTAAGGGGATTACAGGCACGTTTTATTCTACTTGAAGTAATGAACTTACAAGATGATGATTTTCATGTTTTGATGACACTCAAGTTAAGTTTCTGAGACATATCATTGAGAAATTGAACAAGTAGAACTAATTTATCAAAGCAGTAACAGGAAACAGCTCTATGTAACATTTATTCATGATATTAACCTCTGACGGACTGCAGAGGTTTCCTAGCAACTTTCCTTTCGGCTCATTGTGTCAATATTTCACGTGAAAGTTGACTGTTGCATTCGTGAGGATGGCATGCGGGGGCTCCAGTGAGCCGTAGGATAAGAGGCAGCTATCCAGAGTAAATCCTGTGCAGATAATGATGTGTCATGGGGTCTGGGAGATAAATCCGACTGTTCAGCACAAAACAGAATGCCGAATATTAAATGACCGAAAAGCCTGAAGGTCACCTCCAATATTTCATAGGGGGGTGTGTGTGTGTGTGTGTGTGCGTGTGTGTGTGTGTGTGTGTGTGTGTGTGTGTGTGTGTGTGTGTGTGTGGGTGGGTGGGTGTGTGTGTGTGGGCGTGTGCATATTTTGGGGGGCATCACTTCTGATTATGGAGCAGGTAAAGAGAAAAAATAAAAATAACAAGACAAGACTTTCAAGTCTAACCATACACTGATCACTGGAAACTGTACTACAGCCTAATAGCACAGAATACATCGTGTACAACTTGGCAGATCATCTGCAAAGCACCAAAGCTCCATCGTTTCATAGCTGTAACCTCTGTCATGTCATAGATGGGACTTGATGAACCTCTTCAAAGTAAACTACCAACCTCTGTCCTTAATGCTACTGCTTATTAGTTTGCACATCTACTTTAAATGCTCACATTTCAACTAAATAACTGTGCTGACTGTCTGAAACTTCATTCTTCTAATCCCTGCTGGCTCAGTTCTTTTCCAACAACCTGTTTGATGTATAACTCTCCAACGTTCTGGAGGAGTTTGTTTTTGATTGCGTTAGAAAGCGCTATTGTCTCCCAAAATGAATACACACAAGATCACTCACTTATTTCAGTACTTTGTACTTTGTAAGACTTACAACTCACTTATGTTAATGTTTGTTTGTGGGGAAGGAAGCTTCAATAATTACTACAAAGTAGTATCCTAGTATTTTAGACAACAAGGGCCCACCTAGTTTCACGCTGCATCACGGTGAAGAATTATGTTATAAAAACAGTGACAAAAAGTAAAGATTGTATCTACTAAAATGTTTGTTGCTCCTGTACATTGGCACAAACTTCTGGAGCTCAGACTTTACCATCTGTAGATAATAAATGAACAGGCTTGTTACAACTTTTCATTTTAAAATGCAAACTTTTCCAGGGAACAATTTTCAAACCTGTTGGTTTGTTTTTGTTTTTTGTTTTTTATAGATTTGAAAATGTTGAGTTGGAATTCACAGCAGACCTTTAATGCAAAAAGTTCTGTAATTATCGTTTTTTATTTTAAATCACTTTAAATCAAAAAGCAGAAATAAAACAAATGAATGTATTGTCTATTATTTTTACCTGAGTAATATCTGGACACAGAACCTGTAAATGTCAAGATTTAAAGCAACATCTGTCGCTAGCACAAGCATCTCCAAGATAAAAGCAAAACAGAGACAATAACTCTGAAAGTCTTAGTTGAACTGACATTCTGTCAGTATTATAGGTAGGGCTGAGATGGACTGTATTTTTTTTAATCTTATATAATATATCATTAGATCTTATCAAAAGGTGTTTATTGACAGGAATTTGATTCTGAAACATTTGTATTTTGCATTTTGAAATAATAATTGGATTTTCATGTCTTTTAAACCGCCTTAAAAAAAAAAAATCACTGTTAGATAAGTCTACAGTAAAAACACTTATGTAAGTTTTAACTCAAATCTGCTTGTATTGCTTGTATACTTGAACTTGAAATGAATCTGGGTTGTTCGTACTCTTGCCAGTCTTTGATTATCCTTAATGTGCATATAGTGTCAAAAGCTGTTAAACTCAAAGTATCCTGCAAAAATTTCCTGAACCTTCAGCTAATATGATCTTATATTTGTCTCACCGCATCACAAGTTAACCTTCATCAGAGTCACATTCCCCTGTAATCCCTTTACATTTGGCTGTCTGGCTAAAACAACTGCCTCAATCAGCTTCTGGTTTATCCAACGAAGGAGTCATTAGCTTTTGTCTTGTTTGAGTAGGCTCCAACCCAAGTGCCCTTAGACCACCTCCGTCTGTTTCGAAGCCACAAGGGAGGTGCCCAGTGTTTGCCGATGCTGCTCTGTTGTGCATGCTCACAGTCTGTCAGCAATTTCTGTTTAGAGTGTGGAATCTTCTGAGATGCCTGCTGGCAGGCGCCTATGGCATTATAGCCCTGGTTCGCTGTTTGTATGGAGCTGTTTTTTATGGCTGTTTATACCTCCCTTTATCTAAAATTGACCATCAAGGGGTTGTTCTCTGAATATTCTTGCAGGTAGTAAGAGTAGTAACTGAATCATATTTAATCATATAATTAGTGCCTTCAAAAGCACAAACACACACAAACTTTGTATTCAGCATTCCACATGTCATCCGAAAACAAGACAGGGCAGACACTTGACCTTTTGCACCAGACAGAGCAGATCCCCATGTTTACTGATGTGTGTGGTTTTTTTTAGCATTTTCTCACTTTCTAAGGGCATTTTTTGCAACGAATGCAACAATGTCAGGACCAACTGCTCCTAATGAGGGACAAAGCCCAGGCCCCATGAAAAGGGTTGCTTTTGAGTTAGGGGTTTTGTTTAGGACTAAGGGATTAATTAAGTTTAGGTTTACAGTTAGTTATGTACTGGTATTGGTGAGTTAACACTCGCTAAATCAATTTTATTGAAATGAAAGTCAATGTAAAGTTCTAGTTATGATAGAAAGACACACGTGTGTATGTGTGCGTTCATTAGATATACCCTCGCTTGCTGATGTCAGCAAATTCATGGGATGTTTAAATGACTTCTCAACTGGTGACACCCAGTCTATCATTGTTTATATAGAGTAAATTATTCACCTTATCTGACTTTACCCTATAATCAGTTTCTTTAAAAAGTTGTAAGATCTGATCTATTAAACGTGTAGAATCTGCTTAGATTTCTGCATTTAATTATGGTAGCTTCATAGCTATTTCACCCAGAACCTTGTTCTGCTAGTATGTAACACATCTGAATCCAGAGAATAAGTTAAACACAAAACTGTATCTCGAGAAGAACAAAAAAAGGTCCTTCTTTAACTGCCAGACCCCTGAAAGCTATCACGCTTACAGAAAAAGGAGGGCAGCTGTAATTGCCAGAGCTAGGCTAAACCATGCAATTAGCTCTGAATGACAAGACAGTCGGCAAGCTGAAATTAGCCTGTTTTCAAAGCTTCTCCTGGCTGAAAAAAGTGCTGCGAGTCTTTAAACCTTTTACAGCAGCAGAAGAAAAAAGGCTTAAAGAGACAGGAAAAGGGGAAAAGATAAAGATGAGGTCTTTGCTTAAACGCTTAGCATGGAGTGTAATTAAAAATGTGCAGCTTCTCCAGCAGAATAATTGCAGACGAACTGAAAAGGGCTTTAAAACAATGAAAAGCCTATAGCAACCAAATGTTTTCTTTCTACTGGGGGTCTTTTACTCTTTTTCTTGCATCATGCTGTTCAAAAATGTATTTTATTGAAAAGCTTGTTCTTCAATTTAACCTGCTAATTTTACCTTATTGCTAGTTTTCTTGTGTGTTACTAAAGGGCGTCTGCTTAGTGTGATGTTGGCCCAGCAATGGTTCAGCCACAAAGACCAGATGCCCATTTATTGCTTGATTTCTTTCAGCCAACTGCCATCGTACCCACTTCATCTGGCCTGCAATTAAAATTAAATGTGCAGTTCATCTGTTCCTCAACTAGAACTCTAGTTAACCTCTTATCTGAAAAGTGGAGTGCAGAATTGCAGCGTTTTACTGTCTTTAAAGGCCACAGAACACCTACAACTTCAAATGACTAGCTTTACAGGTTACAGGCTTTATTTATTTTTTTGTACTGTTGTATTTGAGACCTTTTTTTTTTTAAGTAAGCCTCTCGAAAAACTGCTGTAAAATGAAAATAAATAAATAAATAAAACAAATCACAGCTTAAGAAAATGAGAACATTGGCTACCAACTGAAATGACGGGAGGTTCGCCTTTAGCATCCAAATAATTTGGGGTCCCAACATTTTAAAACAACCATCAAAACATAAATTAATATGTATTTTTAATTTGAGTTCTGTATAAGTACCAATACTAAAATAAAAAGATAGGGAAATTATGCAGTAATCTAATGACATATGTATTGCACAAAGACCATCATTAAACTGCAAATTCAGGTGATATTCAGGATAACAAAGTGGTGACAAAACAAACCAATGTAACCTAAAACACTTTGCAGTTCTGGTTGATTTTAAAATGGCATTTCCACCGAGCATCTTGATGTTCAACTGTCAGTTTTTAATGTTATTACCTGTTCATAAGTCTGACCTGTAACAGTAAGTGGATTTAAATGGTTTAGAAAAGCACTGCCTATTTCGCAAGTTACGGAAACCTAATATTTAGTAAAGTCTGTGTACAGAAAGAAGTATGATCAAAAGTTTCACATCTTGTCTTATGTCCACCCATTTGTAGACCTGTGCTCGTTTTATCAGAATGTGATGACATTTTTCACTCGGAAGGGACCCTTTATGAAACTGCGTGTGAGGTATTGTTAGTATTTGCTTATAAGTAGTAGATACAAAGCCAGTTCTTAGTAAATTCTGTTTATTTTTAGTTGCATCTTTTTCCACTGGTGCTGATACCTTACCAACTGTAACAATTTAATAAAGTACCTAAATGCAAAGTGTGCTAATTGTAAATTGAAGCACAGTAAGGTTTCTAAATATGTTATGTTATTTGTTTGTTTTGTTATGCTATGACCCTAATTATCTGAGTTTTTGCCTTCATTTGCAAAAATAAAAAGCTTCAGATAAAGGGGAAAACATGTAATGAATTTTAAACGCAAGCATGCGTTTTAGTTCTCCCTCAGTGGGAGCTCATTAAGTTATTACGGTTAATGACTAGCCCATTCACCTTGTTGATATGAATAAACGTTTTTCTGATTAGCAAAGCAGTGCTACTGAGTGACCGAAGGCTCTTGTTGTGAAAGCAGTGCTTGTAGAGAAGTGGAGGATTCTCTTTGAAAGTATTATCATCATTATACAGTTGGGAGGCCTGTAGAGGAAGAGCCCATGGAGGTTTGGAGGCTTTTACACATACGGTGCTGTACAGTCAGAAAGACTTTCAAGCTTGACAGTGAGAGATTTAATGCATAATGGAAAACACCCGGATAGAGAAAACTTTGAGAGAAGTGGATTGCATGAGCCAGAAGTCAAAGGTTGAAGGTTTCACCAGAGTAATTTGCCGGATGCTACTGTTCCACCTGTCAGAAGATATTTTAGAACCAGTAGAAACACGGACAAATTTTACATCAACAATTAGTGAGCCATTAGATATGAGCAATTATCCGCGCTTTTCCACATCCCTAATAATGAAGATGAGGCTGTAAATGGCTGTCTACCATTGAAATAACACACCACAGGTTTCTAGCTGTCATTACAGCCCGATAGATGTCCAGGGATGAGGCAAATGGGATTCAATTATGTATGTGTGCTGAGTCTATTGTCTCTCTACTTATCCTTCTCTCTAAGGACACAGACTGAACAGACTGCATGCATTTCTGCTACCTCTTACCGGGAGGGGAGATGGAGATAATCCACACTGTCAGACTTCAAAGCTGCCTAAAAATCGGACTCCCTCCTCCACCTGAGGCCGGTGAGCCTCGGGTAAGACCACTTGAGTTTAGAATTGCTATTATCTTTCAGCAAACACCTTAAGAAGTGCATTACACACACTTTACTCAGCATCTTGCCCAAAAAATTATATCTCTGCAAATCTGAGGCCAGACTGGAGGAGGCTCTTGTTTTGCACAATTTTCTGTAATTGCTGTTTAAACTTAAGTGAAAACCAAACATTCCCAAGTCCAGTTTGCATTCTTTGTTTTGTTGGGTGCCTCAAAGTTGTTTTGATTTCATTTTTTAAATTGTACAAAACCTGTTTTTAATCTGTTTTGTATATATTCTGTCTGACAGAAGGTTTTAGATGGATTAACATGCTGTTGTGCCAAGATACAATTTAAGCTCTGTATTTTATATTCTCAGACATAGATTTAAAGTAATGCACTAAAATATATATTATATAATTTATTTTATTTATATATATATTGTTATATATAATATAATAAAAAGACAAATTACATTTTTAGTCCAGTCACACATGCCAAATGTTAGTGATATCATTAGATGCCATCATGCACTAGAGGTTTTCACTCAAACCTGTAAAGTTCATCTTTTTCAGACTCTTAGAAAAACTTATAAAGCAGAATTTCGGAATTTCATGCAAAGGTTTAACCCTGTTCTTTACAATGGAAAATAGATTAAAGCTACTTCTAGCTTGTTGATAAAATTCCTAACTAAACCTAAAACACAAAGCAAAAATACTTTAAATCAATATTAGTATTCTAGTTCAAATGCATAATTTGTCACCCCAAATAAAATATGTTGCTTAATTGGAGAGCTCCTTCAGTGACAGACCTCTGCTTGGTTGGGACAAAGAGATGTGTTATAACAGATCCTTTCTCCTATCAACTTTCACTTTATAACCACAACTTCTCTCAACAAATTAAAACTCAATAAATGTTTGTATCACAGCGGTTATTGGCAAAGATTTTCCAATTTTTAGAAAGTACTAATGTTTATGTGGATAACCTCTAAAAGAACAATGCATAATCCCAGTAATTAACAATTGAACAATCATCAGTCCAGTCCAGTCCAGATATTTTATATATAAAATCTGCTAACAGGTATAAGATTTATTTATTTACCTATAAATTTGAACTATTAAGACATTAATGTAGTCCGAACAAAGAGAATATTACTGATTATGATTTCTGAGACTCTCACTTAAAAAGAGTTCATCTATTTCTCAATTCTTGGCAAGTAGAACTCTTACAGAACTAGAACATGTCACAATGTTAGCCTAGATATTTTTAAAATGTCAAATAAAAATCATAAGGTGCAGCATTTTTTCCTGTTGCTGACTCACACCAGAAAGTTTGGAATGAAAAATCAGATCAGAAATTAATGCTGCAGGTGTAAAATATATCATTAGACAGAAGCTGAAAGCCGTTTAAATTGCATACTTTCCCAAATAATTTAAGATTCTTTTTCAAAATTTATTGTACGTATCATTTTGTAATGCAAGCCCTAAATCAGCAGTATCAGTGTTTTTTAAACGGAATAATTGCAAATTGGTACTTTAATTCAGCAATTTCTCCAATTAAAAGTGGGAGTCTCATAGGACTAGACTGGGGCCTCTACACTTAAAGCATATTTGTTGCTTGTAAAGAAATATTTCCTTTCACAAACAGGACAGAAACATCTAGGGGTTACATTTCCACAACTAGAAAATATACATTTTCATTGAGGACTCAAATGCAGATCCACCACGCAGTCACATCTTTGACAGCGATTGTTTGACAGCCTGGGATAAAATGGTAAATATGGTAAATAAACAGAAACAACGACTTCAATCACAAGTACATTATGCTTTTTACCTCCAACAGTACCATAGAACTTATTGTGTGTTAGACATGTGTACATAAACCTGAACTGAATTTCTTTTTTTCATTTGAGATAAAACAGCTAAACACGGCTTATTGTGAGAGCTGCTTTAGATATGTTTATTTAAATGTAAGATGTGAAATTAGCTTCGAAGCTATGCTCACACCAAGCAAAGTTTTCCTAAATGCAGAAATAAGAGCAGTAAATTATACTAACAGAAAATGTCCAAAGCTCAGAGATCATCGGATGTAGCTAATGAGAGAACCTGACAGCCATAACGCAGCATGCCCTTATTTAATACAACCTACAGGATTTCATGTGAGTACAGAGTCAGTGTTGTATGCTCCATTTCACAGGGAAAACTCATAAGCAGTTTTACTAAGTTTGCTTAAGAACCTCAAGCACATGGTTGTTTAACAGCAGCGATGCCGTAACACGAACACCGGTGTTGTTAGATCGCATGTAATTCAATGAAGCAACTCTGCTCTGTGGGAACAAAGTCGCTTCAGTTTAAACATCACACCAATAATCACTGACTTAATTGTCATTGATTATTGGTTTGACGTATAAAAAGAAAGTATTTATTCAAATGGCTGCACAGCTGCAGTGAAGCCTTAGTATTAATAGACAGAGGTGCTTCCAGCATTCCATGTTCACTCCGTATAACGTGGATGTGGCTGACCGTGTGCCCACAATGAAGCCCAGTTATGCAAAACACATATAATTATGTGACAATGTGATAGTTGGAAAGCATTTGGACCGTGTGATTGAGCCCAAGTTGCCGCGTTTAATTTTAACTCTAGAGTCAAAAGCACTCAAATGAGTTTTGTTGATGAAGGTAGTTTTAAGAGCAGACAGTTTTTTTTTTTAAGTTCTTGTTTTATAGAAGAGCCCTGGAAGATGAGGAAGGCCAAGCGCCTTCACAGATGGGCATACATAAAACTTTAAAGATCGTCATATTTGAATAAGTGACCTTCAGGGTTTGAGAGCTTCAGGGAGCCTATGGAAATTTTCTTTTTTCTTCTGTTTTATCAAAGGACTTTCTCACCTTATGCGGCTTGATGAGTATATTTCTTGACTACTAGAAGAAGATGCATATCTGTTTTGATGGTGATCAAATATAAATTGGTTATACACACCAGAAACAATTTAGAGTCATTAGTTTAAGATGTGTATGGCTCTCTGTGGAAACAAATGACCGTATATCAAGTACCTGCTTCAAACTCATTGGACATTCTCTGTTTATCTTGCTGAAAACCTTGAACAAAGGGGCCACTCATTTAACCGTGTGACAGACTAAGTGCTCATAAAGATAATTTCTACAAAAAGACCATATGTCCTTGAACATGAGTAGTTTGCACAACCCATCAAAGAACAAAAAGTTATACATCTTTCAGATGAAACCTTTAGATAAATGTATTTGCTGCAAGTGTTTGTTGCTTTTTAGTTATAAAACTGCCTTAGTCAGAGATGCATCCAAGGTAATCTATTCATCATTTCCAAGTAGTTTTGTTGGACCATTAAGATAAGGAAACAAATGAGGGGTGGTTGTCCTATAGAAGCCTTTAGGTAATTGTGATCTCTGAAAAATTTTAAAAATTTAAAAAGACAATTCAAAGCTGAACTAACCTAAAAGGTTTTGTCATCTATTAGCTTCACAAATCTATAACTCAGCAAGCTCAGTTGACACTTAAATTTTTCCCTTATTGCTTCAATTTACGAATGGTTTTATGAATGGTAGGGTTAACATGTCGGACGCGCTGCGCAATCATTGGATGTTTTTCAATTTAGATCAAAACACTAAAAATTGCATGAAAAATATTGTAAATAACAGAAAAAAATATAAAATAACAACTAAACAAAAACAAACAATGTGGCCCTGGAGAATTAAAATTCAGCTAAATATTTGATTTATATATTCATAGCAAATGATGGTTTTCGCTAACATTGAATTGGTTGAATGACCAGACGGAACTGAACATTCAACCAGACACAATCAGTGACCTTCAAAAGATTTATTAATAAAAAATCCAGAGCATAACTGCCTGAAACCCGGTACAGCAAACTCTGGGGACAGAGACATAGGTTCGTGGCTGAGATTAGTTAAATGAGACAGAAAAATTTAAAACAAATATCACTAACCTTCTAAGAATCTGAGTGAAACTTAGAATCCTTTTCGTTGGTTCCTCAGTGGGGACTGTTGGCAACGTGGTAATGTCACAGCAGTGGGTAGAGGAAGCAGAGGAGCGTGGCGCTCTCTACATAGACTGTTTAACACAGATTTTTACTTGTGACTGTATGAACCTGGGGGATAGGCAGGTCTCGGTGCTCAGATGGAAAACAGGTTTGATAAAATAATCCCCACTTTTATCAGACAGATCACAGGATAAGAGTGGAATCAGCGGCCAATTTGAGATCTAGTTTCTAAGCTTTCCTAGGTGTTCTAGGTTACCGTCCCATATTAGAAAAGGTCCTAGGTGAAGCCATCTTGCTGCCTTTTCCTCAGGGATATTTTCTGGATCCAGTTTATTGCATTCATGGTTAATCAAGAATTGAGAGCTGTTGCTTCAAAGTAAAAAAACCACTTAACTTAGGAAAATATCCATTTTTGGACATATTAAAATTACAAAATTGATCTCAGTGGAGATTTTGCATTTTGTCACAAATGTCCGAGTTTTTAATCTTAGAAATTTTGTTTTTCTTTTTCACATTTCTGACTGCAAAGTCACAGAATTTCTTTGCTTAGTATTCTAAATTATGCTTTTAATCATAGGAAACCTAATTTTTCCTAAGAATTCATGACTTTGACATCAGAGATGATTAAGAATTTCCTCATTAATATGTACGATTATTTTAGAAAGTGTTAAATGTTTCTGGTGGAAATTTACTCTCCCTGTGTTTCTAAATTTACTTCATTTAATCTATCAAAGGTCTAAAACTTCATTGTACAAAAGCCACAGGACTAAGCCCAGTTGAGTCCTTCCGATAATTAGTGTGTTGTATCACAGAAGGAGTTTATTTACTTTCTAAGAACAAATCTTTAAACAAATCTTTAACTCCATATTTTAATATGTTCAATATGATGTATTGCTTGAGTTCCTTTAAAGGGAAATTCATATAAATTCAGTGAGGCAGAGGAAACTGAAGAAAATACATTGAGGTATAATATTAGGATTTGACTACTTTCAGCTTCTACTTTTATGGATGGTGTTGTTCAATGAATGTGAATATAAAGAGGAAAGCAATGCATGAATTTAGAGTGGTTAAATCTTAAAATATTTTGAAATAAGCAGATAAAACCAGGTAACCCATAAGCATCATGTTCTATCAGTATTTGACCTTAGACAAACATATTCCAGACTTTTAACTCCCTCTATAACTATATTCTCTCGTGCACACATTTTCAAAGGAATTAATTCCTCTGCTTACTGATTTACACGAGCAACAACAAAACCCACACAGGTGGTCTGCCACAGGCTTTCCCTCTCTTTTCCTTCTCAACGTGAATACAAACAAAAGACAAGCAGAAAACCAGGGCTGAACGTGTTAACGTGTTAAAACATAATAGAAGGGAGCCTGAAGGTACAGACTTGTGGATTACAAAGTGAATCCAGGCTCCGTAGCCAGCTGGAATGCTTTTATTTTGCACACATTTGCTGAAGATGCAACTTTACTGTGGTTTGCTTTCCCACCCTGGGACACTCTTAGCCTCGTGGGAAATGTGGCACTTAAGATTTTAACTCTCAACAGGCTTGGAGGTGCCTAAGGAAAACATGAGAGCTGATGCTGTCAGTGGGAAATCAGCATTTTTTAAAGAATGACTAAGCTCGTTTCTCTTGTGCAACGAAAGATGCTTGATGTTTCAGACAGCTTTTTGTAATTTTATGCCAAGAACATCAGTCACAATTCTAAAGCATATTTCAAAATATATTTGTTTAGGCAAAACAGATTTTCCTTTGAATTATGACACATAATAAGTAGGTGTACAATTTTAATTTCTTGGCTTTGGTTGTTCTTTTCACCAATCAATGGAGTGGATGGTTGCTGAAATAAAAAGCTGCAGGCACTTCTCCTATACTTTTGGAATTTAGGGCAAATGAAATGATATTAAGACTACTATGATATTCTTCCTGTAAATGTTGGAGTTCACTCCATATTTACAATTGTATTATTTAATATTTATTAATATTAAATATATAGATAAGTTAATTACGTACAAAATATTTGTACAAATTGTTGTTAAAAAAGAAGCCCAACATGGTGGTGCAGCCGGTAGCAGTGTTGGCTTATACAGTAGCAAGGAGCCTCGGTTGTTCCCGCATGGCTATCCGGCTTCTCTGATTTCCTCCAACCGCTGTCCAGTGTCTTGCCCTCAGATGCACTGGTGGCCCGCCAGGGTTTGCACTGACTCTCGCCCAGTAATCATCTCGCGTCTCCCCTGTGAACCCATATGGACAACTTAACTGGGTATACAATAGATGGCTGGATAGAAGGCTGGGTGGATAGATGAACTGATGGTTGGAGTAATTGCTGGTATTTAAAATAGGCAAGACGGAACTGGGTCATATGGCAAGTTGGTGCTAGCACAGTCACAGAATCATCCCTCAGAATCGGTGCTTTAAGTGGGCCGGTACAAACATGGTACATCTTTTTCTAAATTTTAATCCTAAGCATACCAGGACATTTCTTCTACCATATGGTGTGCACTGAAACTTATTTTAAGTTCACGAGAAGTAAGTACATCCAGGGTTGTCACACCTGCGAGAGATGTGGACGTTTATCACCCATGCTTTTCTTTTGAGATGGTTAAAAACAACAACTTTTCCCAAAGCGCTTCCATACCTTCGGTGTTGAGCAACTCAGTGTATTTACCCTTTGTCATTCCCGATTTCCTTCCCCCTCCCTCTACCTGCTGCTGATTAGCTTTCCTGCCTTCAATCCAATCTGTCTTGTTTTCTTGATGTTTCGCTATACTTCAGCTGAATCTCGGAAATTTCCTCTTCTTTGTTAACAAAACATCTACTGTAATGCCAGCAGGTGTTGGACTCACCCTTTAGAAAGTTGGAGGGACAACATGTTAACTAAAGTCAAATCAGCTTTGAACATTTCACCTCTGAAGGTAATTTAAATGCAGGATAATATTCTAATGGAGTTTTCACTGTAATATTTAAGCACAGAAGTTTACTATTAAATGCTGTTTCTCTGGACATGCTAGCAGATTTAACTCTGCCATACAAACAATCTGTCAGTCCTTTCAGTTAAATTCCTCAACTAATCAAACTTTTTTGTCATTCAGTATTTTAGCATTTAGCAGACACTTTTATCCAAAGCGACTTACAAAGTACGATTTAGCTTAAAGGGTGTTGCCTAAGAACCCACACTGTAAGTTGTATGTATAAATTGTCGGTTGAGCATGGATTTGAACCTTGACCCCTGGTGTGAAAGTAAGTTAACTTTCAAATTGAGCTATTCAGCAAACAGTATAATTTCAATGCTGAAAAGTAAAAAAAAGAGCCAGGAAAATATTAATAAAAATCTTTAAATATTAAAAAAAACGCAAAAAAAACATATTTTTGGGATAAAATTGTGTTGTGAAAAATTAATGATTATTTATTAAAACATGTATAACCCAATTTTTACCACTGTGACCCTCTGGTTTAGGATAGAACATTGCCAGGGGGAATCAGTTTCAGGAAGAACACAGGAAGGTTTGCAGGTGAGCAATCAAGTAAATCTAGGCTTATTTTTAGTTAAAGTTTGTAAGAGAAGCCAATTAACATTTTTTTGTATTTTTTTTGTATTTTGCAACACTGATATGATTTGTTTAAGAAACTGTAACACATTCCATGGACGAGTTGATTAGATTATGTTAAAATAAAAGCACAAAGCATTTATGGGTTCATTTCTCAGGGTATATCATCCACAAATAACATTCCCACACACCTGGCTCATGCAATTTTGATTTAAAACGGGCTTAGTTCTTTTGTTGTGTGTATTGTCTTTACAATAAAACTATTGATCTAAGGGTCAATAGACAGATCTATAAAAACAGTGTTGGTGAGCACCGCCCACCATCACTGTATTAGTCTGAACCTGTCATAACAGAAATGGTGGTTTACCGGCCTCAGGCTTAGAACCTGATTTCAGTGAGTTGCAGTGGGATGACTTAAAAGGGTCCATACATGGAAGCCCCTCAGACATCTTAGTTGAAACGGAGAAGTGGGGCAGACATCAGTTGATTCTAACAAGATATGTTTATATGATGTCATTTTAGTCAAATGGAGTAAGAATAAATACAACGTAAGTCAAAGCATGTTGTTGTTAGAATACACAATTTCCTTGATATGTTTTATTTACAGTGATATGAAAGGGTAGATTCTATTTTGCCGTTTAGGAGAGGTAACATTTTTATTGGGTCGTCCTAACTTTATAAATGACTTTTTTTATCTTAAATAAATTTGGGGTTGCAAATCACTTATTTAAACAACAACAACAACAAAAAAACAATCAATTACCTTTTGGGTGATCAAATATGGCTTTTTTAGCCATTTATTCATGTATTTACACATGCGGCCTCGCAGTTCATGACAGCTCATCTCTGATTCCATCTGGGTTTGAATTTTCAAAAGTCACACATTGACTTATCTTAAATTGCCCCTCCGTCCCTTATGTGAGATTTGACCCTTCGTAATTGACATCTGTCACCACAATAACGACATGTTAGCTAGCTCTGTCCCAGTCTTTTCTTGAAGGGTCAGGTGTTCGATATCCAAAAAAGGTGCAGTCATAGCTTGAGGCCTTGCCTATGTTTGCAAGAAAGTTCATTAAAAAAATATGATAGCGTGTGAAGGGTCACTTTTATTTATCTTAGCAAAACGCTTAATTTGCAAATCCAATGTTGTTTGTGTATTTTACTGGGACTTTATTTAACTGGCCAACATAAAGTAGTGTGAAATGGAAGGAATGTGATGCATACAAATGTAATTGTATATTAAGGGTCATTGTGGTTCTGGAAAGGGGATCTCCAGAAAGTCGTAGTAAACCAGAAGCAAACTAATAGTTGTTAAAACATAAAAAAGTGTTTGTGCAGAGTGATTCTCCTGAATCCCCAGTATTTGCAGAGGTTTGTGTAGGCTAAAATTGTGTAGGCTAAAATTGGGGCTTCAGCCCATTCATTTTTCGATTGCTGTCCTTTTGTAAAAGCATGACTTTAGTTTGGTTTTTAAACCGAAATAAAGTAATCATTCATTCATTCATTCAGGTTAGGGGCTGAAATAAATACTGAATAGCTAAGATCAGCCAAAACAACCAATTATGAATGCCTTCTATTAATATTTTAAACTCAAAATATTTCTTATTATGGCTTAATACAGACAATGGAAACCCTACTCGCATTCCTGCAGCAGCTAACATTCATGGTCTTCCTTATATTCACTCCTGGAGGTAAAGATAATTAGTGACAAGAAAGATAAATGGAACAATTGTATTTGGTGGTTTGCAAATATCAACCAATAGTATGTCCGCAAGGATTGGACCCAGGTACTTTATGTATTTTAACAGCTGCATTTTCCTTTGAATATTTTGTATATATTTAACAAAAAAATTTCATAAACTTCTTTTCTGTGAGTAATTTAGAGTTCCACCACAAAATCTGCTAACATATGAATTTGAAAATACTGAACTGTTTACACTGTTTACTGTACTTTTACCATTTTGGATGGGATGGATTGGGATGTTGTTTTGACACCATATCCTGGCTTTTAAACCTTATCCATAACCTGTCAAGAGTCTTTTTCGTCTTTTGTCACTTGTTCGCTATGTTACCTAAAAAATATCCAAGGCTTTCATGCCACAGCTGAATTTATACCATGATCATATTACACCTAAATTACTTGTATTTACTTCCCAATAAAACTGTATAGGTAATTCAATTAGGGTCCTTAGATTTTATTTGGGCAATGCGTTTTTCCTCTTCCAATTGTTATTTACTATTTTGTCTTGGTTTAGCTCAGATTTGTATGTGGCTTACTAGATAACTCCACCATAGAAGATCTAGCGCTGTAGTCAGACCTGATGGTTTCTTAGAAGCCATTTGATTAAAAGTTGTCCTAACTCCAAGTTAAAACTCTAGGTTTTGGGGTTATTGATTGGTGTCAGAAAGTTTTCTTTTAAGCTCTAAACTCTAAGGTGATTAGAAACATCTATTTGGAGTTTTATGGCTACAAAATGGTATGTGGATGTGTACATAACACAATACACCCTGCTGCAGGTTTTCTGCCTGCATGGAAATTTGCAAGCCATTGTGTCGTCGCGAACATATCCAGGTTATTGATTGGAAAATCGACCGGGAGTGAGTGCATTTAGCTTTTTCAGGTGGAATGGATAAGATGTGTGGGTATAATCATGGTGTGTTTATTCCTTGCTTTGCCTCTGGGAAATCCTGGTAACTGTGTGTGTTAAAAGCATGCTCTTAGAAGGCACAAAATCAAATAAACTGAATAAACAGGGAGCACGCATGACTATAAATAGACAAACACTGTGATGATATGGAGAAAGATAAAAGGCAGGCACCGGCTACTGGTGAACATATATGTGTGTGTCTTTTGTGCAGCAGTCTGAATAAATCAATCTGACACCGCCCCATTACAGTGAGCATTGTGTGAGTGCTGCAGAATGCATTTGTTTTTTATCGTAGCAACAACATGGCAGACACTTTATCGAAGTATCGATGCCCCTAGGAGTCATCTATAAATACCATTTGATAAAACTGCAATTTTCTACTTAATCAGACAAGTAATTGCAACCTCAGGACTAATTTCAACAGGCAACAGGGAAAATGAGGAAGGAGATGAGAAAAAAACACAAAGATTTCCATCTTCTATTTCTTATTTCTGTTATTTTGGTATTAATCCAGCCAACATATGGCACTGTTACATAAATCAGACCAAAAAAGGTGGGAGAAAATCAGAAGAAACAAATAATGAAAGAGTTGATTGATGAGGCGTGTTGGCCTACTAATTTGTGACCAGCTGTTGGCGCCTCCTCACTGAGGAAGCGGCCTGCTGTGCGAGCTGTGTAAGATTCTGATTGCAATGATGTTGTTCGAGTGACGCTCTCTAAGTCACAACACCTGGACCCCCAGCCTCAACCTGGCCCCTTGGCTTTACTGCAGAGCGCGCAGAGGAGGGTGGCTGGTAGAAGATGAAGGTTACAGAAGTCCTGGCAGAAAAAGACTGATGACTTCTTGGTGAGGCCATGAACCTGCTGAGTGTCGTGACATCATCTGCTAACACATGGTCTTAAATGATACATCAGATGGTTATTATACCAATTCTCATCCAACATTGTTGGACACCACAGCAACGCCTGTTTTATATTAATGATGCAGTTCCACAGCAAAATATTTATTCAGCCCTACAGAGCTTTATTCAGAACTAAAGGATCATGGAGTCCTTAAACATGAAGAATCTACAGTTAATTAAATGAACACTCAACTTTAAAAGGACCATTGCAACAATTTGCTTGTCCAGCCATTCTGTATGAGATTTGCTAGAGACTGAAATAATTTCCCTGTTGATATGGGATTAACTTCACCTGTAAGACTAAAGGCCTCATATTTGGTTTTAGAGTAATTTGATATGCAGAGAAGATCAGGCTCAACTTAGCAACTGCATGGTGTCCAGGTGAGGCAAGCCCACATTATCATTATCAATATTTAGGTTAAAACACTGATATTCTCAAGATCAACATAGTGCCAAATATCAGTAATTAACAGGTAAAATCATTTCTTTTGTGAGGTGAAAGTCATTGTTTTACTTTTAAACCATCCAACTAAAAACTTATTTTTCCACTTTGTCATGCCTTAGTGTTAGGTTTTACTTTCTGAATTGATTTTTTTTGCTTTAAAATACCCATCTGGTTTCAAAGTAAGCAGCATCCATTAAGTAGAGAAGAAAGAAACTCACCTCTTTATTTAAGTGCTGACCTCCTTCAATAAAACACCGCCCTGCACATTCACTTAACCCCATCATACTTCTACAGGGCTATCCATGTCATATTAAAGACAGGCCAGACCTTTCATTTGTTCATAAAGTTTTAACAAGACTCAAACCAAGGTGCTGGAGGCCAGAAAAGTGTTGAAATCATATACAAGCATTCTTCTTTGATGAACACATCTACAGTTAAACATTTGGATGTTCCTCTATTGAATTGGGTCAAACAGGGATCTTATAATTTCAGTGATATATGATATGTCCCACTGCAATCCCAGGTCAACTACAAATTCTGCCATGTTTTATCAGCTGGCTGAAACCATACATTCCCCTGTACTGTTTTGTTAAGGTGTGAATACAGTTCAGGAGGCTGTGATCTAACATGTCTTTTTATTTGATGTTAGTATAAATTTTGAGTTGATGTGTTTTCCAATTGGTTTCCACTTTAGCATTTTTTTGGCCTTCTTATATGTTTCAGCTCAGCCGCTGTCGCTGAGGGGTCAGACGGAACCTGCATGAAGCAAATTTCACAAGAGTTTCTGTCTTTGTTGTAGCTTCTCCACATGTTAAGGTGAAGCGAGTCCCCTACCCTGCATTTCCTTGCTTTGCTTTGATATTTTTTTATTTGTATTTACCCTGCCGGGTACTGTCAGGTTGAGTCATTCTGTGCTGTTTCCTAGGTGGCCACGGGGGTCGCTGTGGCGGGGCTCCAGGATGGAGTTCCATGGTTCCCAGGTGTTTCGGGTTGGCACTGATGAGCAGAGCAGTATAAGAGGAGTGTGGATCCACTATTCGGCGCCTGAGTGTTGCCCTTGTATGGTAACGCTTGACCTCAGTGCCAGTTTTGATTCCTAGTGCTCATGTTTATCTGTCTCCCATGACAGCAGTATTTCCTGGTGCTTGTGATTGTCTGTCTCCCATGAC
>JAVLVB010000846.1:526077-545686 GCA_032876305.1 Orestias chungarensis | reverse complement strand
CCGGTATCCTACGTCGAGCCTCCCGCTCACTTCCGCCACTCAGTGCCGCTCGCACTCCCTCCTCACGACCGTCATCTCCGACTCACCGCTGGACCCAACCCCTACCTGTGTCACTCACTCCCTTCAATAAATATCATAACCTTACCTTCTGAGTGTCTCTGCCTTTGTGGGTCAGAAAGCTAAAAACCCAGCATGACAGGTACATCCACCATGGCATCTGCCTCTCCCTGTCTTACTGCCTTCCAAAGAGAACTAAGTTTAAAATATTTCTGGACCAATTAAGATAAAATCACATTGTACTTTACATGTTAAGCACTTTTTTGTAAATCAATTAATATTTGAAAAGCATTTTCCTATGGTTATTTATACATTTATAATTGATACTAACCAATCTGCACTTGTTGCAGAATAGTAAGTATTAAATGTTAACCTATAAAATGTGGCTGATACATATTATTCCGGACTCTCAAACATGTTTGTGTTTATTGTTAAAATTTATTGTTAAAATTCCAGAGTTCAGCTTTAAAAAAATGATATGTTGACAAATTGTTCCAACACTTTTTCACTTATGTGATATTTATTCAATACAATTAGATTAAATGTTTAGACGAAATAAAATCTGCAGTAATTTTCATTTGTTTTCGGACTTCTGAATAAATATATTGAGAATAATTTTGTGGCATTTTTTGATTAAATGTAACATTTTGTATTCTTTTGTAAACACTAAGCATCAATTGTAGTGAATCTAATGAAAATATAGTTTAGCTCCAGCAGTACATATATATATATATATATATATATATATATATATATATATATATATATATATATAAACAGCAGATTCCTAAAACATGAATAGATGTGGGAAGAAAAGAGGTAGGTAGTTTGTAAAGGTGGTTGTAGCTTTTATTTAGAGCATGATGGTCATTGCATGGTTTAGGTATTCAGGGGCAAATTAGAAATGTAATCAGCATTCCATTATGCTTGATGGAGCAAAAGAGTTCCTGGAGTGTTTAGAATATGAAGAAAACTTCCAGCATTATACACAATCAGACAACATGCACAAAATAATTGGTACATGGTTTGCACAACTACGGGATGGGATGTCCAGCTTAAACAAGATTTTACCTTAAATATATTGGGCTATATACAAATGCATTAAACCATTTTCAGATCTTCTGTTTTAAAAAAACATGAAGGTAAACATAAGTTACCTTTAAATTATTGTTCTGTCATAATTTGAATTGATCAGTTAGACTTTATTTCAATAAAATAAAATAAATTATTTTATTTTTTTGTTGTTGTAACATGACTATCATGTCAAAGGGTAGGTGCACTGTATATGCATAATGGGTTTATGCATGTTTCTTTAAACTGGAGGTTATATGTAGTTGATCCTGTAAATGTACAATGCCCCACAGCTTCCAAACCAATATTGATATAGTATAGGATCCAATTTCATTACATACGATTTCAATAGACGACAGTAAAGGGAAAAGTAAAAACCCAGTCACACAAATTAGTTTGAATATGTATGTTTTAACTGAATCTTACTTTTTTACAAGCATGACAGAGTGCATGTTGACAGTTATTGTGATCTTTTCTAAATCACCTTTCAGTGAATGAACCTCCAATGCTTTCTGGGGGTTCCTTTGTCTGTATTACATTCACAGGCACAGATCGATTATTTCTCTTTGGCCTCTGAGTTAGACAAATTGCATTTACGTACTTTACAATAGCTTCAAATAGAGAGAGCAAAATGCAATGAAAAAACTAGAAAACAAGATGCAGGAAGCCATTAAGAAACCACAGCATCGACAAGCCTCACTTCCATTCCATCATTCGGGTGCA
This sequence comes from Orestias chungarensis, assembly GCA_032876305.1. Classification (NCBI taxonomy): domain Eukaryota; kingdom Metazoa; phylum Chordata; class Actinopteri; order Cyprinodontiformes; family Cyprinodontidae; genus Orestias; species Orestias chungarensis. The sequence continues at coordinate 543,835 of JAVLVB010000846.1, read as the reverse complement.
GAGTGTGCTGCACTGATTGTTTGTGGATTGGATTGGAGAAGCTCTCCGACACAACAGGCCTTGATTCAGTGGCTGAATAATCATCATCTCAGTCACAGTATAAACACACCAGAAGAATATCAACAAACTTTCACCCACAAACCGCAAAAGCTGCTTTTGATCATGAAATCACACCTGACCGTTTTTCTTCTGCCTCTTACGATAGACTGTTGGAATAACACTGCAGTTCTCCCGCTCCTCCTTGCTCCCACACACAAATATTCGGCAGATGCTCAGAGCTCCAAGGAAGTGGCAAACTGGAGGAGGGCCAATGTTTAGACTTTCCTTTAGAGAGAAAATGTGCGTACGATCATGGAGCAATGATATCCAGTGTTTCAGCAGTGGGCCCTCTGGCCTTGGGAAGGCCCTGATCTCTCCGGAGTATCTGCCATGGCAGCTGACAAAAACTGGCTGTTGATGCAAACCAGTGGCCTTGTCCTCACACATCCTGCCTTTGACGGCAGATGGGATAATTTTATACTCATATGGGGAAAATCGAAGTATGGTTGTAATTGTGAGAAGCAGGATTGTATTAAGGCAATTAAAGACATTAGCCTGGACCTTGGTTTTGTCCTTGGAAAGAGGAAATGTGTTTCCTCAAGGTCCAAAAAGAAATAGTTCTCTATTTTTGGATGAATAGAGAAATATTACCAATTTTTTTTGCTGCTGTTAAAATAGCTCAAATTAATAAGGTTATAATGGAGTGTGCGTGCCAATAAAGTATGTTTTTTTATTAAAGATCAATGTATCAAATGTGCTCAAGCTCATATGAACGGATAGGCATATATGGATATGGTGAAATCTGAAAACAATTTAGTTGGAAATATATAAAAAAAATAAACAGTTTGAATCTCAAACTGTTTTAAATTGAAACAAATCAAACTTTGTTCTCCATCACCACAAAAAAATGCATGGTGATCATTCCAGTGAAACCTAAACACTAAGAGTTTTAAAACTCTCTGGAGATCCTATCAACATATTTAAGAGGGTAAAACTTATACATAAACCACTGGGTGAAGTGGTTTCTTGAGCTGTGGTTTCTAATACAGGCTTTTCAGATAACCCTAAACTCATTATTCATCTGTTGTGACACTGTTTGTCCAGATGTAGTCCAAGTGCATCATTCTTTCCCCTTGATATGAAGCACAAGTCTGGTGTATCCTTAGCAGACCACCCTATCCCAACAGTCGTGGGCTAAGCGGGAGAGGAATACAGTTTTAAATACAAGTATAAGCATATCCTTTTAGGGTCACAGGGATGCTGGCGTATGTTTCCAGCATCACTGGGTGAGAGGCAAGGTCCTGGACAGGTCACCAGTGCATTATAGGACAACACACAGGAGAGAAGAACATGTGCACACACCTACTAAGAATAACAATCATCTTTATTGTCAAGTACTTTAGTAGACATACAAGGAATTTGTTTTGGCACAGTTACACCAGGGCGGCCATGTAATATCAGTTTAGAGATTGCAATTGACCCAAAAGGCATGCTTTTGGACCTTTTTAGGAAGTCTGAGTGCCCAGAGATAACCCTTGCATGCATAGTGAGAACATGCATACTCCGCGTAGCAAGACCCTATACCGAGATTCAAACTCAGGACTTTCTTGCCCATGTTCCTTAATATAGTTTGTTTAAAAAGTTGTATTATTTATTAAAAATGTTTTATTTAATTAATTCATTATTCAGTTGAATAAAGAAAAAAAAAAGAAAAAACCAAGTCAGCCTCAGTGCCAGCTCCATTTCCACCAGCCTGTGCTTTGCCATACAAAAAATGACATACAAAGCCTTTAAATTAAATTATGTCCATAGACAGTATTGATTCATGCACTGACCTTTTTGATTCCAAACTATTTCACTGACTTTGGCAAAAGGACTCTTTAATTTTCCAGTCAACATCTATAGACATGTTCTCCTTTCGCATGCTAATAAAATAAAATCAGTCATGTAAGCTCATCTCGCTGAGTGCATTTTGACGAGTGTGTCCATGTTCTATGTGTGCCAAGCCCATTAGACATGGCTGCTGAATCTGACATTGTAAAACTTTGGGTGGTATTTTTCTTCGCTCCACTGCAAAATGATATTACTTTGTCTTGTCAGAGGACAGACAGAGTCCAGTAAATTTTGATCTGGACAGCTGAAAACATGCACAAGCCAATTGATGACAAATGGTTGAAATGTTTCAAAGGAAATTGAAGTTAACACCCCCCCACACGCACACAGCATCAACCGCAATGCACTTGGCATGTCCTATTTGTCTCTATCATCCATCTGAATTCTTGCAGACACATGCTGTAACAGAGCCAATGTGTTGTGCACTGCACTCGCTTTAACATTTAAATGCCCTGATATTCTAATAAATCTTCAGGATTATGCCTTTGAAGGTGGTAACGTCCGATATGTTGGATTGTTTTCATGTTGCTTACCTTATTTCAAGAAAGTCATTATTTAGAGCTAAAACCTAATTTGTTTTATACGTATTATTACACTATTTGGACAAGCCCCTTAAGGCAACACCAACATTATGTGGAAACCCAGATTATCCTTGAAATGTGGAAGTTTCAATATCATTAGAAGAGAAATATTGAACACTCCAAAGAGAGACCAACATTTGTTGGTGATTGATAGTGACTTGTTTCAATGCTTTTAAGAGCACAATTCAGCAGCCAGCAAACATTTAAAAGGAAGAACCCAAATAACAGTGTTGAGGTTGAGTCAATAATTACATTCATCCAGTAGCATGTAACCTCCTAATGTGCTAAATTGCTCTCATAGACAATAATGGACAGAATTGCTCTTTACCGCTGCATCCAAATTAAAAATAATTGTACACGCAGAATTACCTAGAAGGTAAAATATTGGGGAGCAGTTTCATCTGCAGACAGAAATTCAGCCTTTCTAAGTCTGAGTGCTTCCTGTTTGACTGCTAGATTTCAGTTAATAACACATGTAGTAAAAAAATAAATAATAAAACAAAAATCCACTTTTTGTTAGTGCATGTTAAGTAAATTATGTGACTGCAGACATCACTTGCTTCATTTAAATTCCCTCCCAAATTTTCCATAACAAATTAATTAAACCTGTTGCCATTCTCAGTTTTTCACATTAACATTTTTCAGACTTAATTTTGGTGCATTTTGTTCCTGCGGAACCAAATTGATCAGATTTATTTCAAAATTAGAGGGTTAAAATTTGATAAAAGATGAAAAGCACAGACTGGGTGGAGATGCTAACTATTTTGTTGAGAGAAAAGTGCTTAATGGACTGAGTGACAGATTAAATACCATAGGGAAAAAAGTGTGGAGCAGAATGGTAGGACAGGATGTCAAATTAATACAGTGTTGTGCAATAAGAGAAATTCTGCTAAAAATAATGCTTATGAACTCAAATCCTTAAGTTAGTAATTATTTTAGTGTTTTTGTGTATGATGCATTACTCAACTCTATGGACTGTTTGTTGCAAATGGTCTGATTTCTCAAGTTCTTTAATTTTGCCCTATTTTGCCCAATGAGAATATTTTCCCAGCATTTCTCCTACATTTTCAGTCATAATCTTCATCTTTCATTCTGTTACTGGGATTGCACATGGACAGTTCCTTGGTTTTATTTTTTCTTTATTTTAATCCTAAAAAACCCAAATTTCACTAGCCTTGATTTTTGCTGTTGTTCCTAGTATTAGTCCTGAAACACTGAACTTCGTCACAGGGTGAATCATCTTGCTAAAATATTTCTGCACTGTTAAAATGTTGTTTAAATGCTGCTATGTTTGTATGAGATATTTTTTGAAATGGCAATTAAAGGTAATAAGTTCTTAAACAACTGATAAAACCTGCAGGCATATGGGTTAAATCAGCAGGATCAAGAGCAGTATTAAGAGCTTGGAACAGAACAAGGGTCAGGCACATTAGCAGAATAAAGAATTAATGAAAGAGTAAATTAACGAAATTGACTTAAAAACAGAGGAGCTTGATTAGTGACATGGGACAGATGAATTATTGGTAACATGGAGCAACTTTGTGAAGGGACCAGACAGGCTGAAGGGAGAGAGTAAGAAAAGTGCAGCAGAAGAAAAGAAGGAATAAACAGTAACAGGAGAAAGGTAGAACAGAAATCCAATAAAGAACCACAAAGCAAAAGTAATAAAGAATATACAAGATCTAACTAAAATAACTAAGACCAGATTGAACTGATGTGAAACAGAAACAAGGCCGATCACAATGAAGTAGGAGTATGGCTGACCACTAATAAAAAGCAAACACAGATGAGCACCAAAACAACCGAGAATCCTGACAGAAATAGGAACTAGATCAGCAGACCAATAACAATTTGATCACTGCCAAGTACACAGAAAACAAAACATAAAAACAGGTTTCAGAAAAAACAACAACCCTGAAGATCACGTAAAGGTTACTTGTGAATAATGGATTGATTGATTTTTTTTCCCATATTCAAATCAATCTTTGTGTTGATCCTATTTCCCATAATAGTCTTGCTTCCAATCTCCTCACTCTAACTAATCTTTAGACAATGATATGTAACATTGCTGACTCCACTTAGGAAGTTGGGTTCATTGATTTCAGTTGTTGGTATGAATTTAAATGTCTAATTGAAATTAGATGTTTTATAAAGAGCCTGAATGGACTCAGAGTCCATCAAATTAATAATTTTAATCAAATCAGATTAATGCTGTAATGTCATGAAGCACTTTAAAAAAATATTTTGCAATATGTTTATATAACCGTGCAATCATTTACCTAAACTAGCCTACACTGAAAGAAAGACAATAAATACCCATTGCAAATTTGAAATGGGATATAATAAACTCTTTTATGGTGAATTTGTTTTTGTGAAATGCATGCGATGATATGAATTACTGCTTTAATTACTATCTTATGAGTTAAACACTGGCAATCTAAAGTGAACACTGGTGGACAATTATCTTATTCTTTTTTCATTCTGTCCACATTCTCTCCTCATAATCTTGGACAATCACACCGTCAATCCATCACTACCCTCTTGAAACCTCATACACTGCTGTGCAAAGCAGCTCTACACCCAAATGACTACATCCATGTCTTTTTCCAAACAAAGTGAGGAAGCATGGGCAGATAAAGGGATACAGATGATGTTGGAATGGTGGAGGAAAGGTTCAGATTTTAGACAGTTTGAACAATGGTCTGGAGATCTCACTGGAAAACCACTCACTGCAATGAGCCACCCCCTTTTAGCTTTGGATTTCTGCACTGTATGTCTACAGCCATGACCCCTCAACAAACAAAGACCTTTGGTCTGCCTCCAACACATCAAAGCCTGTCTCAGAAGTATATAATAGGCTACAGCTTCCTTGCAAAAAGGAAAGGAATCTATAGCTTTGGCTTCTGTATTGCTGCTTGCTTTCTGTGCCTGCCCAACCACTCATCCTTCAGATGCAAGGCGGGTATAAATTTCTTGTTGTTTGGCCAGCTCTCTGGCCTTAAGTGCAGCCTGTCACACAGGAAGCATCTGCTAGTATAGAACAAATGGCAACCCTATCTGGATCCGTATAATTTTCCCTGCCTTGTTGGCTGCTTCTTCTCTCCTCCTCTTCCTACTTCCTACACCATGCATTATTACCAAAGCTCCTGATCATCCACTCTATATTTTCGGGTTGACAAATTGATGGTGGTTAATTTGCACCTAGAGGCAGCATAGGGTGAGATAAACAGAGACATAAAATACGTTTTTTTTAATGAAAGGTAAGCTGGACAGTGTAGGACAAGGTTATTCCTTGGTGAGCCTGTGGCTAACAATCAAACCATAATACAATAAGCTTCAGTTTTATTGGAAAAGATTTGTGCTTATCTAGGGACACAAATAATACAATAAAATAAAAATAAAAGATATAATGTGTTTGTTTATAGACAGAAGCTGATTGTTTGGTAAGTAAAAATGTAATCACATTTCTTGACGGTTACTAGAATCAGAGAGGACCTTAAGCGGTTCCTCATTGGCCCTCAGAGTAACTGAAAGTACCTATGATTGAATTATCTTTACGCACAAAGGAACATATTGGAACGGGTATCATCAGAAACTCAGAGGCACACAAAACAGTAGAAACATAAACCCTGCCATTCAGCTGAATTGATCTCATATTTCTCTGTAATTGCATTGGAAAAGTTGGACAGTGAAGAAGGGAAAACAGCTATGAGCTCAATAGAGATCCTGTTATACATTTACAGGTATATCAGGATTATCTGATGGTAAATCAGCCAAATGTGTTCATAGCTTTAAAGCAACAAGATATTTCATTTTTACAAATGTATATATTTGCACCCAATACAATCAAATATTTAAAAAATCAATGGGTCTATTTTATTCTCAGTTTTTGTAGCTTTATTGAAATTAAACTCATATGGTGAATATCAATGACCAAGAAATAATAATTAAAAATAGCTGTAAATTACAAAAAAATCCAGAAGTAAACCAACAACAAGAAGTAAAACAAAAACATTATTAGGTGCACATGGATCTTCCATACTTAGCCTGTTTGGGTAAGTATGGAAGCTACAAATAGACAAATAGTTTTGCCATTTTTAGACGATATTTGTTTATTGGTGAAATTTGGGATCAGTGCAACGGGAAGGAAAATATGTGAGCGCTCATGGTCTATTTAAAGGAATGCGATGCTGTCCTTGCAAGGACTGAACATGTCTCTGCTAAGACAACATAAACAGTAGCCTAGACAGAGCTGACCTTAATTGCCTTGTCACACTTTCTGTTACATAAATGTATTCAATTGTAAATGTATACTTATACTTTGGATTTATATTTATTCAGTTTTAGATATGTGACCCAGATGTTGTATAAAAAAAAAGAAAAGTTTGTTTTAAGAATGGTGTGGAAAGACATAGATTTATTTTATTCCTAAAACAAAAAATATATAAATTAGAATTAGAGGTCCAGAACAATATAGTGTAACACAAACAACACTAACAACAACAAAAAAATGTATAAAACATAGTAAATGTGCAACTAATTTTGGGTTTTGACCCTCAGCACACCACCAGGGTAGCTCACATCTCAGGTTCTAATAGGATCCCATGTTTCCAATCCTATGTGATCCTGGACTGGATGACAACGTTTTAACAGAAAGAAACGTGTCAAAGATGGAAACCAGGGATCGCTGTGTGAAATGTTAGCTGCAGAGATTTTCATAAAATTTTCATAAGCTAGGGAGAAGTACAACTCAATTTGCTCATGCAAAGATTCATCTGAAGGTATCCCACTCATTTTTGGAATATGCAGCCGTGTTGTTGTCTCTTCACTGCTAGCTTTTTCAAGGTTAATTATTTCCCCACAACCAAAAGAAAATACAATTATTACCAAGGCTTGGAGGAACATTCTGTAGATTTAAATTGCGATGCAAGTGATATGACCAAAATTCCCATATCACACATCTGTAATATATGCACAGACACCACGCTATTATGTTGGAAAACATCAGATAGGACACACTTATAAACAAAAAGCATGCAGATGGAACAAAAGGACTGTGAGACATAGAGGTAAGGAGGATGAACATTGAGAAGTTTATTGGCTACTGTGAAGCAGGATATGTAATGTGTGACAAAGAAAGATGGTTGTAACATTCAGAGATGTGGAAGGAAGATCCACTAAAAGTGGAGTAAAAAGCAGATCACTGAAATACATAGTAAGACCAAGAATTATATTTTAGGAATCACATTTAAAAAGTGATGTTGCCTCTGTCATATTTTAAAGTATATAACTGTAACTCTATTCAAAATGATTGATCTTACCTTGGTCATTAATCAAATCATGTTTTCCCCGTTGTAGGTATTTAAGAATGAGCGGAAAAAAAACAATGATTGTTTATATAATCAGATATCTGGTAAACAAACCACTAGACTAATCAGAAACAGAATTATCATCAAGAGAAAGTTCTCCTTTGATCATTTGAAGAGCCATTTTTAATTTTGGGTTAGTAAAGGACAGTTTTTAATCCACTGTCAATAACTCAAGGTTATAAATGTCAAAATGGTGAATCTTTAAGTTTTTGCACTATTTAATTTGACTTGCAGTACGAAGCCTCAACAATCTGTTCTGCAGCTCAGTTAAAGTCAGAGGAACAAAGTCAATTTTCCACTAGAATGTGTTGTGTGTTTTTTGTGCCCCTTGATATTTGAAGTGAAAACAGCGTTTAAATGCTGAATTAATGGATGGAGTGAGTAATGTCTGATACTGTAATGCATGCACAATAACCTCTCAGCCACCGTTTTATTGTCCCTTTTGGCCGCCTACTAACAGCCTGGCACCATCACATGTAACCCAACCTCACACTACAATTCTGAGGACTTACACTGGAAATGTTTAACGGCCGCCTCCCCACACCCACCCACCACTTAATTGTTTTGGTAGGTTTGACCCAGGTGAACTGCTGCCAACATATTTTGAAAATTGAGGTGCAATAAAGCCTTGGCGTAAGGGTTTTGTGATCACATGAAATCTGATCAGCTGACCTAATTCTTATAACCCTGACAATCTTAATGGGCTTGAGTGCTGGCTAACCATTAAATGGAGCTCAGGCATGATTTTTTCCAGAGTGCTCAAGGTTATTCAGCTTTTATTGCAGCCAATTTCTGTGCTGAACTGAATCAGATACAAATAAAAAGGGGATTTCATTTTCAATTTGCATTTTAGAAGAGTTTTTCTTTTATAAGGAAAATTAGTGGGTTGTTTTTTTTGTATTTTATACATCAGTGACAAAAGTTTAATTTGCAGTGATCATGCATAAGATTATAAGCACCTTTGACATATTCTTCCTTAATTAGTTTAAAATCAGACTGAAGGAAAACATACAAAATGTCATACCTTTTAAAAGACTGAGGTATTTTAAAGAAACTGCTTGTAGAATGGCAGATCTCAGCTCAGATAAACTAAAGGAAGCCCAGTTTGACATTATGGAAACATCTACATGTTTAGTGTAGCTCATTCTGACTCTGTTCAAGACTACAGTATTTTGCCTGTGGCTGGAGCTGTCAAACCTGTATCTCTGCAGACTAGGCCGATTGCAGGTGTCAGTCCTTGGCCCCATGTAGCTTCTAACTGGACACTGTCAGTCAAAGCTCTCACCATGCAGTCATCTGTTAGTCCGCTGGGCTGCTGGGACTGAGCAACAAGCCCACTGACCTTTTTATGTCAGATTACGATGAAAGCTGTGATCAGTATCTAGAACATATTTACGAATGCACGCTTTAGTCAAACTACTTTACACTAGACACAGGCTCTATCTAACATGATTTTCTCAATGTTTGATGTTCCTAATATGACCCCCAAAAATGTAATAGATAGAAAGAAAGCCCAAAGAATAAACAGTACTATGTGTTGTCAGCACTAAAAGATCTCAGCTGAAAATCTATGTCCCCTTCATCCAAGAACTGCACCTGAACCAGGGCTTCTGATCCTTTTGGTGCTGTAATCCTCCTCTGCAAACAATCACTTTATATTCTACCATAAGCTGTTTCCCTGTGATGGCTTGATAACTGTAGTAAATTGGAAACTAATCCTAAAATGTTTCTCTTTTTTCCTCTGTGCACTCTTTCTGTTCACAGGGGATTGAGGTAGATATATTCCTTTCTTGCCCTGAGCAAAAATGACTTTGACTGCACTTTTATCGTATACAATTAAAACTTTTGCACCCGAAAAAGAAAGCCTGAAAGACAGAAGCTTTTAGATGTTTAGATGTTCCATATATATGTGGGTCTTGTCCAGTGGGATCAAAATGACAAACCAGCAGATTCTGACAGTATGGCTATTAGAGCAGTGGACACAGAAATGACATGGGCATATGGTTTGGGACCAAACAGTCTCTACTAACAGAGGTTCTGGTGTTTGGTCTTAAAGGAGCTATGATCTCTGACAACCAAACCAGAAGACACAATGACACATGATTGCACAAAAATTAAAATTAAAATGTTTCAGTGTAATTAAATTAACAAAACAGTTTAAAAAATTACAAAAGAGAAGATAACGGAAAAAAAACGATTAAAATCAACTTAAATTAAACAAAGTAAACAAAATGGTTAAAACCAGAAAAGCTAATATTGAGCTTTAGTTAAAAAAAACTGAATAAAAAACAAGATTCATCATTTTAGAAACCTTGAGGAGGCTGATGCTGAAGCCTGAGCTGCGGTTAAAAGAAAAAGCTTGGTTGCCCCTTGTCTGTCCTTTCTCCTTCGAATGGTAAATAATTGTTGGCTGGAACTGATACAACAGGCTTGACCTTACTTAACACAGACATTGCATCAATAGTTCCAGCAATCATTTATTATCTACACCTTTTTAATGTTATTGTCTTTTGATACAGTCTCTCAATTTAGATGTCAGAACCGGCAGCTTTCATCCAAAGAATTAGCTAATCATTACCTGCTGCTAGCAGGATTGACTGGATTGCTGACCTGAAGCGGAGTAACAGACTGACATCGTTCATTTTCCTGTCTGTGTCGCTGGTGAAGGATAAAATGCACAGAGCATTTTACAGTTTAACAGAGTCCTTTTATTAACTGAAAGACAGAAGTTGTCATTCTCTGTGTTTAGTTGTGGGAGATGTCTCTGATCACTAAGGCACAGCCAAACAGGAAGACAAATAAAACCAAGAAAACAAGCTAGATTTCCTTGAACTTTCCAAAAGCTTTTGAACATAACGTTTATGCCAATGAAGGCCCTGTCACAGATATGGCAACACAACGTCAGCGGTCTGGAGGAGTCAGAGTATCATGCCAACAAAACTTATGACAGTATGAAAACTTAAGGTGCATTATGTTATAAAGACAAGAGGTTGAAGAGGTAAGAACTAAAAGATATGAAAATAAGTTAGAGAATTTAAAGATAGAGTTTTTCTATTACAGGCTTTCTACTGACTGATTTATTTGTGTTGGTCGTTCCTGCTCTTTTGCTGGTGTTGGCGGGTTTTTTTGCATTCGCGGACAAAACATGGATTCCAATACATCACACGAACAAAGAGAAGAGCCCCGCCGCAGACAGACACACACATAAGCTCAGTCTCAGCTCAGGAAGTGGTTAGTGAGGTGTCCCATGTGTCGGACATACGGGTCATTACCCATCCACTAGATCGACTTAAACGCTTTGGCACATTCCTCTGCTGCCATGATTGTTTTAATGGATGACAATAATATACATTCTACAGGAGAGATCCACCGCTTGTGGGTGGCTGCATATGTTTTTCTTAGGGGAAGAGGAGAAGTCTGCTTGTTTGTTTCTCTCAACTTAGATTTTTCCTCATCCGTGTGTTTTTGTTTTTCAGTGTACTGTATGTCTAAGGAGTCTCAGCAGTATTGCATGAATGGATGTTGATGTTTATGACTCCACTGATGTAATAGAATGTTTTACTGGAGTTAATTGATTTCAACCACAGCAGTTTTTACAGTTTTTCTGGAAGAGCCATGGCCAGAGCCGGTCTTATATTTCAATCTCCTGGGAAAGCTGGCGTTAGAGTTGTTGCTGCAAGACAATCCATTTATGGGATACTCAAGTGCAGTTCTTGAAAAATATAATATTTTTGTTAAATATGTCAGAATTATGTCATGTCTTAAACAGAATAGAATAAATTGTCAGACACTCAATACAATTATAAATGATTGATCAGTCTTATACAGGATCTAAGGAAATGTTTGAGTAAAAACTCTTGCTTTGTGTTGCTTTTTGCAGATATTTCACAGTAATGTTGATGTCAAGCCCTGCTAATCCAAATTATTTGCTTCTGTCACTCCTTAAACATTTGTCTAGCCATTTGGTTTGAAAGCTGGGTACATAAGCATGGGGCTTTGGGATATGATTTATGATGACCACAGGATCTTTCACTCTTTCCTCTTTGCTCCTACTCTGCATCTGTAAAGCTTTCTCTTTTGAGATGCTAATCAGCTAAGAAACATCTTATCGTTAGTATGATTACAGACTATAACAACTGTCCATACATAAAAATAAATAAAGAGCAAAATTATTTCATTGTGCACAACATCCAAAGCCAAAAGGAGTAATTATTTAAAAAATGACTTAACCTAAATATTGAGATAAATCTTACTGTACACCAATAAATAAGATATAGTTTATACTTTCCATTAGAGAGAACATACAGTAGCAAAACTAACTTTGAGTTGCCAGTCATTGCATCATATCTAAAGAAAAACATCAATAGCATGAAAGACTGGGATAATTATTGAAAGGTTACAGACATGCAGCCAAAAAACACGTTTCTGTAATCTATCCCACATTTTTCTTATATTTTATTAAACATTTAGATTCCAGTTGCAGAGAAATTTTTACTATAATGCAATTTATTGAGATTTCAAAATTACATTTACAACCTAATTTTTTTCACAAAAAATCTAGTTATTAAAACATATTTATAAGTGGCTGTATGGCAACAAATGAAGCTAAATCAGTTAATCGAAGCTATCATGTTTGGCTATTATAATCTTAATGATAAATCTTCTACATTGTCCAGTATTAGAAACCACTGCGTTCAGTCCTTAAACCAATTATTTTTTATTATATTTAATGTTAGTCGACACATTTGGTGTTTGCTACTCTTTTATTTATCAGCCCAGAATATTCTACAAAAAGTAGATCTGAAATCCTGCAGTGATTTTTCTCATGGACATGAAGGCAAGACGTTCTAATTTTAGCTTCTGATTCTATTAGTGTTTATCACATTCTTTTCAACATGAAAATAAACAAATGTTAAATCAATCCTAAGAGTTTATTTTATTCTTGGAGACAGAATAGCTTAAGGCAATTCAGAAAGCATGCACAGATAATATAAACATTATTTATTGAAAGACCCTGTCTCGTCAACACGGACAGGCTTGTTGTCTCTAAAATAATTGACTATAAACTTTATCATTTCCCATGATTGTTTTCTGAGAGATCCATCATGTTCCACACTATAAAAATACTAATTTTAATGCTCTTTGAGTTGGAAAATGGCACATTTATATTTTTAAACTCTCTTAATACAGCTGTTTTTTATGTTACCATCTTCACTTTACCTCTGGGACTTCATTTTATACATCAAACCTTTATACAGACGTTAAATCTCTGTTTCATCTAATATAAAAGAAGTATTCCGCTCCCAAGCTGCCACAGCTGAGATGCCGATATAAGAAACTTCTGTTGTTGTCCCTCTGAAGAAAATCTGTCACTTTTTATATACATAATATCCATGTTTCTTTATTTTACACGTGCAAAAACTTTCTTTTAGGCACAGCTTTATTTAATGTTTCATTTTAATGTTGTTTGGTGTTTATCCTGACCAGTGAAGAGTTTATAAAGGCTTTGATAGACAAGGAGCTGGTATGTGTAGAACGGGCACCATGATGAATAAACGGTGGCATTGATTTTGTCGTCAAGAGAATCAGTCGGTCAGAACAATCAGTCAAGATCATTAGATAGAGACAATGCCTTATCCTCACATCAGACACCGTTGCAAGCAGTTAATGGAGTCATGATGTGGGTTTGAATGAGGTTAGGTGGTTGTGTCTTGCAACGGCGAACACATGGTGAGAAACTCTGGGTTTCTCGTACTCCCAATTAACACTATCGGCTTGTTGAAAGTAAGAAAACAGCACAGTTAGATCCGGCACGTCTTCAGTTCATCTGTCTGGACTGTCGAAAAACATCACAGAGAGAGAGAGAGAGAGAGAGAGAGAGAGAGAGAGAGAGAGAGAAGAACTATGGTGTTGAAGAGTCTAATTTTATTAAAAGTTGAAATTATTACGTAAACTTAAAAGGAGCAAAGCTGGAAACTTATTGTTTTTGATTAAGTTCCTTAAGATTCTAATTTCCTTAGAGGTGCACGTCCCCGTTGTCTGAACCTTCACACACAAATGCATCAAACACACACACAAACACACACACACACACACACACACACTTCATATGTGAACAGATCCAAGAGTGTGACTTTAATTATCACCTTGTCTCAGCCTAAATGAGGGTGCGAGGCTGAACTAATCACCACATGAACTGTGTGAGAAGGAGAAAAAAAAAGTGCCTCATTAAATCATTTCAGCATTTTGAACATTTCTCTCATAGTGGCTTTCTTTTCTCCCTAAATGTAAGTGTGACTGAGGTTTTTTATTTTTTATCATAACTGATTATAGAGGGTTCACTTCCTGCCGGTGTTCACCACCTAACCCTGAGCCGCTATGATGTGTCTAATCTTTTCTTAAGATTCAGTGCTACAAAAACCTACGATATTTCCTTTTAAATCACACGTTCCAATGTTGTAGTTTTTTTTATGTATAATCACAAGGTCTCTACTCTAAAGTATTTGTCCTTCAAATAGGGATATTGGAGGTTTTTGGTCTAACATTTCCAAACCGAGCGTCCTCTTGGTGGAAGAGCTGCGATGTGGGGTTCAGTAGATCCGTCATGTCCCCTAATGCGACATTTCAGCTCTCTGTGATGTATGATTTTATTACTATCACACATCTCTGACATTTCACTAAGCTGGAAATCGATGGATCTCAATGTAGAGGATGTAACGCACATAAATCAAATCAGCTTCTCATCCTCCACCTTTTTGACATTAAATGTAAGGAACAGCTAAAAATACTGGATTCTGATGCCGGGTGGAAAAAAAAAAGAGAGGAATAAAAGTTTTAAAGCTAGAAAAAAGTTTGAGAGATGAATAAAGATAAATGTGGGGAAAAGATTAGCACAACAAAGAGAAAGAAATAAATTTTTTAAAGGGGGTTGAATAAAAATAACAGATTAAGATGCAGGAAAGAGATTAAAATGAAATAAAGAAGCTAAAAACAGATGTGGACGGTATTTAATTGCAGATAATTCTTAGATGTGTGTTCAGGCTTTGCACGTTTTGCTTCATGTTGAAGTAAAATGTTTTGAAGCTATATCAGCCTGATTGCTGATATAGCTTGATGCTGTTCCCACCTTTATCTTCTAAAGGCTGTTTGCATTTAAACCCATCTACAATACAATAAAGGTTTTTGAAACCAGTTGTATAAACCTAAGTTGAAATATTTTTAACAAGGAAAGGAGTTAATTTTAGGTACAGCAGCTCTCTCATCTGTGTCCTCTGATGGAAACAGGCACCTGTTTTTTCTTAGTTTGTAGCTTGACAAGAATCACATCTCGGGTAGGACATATATGTGCAGATTTTGTATTTGACTATAAATAACATCTGCACATTACATACCACAAGAATAGAATAGAATAGAATAGAATAGAATAGAATAGAATAGAATAGAAAAGAATGCAATAGAAAAAGAATGTGGACTTATCTGCCATAGCGCAAGTTTTAGGTCCTAGCATGTACCAATTTTTTCACTGAATGTTTTCTTTCTTGTTTTTTCCACTTGTCCATCCATAATTTCCTGCACTGTTAATCAATTTAATTAAAAGAAAAATGCATTAATCAGTTCTGAAAATCTTACAGCTGCATTGACGTTTAATTCTGGACATTGGTTGAGGCTTACAGAGGGAGTTAGCTTTACATGCCATCGTAGATCTGTGATTGATACACATCATTTTGTTAATGCTTTAGCTAATTGTAGCATTTCCTGACTGTGTTGCTCCTCTTTCTGATACAGCTACGCATGACACAATTAGATTTGAACTTCCAGGATATTAACTTCAGGTTAACCTTCCCACTTTACCTAATTTCATATCATACACATTAGACTTTTTTTTTTTGTTCTTCCTGAAGCTGCTTCCTCTCCTTGTGCACCTGCTCACATTTTAATTAGGACAGAAACAAGGTACTCTTTGAGTTTTCAGTAAACAAATTAATGCATCTCACATAACTGGGAGAGGCTGAGAGTTTACCCCGCTCCTGCAAATAACACCTCCAATCAAACAGTGAAACGATGGTGTTCTACATGATAGTTTTGAAGATTGTTTTGTTTGTTTTTCTTACTGAAAATCAGAAGTTTTGTTTTTGTGTTAATTAGCCTTTCCGTAAAGTTTATTTGTTTTGAAAAGGGCAAATTTGTTACATCAGGTCACGTTTATTCTTTGTTTTATAGCTTTAATTCTGTCAAAGTTATTTATTAACATCTAGGACATTTTATGGTGAAATAAAAATCTTTGAGAACGAGATAAGATTAAGATCTGTAAAAATCCGTTTCTATTACGAGATAATGTCTCTCTGCCTCTATTAAGCTGCCTTGTGAACAGAAGTAATCTCATTCAGAAAATAACTTCCCCACTGATTTGTCGAACATTGACCACAGCAAAAATAAAAACAATCCCCTTCTTAGTACTTAAACATTGTATTCATTTGCAGTTAATGCAATAAATATAGATAAGGCTTATTTTAATCAATCTTACGATTTTATTGTAAAATAAAAAAAAGCCTGTTGAACTGTTTCGGTAGCTTTGCAATCTTTTCTTCTTTTCTGGTGAAACACTTATCACTGTAAAGTTTTATGACTTCCTCGTTAATCGTGTGCCAGACCTGAGAACCACAGGGTTGCCCTTGAAATGTCTTGGTGGGTTGGTTTACCCCCCTGAACCTGCAAGATGTTGTCCAAGGTTCTGCTCCATTTTAGAGTTTCCCATGGAAGCTAGGCAAAGTGTGTGTGTGTGGGGGGGGGGGCATAGTAACTTATTTACCTATCACAAAGTATCATAAATAGGACCAGAGAATGTATCCTTGGATTAATAAAACCAAGAGTCCCTCCTGGTGCCAGATCGGGTAGTATCGCCTCAACTCTTGAGGCTTAAGAACCAGGATGATTTTTTTTTTAGCAGAAGGTTAGGATATAACAATTTTTGACTGAAAAAACATATTTAACAATAAGAACATGTTTTTTTCCTGCTAAATCTGTTCAAGAGAATCCTTTGGAGCAGCTTTAGAAGTCAATGCTTTATGGCAAAAAGCATAATTTTATTCAATACAATAACTTTTGAATATTATGCTTTTTTCCCTACATTCTCCCTTCTTGGAGAATGTAAGTTTTTAGATTGGCATATTTTATATTCCACAATTTTAGCAAACAACCTTACTCTCTTATTTCAAATGTTTCTTTAATAAAAGGATAAAAAACAGCTACTTTACTCGTGTATTACAAGTGGAGCAAGTGGTAGCAAAGCCACATCTGAACTTTCACTGTGTTAAATTTTTACTGTTCACCATGTTCTAATTGCACAGAACTTATGGCACATGAAATAAAAACATTTTTTGAGACAATGTCATACATTCTTGCTGTGTTGTGATGGTTATATATTTAAATACTGCAATGTGTAATTATCATCTTTTTTCCATTTGTCTAAATAATGTTTAATGGAAAGATAAAACTCTAACAGGTAAAAAACTGAAGAGAGATTTTGATTGTCTTATACTTGTTAAGCTTTTTTTGAAAATCATTTTTATCCTCTGCAATATTACTATATTGCAGTATTACACTTTGAGGAAAATAAATGGTCCTCTTAAAACCATTGTAACCAGAAAAGATGCAAGAAGACAAAAGAAAATCAAGAAAACATCAATAAACAGTTTGTGGGTTAGTTACGACCATCATAAAGCGCTTCTTCCAAAGTAAAAGAAAAATAGTCATTCTTACTTCATAATATACAAAAGATTATTTTATATCAATTAAAAAATACATGTATATATATATATATATATATATATATATATATATATATATATATATATATATATATATATATATATATAT
>JAVLVB010000846.1:511705-525977 GCA_032876305.1 Orestias chungarensis | reverse complement strand
TTACATTTCTACATATTTCGTTACTCATAGAAATCCTCCCACATTCATTTGGGTTGGAATTTAAATGCAAATGCATTAAGGAATTTCTGCTTTTTTTAAAACTAAACTAACTCAATATATTTCCGCAAATGTCTGTAAACTGGATGACAACATAAACCATTTGTATACAGTTTAGAGCCATAACAAAACTTATCACTATAATCAAGTGGTCAGAACAAGATTTAAATCTCTGTTTAAGATGTGATCTCAGTTCACAGAATACTAAATTGGATCAATCTGCCATTACAGATCACTAATTATCCATAATAGTTTTTATTTTTTTGACAGATATCTGATAAAAAATGAGTTCACTGAAAAAAATGTATTTTCCTTGCTTCTGTAATTTCTCTTTGCATTTTAAACTAGATCTTTAAACACAAACCAGCATTTCCATTTAGTCATTGCCTTTTTCATTAGGTAGTTGTGTTTTATTAGCTTTTCAAATTTGCTGATTAAAGCATTTTGTCCAGAAGATTTAATTATTTGCATCAATACATTTTTGCTAAGTGATCTGTTTATTCCACACATATGTGATATCTTGCTTTTCAACAGTGCTGAAGTCATTCCTATTATTTTTGAACACTGAGCAGATGATTTATGAAACAAACTTAACAGTACAGCATTTTCAAACTTTATAGTATTTTAACTGAATGAAAGTCACTTAAATAACTTTTTTTAGTTTAATTCCCTGCACTAATGTAACTTCCATTGAAAACCAGGATCAGTACATGTGCGGTCAAGGGGGAAAGTATGTTTCCCATTACTACTGTTACGCAACTGTGTAAAGTATAGTAAGGAGCCATTAGTGCATACCAAATTAGATTTGGGTGTATATTTTCCATTTGCATAAAAATCTGTATCACAAAAAAAACAGATATTTCCTTTTAAATCACTGATAGGCATGCAGAACCCTCTGGTATCTGTATAGTTTGCTTTCAGCCTCACACACATGAGTATTATACTTCAAATCAACTCTGTTGATGTCCTTCTCTCAGTTGCAGTGTTATTAGATCATTATTTGAAAGCTACTTTGATAAAGGACATGCTCCTAATTATGACATACCCATATATTCGAGATTGAGTGTTCGGAATAAAACATCCTGTATAGAGAGACCCAAACATCCCTATCTACAGCGAAGCTTTCCTGATTACTTTAAGGATTCACAGAATAGGCGAGGTACATAATCCCTTCAGGAAGTTCTGTTTGTGCCTCATGGTTTTCTTCTGATGGGATGTGCATCCAAACCCCTGAAAAGGAATTTCAGTGGTCAGATGACACTTGGTTATATCTAAATATCTGTCTAATATCTGTCAACCTTTTGTTGAAAATGAAAAAAATAGTGGCATTTAAAGACAGTCAGACATCTAATTTAGATGCATGGTAATTCCACAGAATATAAGAACTCTTGATTGCACACATTATCTACACAGACTGTGTTTGTTTTTTGCGAAGGAAAACTCGTGGCATTTCCCTTCATTAACAAACACTCTGACTCATAACATCCAGAAAACCTCTTTAGTGTGGTATGATCTCTGACATTTCTTGAATTTCAGCTTAATTGCCATGATAAAAACTCTAAATAAATATTATTTGTAGTCTCATGTTGGTAAATACTGTTAATTTAATAGGTACATGTCACAGAATATTTGTAACAAACATGCTAAAATACCTTCTACATTGTTGTTACTATCCTTTAAATTGGCATATTGAATCATTTTAGGTTGTATTTTAAATGGATACGCTTTTAAAACATCATAGATTTTAAAAGGATGATTAAAGCTTTTATTATATTTTTCATAGGTTAGAATACAGATTGACAGCTTTTTGGTATTACAAATAGTTCACTAAATAAAGTCACATTTAACTTAAAAAATATTTCTACATTTTTGGACTCTGTTTTTGTGAATCTAATTAGTCACATCTTCCTTTCTACTTTTTCCTAAACCGCTTCCTCGACTTTTGTTTTTGTAAATAGGATGTGGTGGGTAAGGACTTGTTAGGGACAGAATGACCCTGGAGTTAAAGATAAAACGTATAACATATTTATCATCTGTTTCTCCTTATGTCAATACTAAAGTCCTCCTCTACATCTATCTTCAGCCTTTGGTTGGCCAGGGATCATCTCACTCGGTAGCTTTGGTGAATCAGGTGTCTGCCCGTTCAACCTGTAGGTCCTGGAGGTTCTGAGCACCCTCGTCTTCTTATTCCCCTGCTGCTGTCCTCAGCTCACACATATTCCTTTGCTGTCATCCACCCTTTGTACCCCTTGACTGCCCCTTACCTTGTCCCTCTCCTCCCTCAGTCCCCAGGGGACCGTTGTGCTGGCATCTACCCAGAGTCCCTCCATTTCCTCCACATCTGATATTATCAGGACAAAAGGAGCTGAGAACATTCTTTTCCCATGATCCTTAAGTGGCACCAGGGGCGCTCTGAGCCGACTACTTGGTCGGCCAACTGACTTGCCAGAGGCCTTCCGTACATGTTATACACTTATCTGCGACAGTTGCAGAGGGTCTTTTGAAAATGTCATCTGCATGGAATGAAAACTTTGAGACATGTCTAACTTTTTTCATATTATTTTCCTGAGGTTGTCATTTGAATTAACCAGAACAAGATCAACACCTGCGATTAATTTGTGTTCCTTTCTTCCTCTTTCTTTTCCCCAAGATACATACATACGCCGGACATTTAGCCATTTGTCATGGTATACAGCGAATTCGGCATCACAGAACCAATTAGGTTTTGAAGTTCAACAAAAGAACCATTTTATGTACAAGTTAATAAAAATATAAATTATGATGTGACAAGACTGCTTATTTACTCTTGTATGAAAACAACATAATGACGTTTACCTTTCTATAGATGATGTTTATACAAGTCAGACCTTCCCTTCAGCAATGGTAGCTGTGCATGCAAGAACTTTTTCTCATCGCAAACTGATATCATTAAAAAACAACTCTAAGCCATGTATGCCCAGCCATCTCAATCAAATAAAGTGAAACCAGCCCATTCGATCCAAGTGAGTCTGCTTCTTCAGATCTTCTGCCATTCTCAAGAGTATTCACCGAAGGCAGGGCTGTTATCATCATTTCATACTTACTTTTAGAGTAAATTACGTGCTTCTTTTTGAGAAGGGTCAAGGAGAGCTTCATGCCAAATATTGACACTCTTAAACTATGTTTTAATCAAAAGTCAATGAAAAACCTTCACGATTAAAAATGTACAATTAGAAACACTATTACTTCATTCATGCATGTCGGATTGAATCAGTGATGAGCTTTATCAGCTTTAAGTATTAACACATTAACATTATTTTTCATTTGACAATATTGGGTTTTGCTGCAGTAATCTCTCGATCATTCTGCTGATTATAACAGTTTTTAAGTTAATGGAGTTGACTTAATCCAGGCTCTTAACAGCCACATATGAAGCAGCCAGCTAGGTTTGTATTAAAGCCCCTCAACCAAAACACTTTTGCTTTGAAAGAGTTTCAGTCTTTCCTCGCTGTAAGGGGACCCTAGACACACGCAGAACTCAATAGAGCAGAAAGTACCACCTCATTTAATACAGTGTTCCAAAGAATAAGTCAAAGAATGTTTGTTGGAAGCAGTTTAATGATGTTTTTTACTTTCACATCATTGTATTTTTAAAGTTTGTTGGTAAATAATGAAAAGGTCCCATGATGGCGTTATTTCAAGCCAAAAAAATCATAAACTAGAAACATAGAATACAAAACTCTGTTACTTTTACTTATAATATAGTAATGGATAATATATATATATAATTATATAACCCGTTCATAGGTTGGATATATTGGATAGTAGATGTTTTGACCTGATATCACATGCATTAGAAGTAGGACAAAAAGGCAAAGTCACTTGTTAACTGAGTTGTGGGCAGTCATCCGGCCTGTTTGTCCAATTCAACGGACGGGCTTTTGCAGCTCAAATTTGGTAAAAGTGTAATGCTATTAAATGACAAAAAGTTGTCAAAATGGAATTATACTGACTACTGTTTGCTCTGAAAGAACCAGCAATGGGCTTGTGGCCATTAGTACTTGACAACGCAACAATGGAAAAAGTTGGCCTTATTTAATTGATTCCAACTTCTTTAATATAAGCTGGTGAATGTTGTGTGTGGATAGCTTACTTGGTTTACACAAGAGATCAGGAACCACCAGAGTAAGAAGAAAAGCAAGCAGAGTGAGTGTGATGCTTTATTATTGCAGACTATAAACATATTTTCTTGAAATCAGTGTTCCAGTATCCTGCCACACAGGGACACTGGTCGAAAACAAACTATTTAGTAGATGGTCATAGTTATGCTCACTTTTCGATCCACGTATGCCTTGGGATATGCAAGAGAGTATTTTTGGTGGGAGGGTTATCGTATTTACTTTGAAAATTGCATGAAATATTTTTACAGTTAGGTACTTCTCTCTCTACTGAAAGAAAATTCATTAGGTTAGAATTAGATAGTCTCAATAAAACATGGAAAAAAATATTGTCTTGCTGAATTTTAAAGTGTCCAGAGTGAACATGTTTTTTATTAGTAATCTGTTGACCATTTTAATGGATGTTGACCTACGCTGGATGACACTACAGTGAATTCTCACAAACGTCTTCTTTGTGTTATGTGTATGCATCCATTGTTACAGTTAGCTGTGGTATCCGTGACAACAAAAACCTGCAAATGTGCAGAACCAAGAGTAAAACTAGTGCTGCTTCTTCTCTGCTCTACTCTTTCTCTTTCATTATGCATATTGTCCTGATGGAATCACTTCGAAGTCTTGACCATTTTTTCTATTTCATCTTCTCTGTTTGCTAGCATGAGCAAAGACATATGCATATGGTGCTAGGCAGACCTTTTATATAAACTTTGTTAGGAGGATGTCAATAGAGCCTACTACAGTGAGGCACTGTGATAGAGGACAGGAGTAGTGAAGGAAAATGACAGGTCAAGGCATTGACCAAAGGAGGGAAACTATGTGCTGGCTCTGACCTAAGACTTCAGACTCATTGACAGTGAGGACAGAAGAGGTGCCAGGTTCTCCCTGCAGCGGTGACAGAAGACCTCAGTCCTATTCATTGCTGCACCATATGGGGTCCAGCAGGAATGTTTCCTTGCATCAGTAGATTTAATATGGGTGGGCATTTATGAGGGTATGCATATGACTGTTTGTGTAGAGTGACAGATAAATACGTCTTGGGTTCAAAAAGAAGTAAAGGGTCTTTGTGTTTGGATTCCATGTTTTCAAAGAATGTCAGAATAAGGGGCTGAAGTTTTGGGCTTCAAGATTCCAATGAAGGCCTCCAACTTTAGGAGACAGAGTGTACTACACAGGGGATAATCTCATGCAGTTCTAATAACAGAAAAATATTATATTTTTTTTCATAAAGGTAGAAGGATTATGCAACTGTGTAAAATGAGTCAGGCACAGGAACAATGTTTGCAGGATATTACTTTGCTTTGTCTTGAAAACAAAAGGTATGAAGAAAAGGAGGGAAAAAAAGCATTTTACAGTAATTCCCCTTTATCGGAAATTGGAAAAATGTATGCATCCAAAAGGCTTAGATTGAACTTCATAATCCCTGTTCTTCCCACAGTCAGCAGTGCACTTAGGGAGAGTTTTGATTAAGTGAATGAAAGCGAAGCACAGCTCTGGCAGACAGCACAGGCATGCTGTCCTTGGGGAAAACGTAGGTTTCTGGCAACAATTTCAAGAACAACAAAACAACAATTGTTCTTCCTGCCTCGCTCTGCTGTTGGATTCATTGACGACAGATCAATCGCACGTTGGTGGTCTGGAACATTTACAAATCTCTTTAATTATAACCATCAAAACAATTAAACTATCATGGGGATGTGATCTCTCATTTAGTCTACTTTTGAGTTACTGTCAGCCCACTGTGACAATGTCTGGAAGGCTGTCCATGAAGAATTTCAAAGCTGGCTCTTTTCCAAGCATTAAGTTTCAGGAAGAGTGAATCTGTTTATTTAATTAAATTCCCTTCTTAAATTAGGACATTTTAAAAGCAGTGTTTGATCAGAAACTGTTTTTTTTTTAGAAGTACTACCAAAAATCAAACCTGTACTGATGTAAAGCAGTTAAGACACAAAGTTTGCTGGACAGATTTTCTGCAACACATGTTTTTATTTTATTTACTTTAAATCTCTTAACCTTAGATAACTATTTGTATGAGTCCATAGTATGTTCCTTGTGCATTCAAATTCAGTTCCTTAACATGGTAGATAACCTAACTTGACTGAATGTGACTTAGATGGTGTACTCCATCTGTTTAGATTCCCTCATGGTGTCCCTTGGTAACTAAGGGAAAACATTATGTAGATATTTCAGAAAAATCAATATGAACCTCAAGAAGTTGGTTACACATTACTACAGACTTCTTGGAGTAAGGTGAATGTCTTTATGTTGTAAATGAAACAAAAACCTTCTATTCTTTATTTTATTTAGATGGGTTTAGGGATTCTCTAAACGACCAACACTGTTTTTCTTATTAAAATGCCTTTTTTTTATCATAATCTTTTGAGTGTTAGCCTCAGAACTGAGGACCCACAATTTCAGCCAGATGCAACAGTGAAACCTTAAAAGGTTTAATGAAATTTTGTATGCGGAACAACAGAAAACCACCACTAACTGGATCAGGTACCTCTGATCATAGAAAAACTGGTTAGTAGTTTGAATGAGTCTAGATGATGTTGAAGAACTAGCAGAGAGCCACTAACGTTTTCAGAATCAGTCCGGAACAAGTGAAACAGAATTTTGGTTCCTAAACAGGGGTTTAGACGACCGGGCAACTGAGATTACGTCACTATAAATCAGAGTGGCTCTTAGCAAAATCCTCTGCAGGACACAAGAAACAGATACAGGTTTAGCTTCATGTTAGCTTCTGGTTTAATAACAAAGGGATAATGCAGGACTGGTTGGTTATGGGACAGAAGCTGGACCGGAAATGTGGAGGTCCAAACCAATCTGGGACTCGACACAGTAAACAAGATCAGGCAAGTGGAGGCAGATTTAGAGTTTGAGATTCAGAAACATTGTCATTGTCCAGATGATACAAGGCAGAGAGGGATTTAATATAGGCAAGACAAGACGGGGAAATCCGGGAGAGGGGAACATGGTTGTGATGGTGAGCTAGCAGGCAGTCAATGAGGCATGAGCTTGAGCAAACTTAAGAGCGGCAGTGTCCAGGAGTAGCAGGTGAGTTTGATAGTCTGGCCAAAATTATAACAACTTCATTCTTATATCATTATGACCTTATTCTTAAATAATAACTATTTTCGTAGTGTGACCCTAATTTTCCATCTTACAAAATTGTGCAGTCAGGTTTATCAATACCAGACGCATGAGAGCCAACATAAGACACTCGTGAACAGGTCAGAGTTCTCAGAGAACAGTAAAGCTCGGTTCAGAGAAAGGTCTGACAAGGCAGAGTCCACACATCAGTTTTATACCAACGACAGTTTCAGGAAAAACCTAAAAACACTGAACGGAGTGTGAGGCTGTTTGGATTTCTGCTTCCCTGAAGGTTATTTCCCCAGGGAAAAAAAACATTCAGTGAATCAGCTCAGAAAAATTCCTGTCTGACAAAGACATAACTTCATAAAATGACACAATTGTCAGAACAATAAAGGCATAATGCAACACACGGTTTTAAAACTTGATAAAACACCTTCCATTTGTTCATGTCAACTTGTTTCACAAAAGAACCATAGATTTTAGAGTTTAACAGCCATAAATTCTTTTCAGCTGCTTCAGCTGTTTATCAGTCTCAACTACAGTTGGAATCACACTTTCCACTCACACCTAGAATTTATGAATTTACTGATAGATTTTCTATTACTGTTTGTTATCAGATCCCCATGTAGTTATTTCCATCTACCTTGGTTTGGCCTCTCATTTGGATTTGTCCTTTGGACCAAAACTTTAAACTTTCTACCTATAAATATATCTTCCTGCTAAAGCTGATCTAAGTGCTGTCTCATTTTTTTTTTCTCAAGCAGTAAACCTTTTTTTTAGCGTTATCTTAGTGTCAACATAAGGGTGCCACCACGATGCTTCTCTGTAGACAACATTTCATGAGAGCATATGCAACCCCTCATATGGTAACAGACAGGACTCCATTGCCCCCACCCCCCCCACCCCCCAACTAAGTAAGTTAATGTGACATGTGGATAGTAGAACATTCTTAGAACACATTTGATGGTGTTTTAGAGAATATTTAATTTAAGCTTTAACTAAATGGCAGCATTGTTGAAGGGATTTCACACATTTTGGTAAAACATCTGTTCTATTATCTATCATCTGCTCTATCTATCTGTTTTTCATGGCATAAACAACTGCAGCGATGGAGCAATAATAAGCACCCTAAAGGTCCCTTTGCAAACCATTTCTTGCTCAATATTTTGAACACAGAAGCGAGGCAGTAAACACATTCGCTTCTTGGTTTATAAATTATTCAACAGCAGTGTAAAAAATGCCTGTTACAGAGATGCAGACACAAAGATCTCAGACTGGCATTCAGGTCAGAGAGCTTGATGATTTTCCTAAGGCTGTTAGTGGCTGTATAGATTTTTAAGTCAACTTCACTGGAGCTGTAGTGCCATAAAAGTGAAAGCAGATGTTAATATTTCATTAAGGAGGCGGTAGTCAAACAGCATCTGGATAGAGTGCACAGAGCAAGTCTGTAGGGACATTTAAAGGGATATAATACAATATATGGTGTACAAGTGCATAAAACTGCTAAAAAATGTATAATTTTAAATTACCAACACAATCTGCTTACATGAGACACAATAATGATAATAAAAATAAATAAATAATAAAAAAGTAGCCAAGAAATTTCTACAGCAAATCCACCAAACCCAGACATAAAATGTTACTGCTAAATATATTTTATTTTCAAATAATATACAGAACAAACACAGGAAAAATACATGTATCATAAAGCCTTTCCTTTTTAGTTATAAGTTCATGAATATACAATTCAGCACATTCCTAAAAGGGAAACTCACAGAGTGAATTATGTCAAGCTTTTATTTCTTGTAAATTCACTGATTAAGGTCTTGAAGTGTTTCAGATAAATTTTATATTTCAAAGAGTCAATAAAAAGTAATACTTTAGAAAGAAACGTCAGATGTTCATTTCTCCAAATCCAATTATTTGTTGTACCTTCTTTAGAATGAATTACTGGCGGTTGGATAGCTCAATTGGAAAGTCACCTGACTTTCACATTGGTGGGTTCAAATCCAGGCCTGGGCTAAACCAACAGCATTCAGTGTGGGTCCTTAGGCAAGACCCTTCGCGCTACTGCCTACTTTGTAAGTCGCTTTGGATAAAAGCGTCCGCTAAATGCATAAACATCTATACGGCAAAGCCTCGAGGGGATTGTCAATCAAGGTATATTCATTGGTTGATTGAGATTCACAAGAAGTGGACTGAGTCAGAACTAAGCGCATCAGGAATAACAACACACAGGTCAATCCTTTACATACAAATGTTTGATTCCTCATGTCTACTATAGAACTGTAAACATGACAAACATCTTACCTCAGCTTAGGAGAGGAAGAACTGGACTGTTGCTCAGTGGTCCAAAGTCACTGAATTAGCATTGCTGGAAGTTCAGTGTGTAGCTTCCAAAATCTGTTACTTTGGGGCTTCGAGTCATCTACTGTTTTTTTATTTATTAGTTTTTCTAAAGTCCACAGTCAAGTCGATGGACACCCCTCCCCTGCAGGGATTCCTCCGAGGGGGCTATAACGAGGTGGTTATGATCAGCTAACCTCTGGTTCCTGAGTACACCGACCTGCTTAAAGGGTCCCCTGCTGACGCCGGCTTCCAGCCTTCAAGTCTTTGCTACCCTTGGCTTGAACCCTTAGCCTCTGGAAAATGTTTTTGTTTTAGTTCATTTCAAATAAATGCAAATTGTGTGACAGATTTTATGCGAGTCCTGAACAAAACACAACACTTACAATCCTCCAGACCATACATGAACACCTTCAGCACTATTCACACCTGTCCCCACACCTTTAAGGTAACCACCCTTCACAACCAGTACCTGGCTTTAGATGTATGAGCAAAAAGAGCCCACAAAAATATCTTAATGTATATTGTTACTGTTAAATACATTCACAGTTTTAAATACTGAAACTGGAAGAGCATGAAATATCATTGCAAATATTAATGTTTTCTAAAATACTAATACCAGTTCTAAAAAGATAAAAAATAAAATAAAGTTGTAATTAATTAAATACATAATATTTTTTAGTATTGTTGTCTATGTATTGTTTTTTCACAATACATAAAAATTTGAGAAGCGCTAATTCATTATTACCCAACATCGAAGAACTACAGCAAAGGTATAAGCTTAAAATCTAAGTTTGATTAACTCAACAAAATTGTTCTTGACATCCTAATAATCATAAGAAAACATTGTAAGCTTTGGGGATTTTACTTACTAAAAAGTATTAACATCCACTTCAGTGAATTTGCATCCACATTTGCAAGATGTATGACTGACAAGATGGCCTGATATTCCAACCTTCGACACATTTATGGCATTGCGTCAAATAATGACTATGCAAATACAGCATAACAAACAAACAAAACATTTACTGTTTTGTTTGTTTGTACAGTTAAAAGTGATGTTGTAATTTTGCAACAGGTCTGGCAAAGTTGAGGAAATGTAACTTCATCTGTGAGACACAATGAGCCTAAATTTACCCTCTCAGCACATTTTGTCACTGGTGGGTTAAAACATAGACACACTAGAAGATTTTTATTCTTCAGTTTAAAACACGTAATTTTGGTTGAATTTTGACGAGTAGCAGTGCATACTTTTTTCATCTTATAGTCTACACAAAAATGAAAAGTCAAATTAAGCTGAACTGCATCTCAGATCATCAGCCGCAGTGGACACTCAAACTATCTCTCTAATTAATATTAATGATTTCAGGGCAGCAGCTATGTAACTATTACAGCTTGCACATTTGACCACAGTTTGCCCATGTTCTCTTTTAAAACCTATTTGCATGCATAATAAAGAATTTCAATAAAAGGTCATCTCTTATTAAAATTGCCATTTATATTTATAAGCTTGGTGCTTTGTAGCATGGGCACTGGTATCTGGAAGTATGAATGCTCCCTTTGGATCAATAAATCCTATGTGCCCATCCCTTTGTTTGTTAAAGCTAAACAGCATATCTGAACGCACGATGATTTCTCATTATCCTGCATGGCTAAAATTACACACAACTCAACTTAAAATAAATCGGGCTGTTTTTGTGATTTGTTTTTGTTTTTTTGTGGCTGACAAACACCAATTAATGTCCAATCATCGGATAACCGAGTTCAGTTGCTTTGCTTAAAAATGTAAATGCTATACACCAAAGATACAGAACATAAACACCTCGAAATAAAAAATAAAAAACAGAAATTATAGTTTGACTCGAAGGCAGACTTGGGTATTTGTGGATTTATGTTAGTTTTATTCTCAAATACATTTTTCAAATAGTCCAAGTTAACTCAAACAGGTTATATTGCAGTGTTTTCAACTTTTATAACTTCATTTTACATCATAGCTTTATTCTAAACAGATTTTACGAAAGCTTCAGATAATCCAGTCTTTGATTCGTTTTTGCACCGACTTTCCTTTGTCTGGCCACTTGGGCCAGCTTCTCATACAGGGAAACCCAAGGAGTTGCCAGGCCAGCCAGAAAAGATAGTCCCTCTCAGCATGTCCTCAGTCTTCCTCTGGGTGTTCACCCCGTGTGAAGTCACCAGGGAGGAATCCAGGCGGCATGCAGACCAGACTAACTCTCAATGTGTAGTAGCAGCAGCTCTCTAAGGGAGACACCAGAAACTAATCTATTTTTTTTTACTCTGGAAGAAAGTTCTATAATTATGACGTATGCATATGTCACTGCAATTTTTCAATTTCAATAATAATTACTCTATATTGAGGTTTTTGTGATTCGTCAGCTAAAAATGATAATGGGTTTAGAATTTATTTAACTTTACTTGAATCAACAAATAGTTTTTTTCTAAAGTTTTTGGTCTTTCTTAGACATACAGTATAAAGTAACTGTAGAAAGTAACTCTAATAATAGGTCCATTGGTGGAAATCTAACAGGTCCATCAGGGTGTAGAAAGACACAGGAATGTGGGTCATTTTATTTTCTCTGTCTATACACATATTTCTTAATATTTTCTCAAAAATGAGGCTGCTGTTTAGCAGTGGATGCCAGTAGAAACTCGGGCAGGGTTGGACCGGTGGAGAAACAAAACAAAGGAACAATCTGATGCATATGGATTAAAAGAGGAGACCAGCAGCTAGTAGACATTAATGTATGAATGTTTTCAGAATGTTTCTAAGAAATGTGAGATACTTTCAGCTAAAAGCTACAGCTATCCCCGGTCCCTAGCTATCACAGAGGTTATGCTGTTGGAAGGAAAAAAGCTTTGTAGGATCTGTTAGGTTTCATGTTTTGCCCCTTAAAAGACCTGCAGTGATGTGATATCCCATTTTACAATCATTTTGACACACGTTGCCTGAGATGGGTTAAACTTTAAAAGTATGTCATTTAAGGGTATGCCATTTGTATGTAGCGTGTACTTATTTTGTAGTTGTCACTACAACCTTCACAGTTTCTAAATTTGAACAACTGGCTACTTCATCTATATCATTTCTGTCGTATTTATGTTGTTGTTCGACTCCTAAGAAAATAAAACTATATTTATAGTAGGCAGTCTTAATAGACTTATTTTTGAACATGGTAATACTGGGCAGAGGTCTTAGACGGTTGGGTGGACGAGGAACAGTAATGGAGGTTAGTGGTTATGGGTTTGGACTCCAGGCCTACTGAATGGGATCAGGCCAAGGGGGAAGAAAAAGGAGAAAGGTACGTGGTTTGGAGCAACAGACTGGAGAGGAAGATGAATGAATTTAACTGCTTAATATCTTTTGATGAGTAAGGGAAGTATTAAGGAAAGTTAGTGGACCAAGCAGTGGTTGAGATTGGAAGGAAGTCGGGACTTTTAATGATGATTTTTTTAAATATTTAATAGTCCACAAAGGTTATCCTCCTCCACAGTAATTTATTTTAATATACTGTTATAAAAGTCTTTTGGTGCCTTATTTTTAAATTTTTAAGTTTAAGTTTAATATTTTTTTGCATTTTTTACATTGATAATTAGACCAGCTTTTGGCTAGTTTGCTTATGGGGCTAAGAACTGCACCCTATCTGTGAGGATAAGCATTTTTAGTGTGTGTTGATACATACCTCACACATAATCAATAAATATGACAGACTAGAATACCAGCATGTGTAGAACATGTGTAGTCAAAGACTTAAATTGGTGATATAAAGAGAGGTGGGAACGCCTGAACTGCTTTAATCAGTGGGTTTAACACAGCTCCACAAGAAGTGAGGATCAGCTCATCATTGCCTCACATCACTCTTCTCAAATCTGTTTGAATGGACATTGTTTAAATACAGCAACTTCAACTATATAAATATTAAAGTAAAACAGAAAATAATATTTCTAAAATATTATAACACTACAAAAAGATTTTCTCTTTCTACTGTTATATCTTATTTGTCATGATGATAATGGGAGTAAATCAACTTTCTCCCCTGACTACACATTACTTAACCTCTGCAATCAGCTTTTTATAAGGACGAAACAGATCTCCTACAGCATTACCCCACACTGCTACCTAGACTCAGAAGCTTGCTTACGGTCAGCATTGAACAGATTTAAGACTGCATGACCTCAATGAGAGGCGGTATTAAAACTGTGGTGTTAATAACTTTGGTTAAACATAAAAAAAGTTATTTATGATTCATAATAAATTAACCACACATGAAGATGACTCAAATGTCGCTGATAATAATATACATTTAACACACTTTAAAAAAAGCCAGAAACCAATATAATAACACCCACATGACTACACTTTAGACAAGTTTGCTAATATTTGCATGTCTCATGCACACAAACATGTAACTTTAAATGCACTGTCACAGTCAGTGCATTAGCAGCTTTACAAGCTTGAGTACCAACCAGTGCGAGGCAGAGTCCGCAATGAGATCATGCAACAGATGGTCAAATGATCCACTGAATGAAAACAGGGTTATTTATGAGTGCAAAAATATCACCCCTGAGAGCGTGAAGAAATGTAGTGTGAAGAGGCAAAAAAAAAAAAA
>JAVLVB010000846.1:442820-500499 GCA_032876305.1 Orestias chungarensis | reverse complement strand
ACAACTGAGTCATCTCTATAGATATGGATAGAAGGAACATAGTTTGACCGTATACTAGAAGCGTCTGGATGTTAACTGTAGTATTTTAGTTTATCAATAGAGTTGACTAAGAGTATGAGACACTTCTAAGAGCTCCAGAAAGACCTGGATACAGCAGGCAGAGGTTATTTCCATGAAAACAATAAGTAATCTACTGATCTATAATAAACGATATTGATACTCACTGCACAAGACTCCGCTGCTGAAGAAAAGCATGTATCACCAAAACACTGAATATAACCTGTTGAGGTGAGGCCTAAAGACGAGTTCATTTGATGGTACTAGACAGGAGGCAAATATCCTCTTTTAATAGAGTTTTGTTCTACGCATAAGAGCAACAACACTATGGCAAAAGAGGCGTTTGCAGGAGGTAGTATTATGGTGTGTGATGTCTTACACAACATGGTTTTGCTATTTTTATAACAATTGTAGGAAGTATGACTGGTGAATTTGACTGGAATATTCTTGCCAAGAATCTGAAGATAAAATTAGAGTCTATTTCTGAACAAGACAATTTTCCCCCAAAATATAAAAAGTAAGCAAGGAAAAAGATAATTGCTTTCAGAGCAAGATAATTAAATTGTTGACACCGCCAGGTATGCCAACTAGCTGGTGTTTATTTGACATTTTTGGGTTGGTGTTTTTGTTAGAGGGTAATTATATTATTTTTTGTAGTATTCTGTGCTTTTTAAGCCACAAGCTTCTTTGTTGATTAATTTGCTTTTGATTTCTTTGTACATGTGGCTTGGATTGTAGTAAGCATTTTATGTGATATTGTTTCATAAGAAATACCCTATTTAATGAAAAAAAAACATTGACATTAAAGATTCTTTTCCCTCTGCTGCTCACTCAGTATACGCTGCATTTAAACAATGTAGCAGCTCCAAATAAACACACTCAGACGTGTTCTCTCACAGTGAAGATAACGCCGTTGTTGTCCTCTCTCCCACACAAGCTGCACAGAACAGCAGTCTTTTTACTGAAGTGGATTAGTCTGCACAATGCCAGCCTTTATTCCCAATGGAATGTGACTTTTTGGTGAGAGTACACCCCACACACGCACATCATCACCTCCACCACTCATGAACAACCGTCGAAACTATTTTCACTTTTTAAAAACAATATCATTAATCAATGCAGGTGGGCGGCTGTCAGGGGCCAGAATGCCCCACTTAGACATCACATGAAGTTGAGTTTCCGCTTCATTGTGGGGTGGAGCTGACGGGGGTAACACCAGGAACTTTGTGGTGGGGGGCTTTGACAGAATTTCCCCAAATAAAGCATCTATTGTCTGAACTCCTCTGTTACCAAGTTGTATTAAAATAACTATGGGCAGAATGTGATGCAGCTGAAGCACAAAGAGTAGAATTTACCCGATGTATAAAACAATTAAACATCCTGATGTTGATTTTTGTTTCTTTTTTATAATTAAATACGTCGATAATTATTAATATCAATTTATTTATCCACTTATTTAATTATACAACCTTGCACTATTATTATCAAGCCACTTCTGGACATCCGAATGTAGTCCCTTGCTTTCACATGACTCATGTTTCTATGATGGTATGAACAGCTTAAAGGAAGCAGCCTTAAAATAAATAGGCTTGGCTGCGTTATGATACACTGATCTTTCAACACTCCTAAAGGATGGAG
This sequence comes from Orestias chungarensis, assembly GCA_032876305.1. NCBI lineage: Eukaryota > Metazoa > Chordata > Actinopteri > Cyprinodontiformes > Cyprinodontidae > Orestias > Orestias chungarensis. The sequence continues at coordinate 498,804 of JAVLVB010000846.1, read as the reverse complement.
GTCAAGACAAGTGAAGGCAGGGAATCGCGGCACCTCTAGCCTCTGCAGTGTGTTGTCATGTGGCCCACTGTTTTTCTCATAATGCATGAGTCATGAATTTAGCTGTAGGTCATATGTATACGTTTGAGTTGGCACCCTACATCTTAAATGAAACAACTTATGCAAATGCAATGTGACTGCTACAGTTTAGTGTTGAGATAATAGGAAAATGCAGACGTAAGATGTGTTCTCATTAAATTTAGGAAGAAAGTTCCAAAAAAAGGGATAAGAAAAACCCAGTTCATGTCCTCATTTATTTAAGCATTGCTTTTAGTAAATGTCCCTATTCTACACAAGGACTCCATTATACTTTCAGTTCAGTTCACAAAGTATTATCTCATCCTCTTTTACATTTATCTGTTTAGTATTCACCCAGTCTTAGCAACAAATTTACAACGTAAATAACACTGACATTCTGGTAGAAACCCGTGCTACAGTGTTGGCAGTTAGCACGGTTTTGTGTCAGATAGCAAATGTTTTCCGCTCAGCATTTAATGTTTACCTTGTTCCAAAATCGGTAATCATAAAATACGGACCAAAGGAAAAATGTACAAATGTACTTTAATAGTCACGCCTGTGTATCTGTAGAGAATCAAATTCACTTTGGTTCTCCTAAATTAGACACTTTAACTAATTCATCTGAAGACAAAATACAAATAAAACACGAAACAATTGTCCAAACTTACAATGTTTTTTGTGCTATTTGACCTGACTATCAAGAACCGATTAACTTAATTTTCAAAACATACTTTACAAGAAATGGCTGAATTCCAGCTAATCACTACACCTTAGTGTTTTATTTTGTATGTTTTAGATAAAATCTACATTAAAAAGAACTAAAAGACAGATTTTCCCCAAATGATTTGGACCAATTAAAATAGACCAGCTACTTGGTCTACTTTTAGTGATACTTAAATATATATATATATATATATATATATATATATATATATATATATATATTCACATCAATTGTTTGCAAGGTTGAAAGATAATTTAAAGGGTTTTTTTATGCAAAGTAGAGCGTTATATAATCTTATAATGTGATTTCCTCATCAAACATGTACACTTTAATGTATTAACGCAAGTTTGAGTAATCCTTGAATCGCTTTTAGCAGCCATTTGGGGGTACTAAAACAATTAGTATTGCAATGTACCGCCTATTTAACGATAACCCTGACTCTGAGTTTCAGTTCTTACCCAAGGCCGAACCCAAGAGTGCAACCCTTCAATGTGCCTCCCCCACACACCTTACCAGACCAGCAAGACCAGCAATTAGCAAACACCTGGTGGAACAGCACAACAATATCCAGTTTAATGTACTGTATTACATTTGTACAACAAAATAAAACACTCCTAGGAATTGAGAAGCAGTGTTCTAAAGATGTGCTAAAGGAGGATTGCATCCTAAAAGACAGACTTTTCATTTCAAGGCATCACAATTAGGATGGGAAGTCAAATTTATTTTAAATTGTTTTTAAAGGTATAATTCATTGTCATAACAACAAAAAATACCACGGTTACTTGAATGTGCAATTAAATAGCACCATGTGCTCGAAATTAATACACAAAACACATTCATACATTTTTAACCTTTCAAAGCACACAAATCTCTTTGGATTTGGAAAGTGGCCTGACTTTTCCTCTGAACATTTAAACCACAAGTAAACTTAAATGTATCCTTAAATGTACCATGGAGTGATAGGCGATTAGAGTTTTTGTTGTAGTTTCATGGCGTATTGACATTATTGTCTGTGGTTAATCAGACCTATCAGCTATGGTTCCATTCAGCACTGTTGGGAATATCACCCGTACAAACTCATTAAACTTTGTTGAGATGGGGCTGTGACTTTGCACAATTCATATTATCTGAGCAAAAACTCACATGGTCAAGGTCTTTGATATGAGAATAAACAATGTTTCCCAATATGACCAATAATCCTGCTGTTGGACCCGACTTTCATGATAGTAAAGACTTGCATGACTCGTTATTAAAGAAATTGGTGATTTCAAGAAATGCACTTCCAAAAACAGCCTTCAGGTTATATTGTAATGCCATTATTTCATGCTGTCAAGCCACGTCCCATGGGAAGAAGTGTGAGTCATAACTCTGTCTAAATACATTGGTGCTTTGAGCAATGAGGGGAAATACTGTATGTTTCTTGCGGCAATGTTAAAGGAGTTAATTAGCTCTTTTTAGTGGATGTAACGTTCAATAAATATGTTTAAGGACAATTTAAGTAAATGGTAACAAAACTTATGTTATTTTTCTGCCAGACATAAATCAAATGCATCCATTAGAAGCGCAGCATGGTTATAATGAGCTGCAGAGCACATTTCTGGATTTTATTTAAATGCTGAAACCATTTATTAGCTTGTAGTGAGAGGCTGTCTGAGGTTTTTTCATTGGTATATAAAACTCTTCTTTCAAAGACGTCTGTATTGATGATGTTGCTTGGCCATCTTTGTGTTTTGTTTTAGCTTTGATTGAGCTAAAAATGTGAATCACTCTGAAACATCCTAACACAGTGTTTTTCAACCTTTTTTGAGCCAAGGCACATTATTTTCATTGAAAGAATCACAAGGCACACCACCAACCAAAAATGTAAACAAATGATACTCTATAGTCGCATATATGAAATATGTAATATATTAAATATAAGTAATTTTTATCAAAGTGTCTTGAATATGAATCGAATAAACACAAAAAAATATTTTTCTGTCTTTATCTCTTATTTTAACGTACAATGCTATGTACCTATTGCCATCTAGCGATAAGGAAAGTACAGGATTACGCCGCTACTCACTACTACAACACAGACACTCGAAAATGGCATATTTGCAGATTATTTGCAGATTATAAAAAAAAAATCTTTTTAGACCAATTAGGTGAAATTGGATAATTTCCACGGCACAGCTGACGATCACCCACAGCACACTAGTGTGCCCTGGCACAGTGGTTGAAAAACACTGTCCTAATAGACATTCTTAACCAAAATTCATTGTTTTGTTTAATCTTAACACATCAAGGTGAAACCTGCTCAACATAACCACAGTTTAGTAATATCTGCAGTTCATTGCTAACAAAAACCATAAATGAATTCCATTTGGTGAGTGAGAGTGAGCTCTTTTTTTCTTTTTGCATGCACTCATGTGGTTGACTGTTTTCTTGCCACCAGCTTCCAGCAGCAGAGGTTCAGCGGGCCAGATGTTTGTGATTTATGGGGTGGCAGAAGCTGTGCCAGAGCAAGGCCTCCAACACGTTAACTATTATCTGCCACAGATGGAGCCTGATGGCTTTTGCATCCAGCGGTTGCACACATCAGATGCAAGGCATGTGCCTTTTATCCTAAGTCACAATACTGTTTTTATTACATTTGTGTGCACGATATCAGCTTCATGACACTCTCAATTGTGTTTTGGCCTTTGATGGCCCTGATGTTGTTTTATAAACTGAGTCTTCTAGCAGGGAAACAGTTTGCTTGTGGTTCCATGTGGAACTCAGATTGGCGATAAGTAGAGAAACTATCAAAAGGGTGTCGGAAACATTGGATTTTCATGGCCACCGTAGAACTCCTTAATTCCTCAAATCCAATTTTGTGGCTCCGCTCCCCAACCCCATCTTCTTCCTTCCTCTTCCTCCCTTGCTTCAACCCAGCCTGTATGTGTTTTTTTCTTAAGGGGGTGGATAGGTTATGCCACAGAGGTTCAGACAGGCAGGATATAGTCACTCAAACTGTCAAAAGTCTTGATTAATGCTTTTTTCCCCTCAGGGCAACCTCGCCAGCCTCTTTGCATCAGTACATCCATCCATCTATTCCTCCACCCTGCTGCCCATCTTGCATTGCAGACCCCCTTTTTATATGTCCTCCCATCCATCCATTTGTCAGTCCATCCATCTATCCATCCTGCTTGCACAGCATGTATCAATCCATAGAGCCAAATATCCAATCCCCTATTGATTTCACTGCCTGCCACGCTACTCCATCCATCTATCCAAAAACTTTCTCTGGCTGAACAGTTTGAACTTGTTTTAGATTTGCATTCAAAAACATTTTTTCCTTATTTTATAAAAAGGGTCATTACTTTTTAAATGAATTAAAATCAAGAGAAAAATATTGAAACTAACAAAAAATCTTACTGTTAAACTAAATCTGGAAGCAGAAACTTGTGTTTTTCTCTGATTGTGAGGTGTGTTCAAGGGCAGTTCTGTCCTTTAGATTGAAAACTGTTTCAGGGATTTTTGTTTTGCATATTATTGCCATTGTTTGATGTCAAATATTATCTACTACGGAATCATTCCACCCTGTTATGACAATCAATCAGCCAAGTCCATCAATGCACATTCTTCTGCCTAAATATGGAGGAAAGCCAAAAAAAATTTTTTTTATCTTGTTCATTACTTCAAATATGGTTGAAGAAACAGCAATGCAAATGTTTTTATGGACTCTTCTTTCCCCCAAGCTAATAATAAAACATCTTTATATAAAGATGTTGAACAGATAAGACCAAGACTGAAAACTAAAACTCTCACATAAAATCCAATTTATCCTTTTTTTATTTATATGTCTTTGGTAAATTTTTATATAACTTGATCAAATTCATCTTTACATCAACTTTCACATTCAACAGTCCTTACCCATAGACGTCAAAAGAGGTAGTAATCTACAGTATATAATATTTCTACAAAAGGCTGATGTGCTCAATCTATGACAGTTTTTTGATATTCTCTTTGTTTTTTTCACTTTTGCTTTTTGCCTGCTACAAAACCCACCTAGGGGTATAATGGGTATACTTCACCAAATTAGCTTCCACTTGACATCACATGGAACAAACTTCCAGATATGCTATTAACTACAGCATAAATGTCAAGTGACCAAGCAAACATGACTCAAACATGAAACCCTACAGTACTCGCAGCAGAACTACTCCCTCAATCTGAGTTATATCTCTCAGGGAAGGGTCTTTGTCACTGAGTTAAAAATACAAATTTGACTTTCTACACAGTTGCTTGTCCAGCATGGTATTACTTAAGCTAACCAATTAACATTCAAACATTAAGTCAGCTGTGGTAGTTCACTTTTTTTTTATCTGTCTACTTTGTGTGTTAATGAATACCTCTGACACTGGGTAGCTCTAGAATTTACTATGCAGAATCATTAGGCTTTCGTTTTATTATATTTCATAGCCTTTCTTTTGCAATAAATATATTTTGATGAAATAATTCTGTAGACATATTATGTTTTCTGCTGTTTTGTATGTTAACTACAAAAATACTTCTGCTACAAAAGACAAAAAAGCATTAACCAATATAAAATAATATTACAAAAAAATGTATGATGTCAATCATAACAGAGTTGTTAATTTCCTATTTTCTTTTTCTCTGTATGAAATCTGTAATAAATGAAACTTAGGCACACTCATTGCGTCAGGTAATGCAGACTGAAGGGGATTAAAGCTATAATGAATACACAGGAGAGCAGAAGGAACATCTCAGAGACGGTAATACTGACTGACATGGCGGGAGGCTACAGATGCAAAAAGAAAGGTGAAGAATGAGCACATAGTCTTGTAGAACATGGGGACGCAGAGTGGTTTAAAGATGCAGACAGACATACAGGGAGAGAGACGAGGGCTCAGACTGAGCTGACAGGTGTAATTGGAATCTAAATAGAGGAGAGTGACATTGAGTGACAGCAGCTTAAACCTCCATGGTGGTGCCTTCCCACTCCAGCTTCTTCTTTCTCCTGATCCACAACACACTAATACTGAGGAAACAGCAGAATAGACAGAGCAAAATCGACTCACAACTTAAAGGGTTTGACCCTTGCACTTCTCACCCAAAGCTTGTGACCTTACATTTGCATCTCAACCTCTGCCAGTGATTTGCATCAGTGGACTTTATCTGATTAGCTCAAGCTTTTTTTTTTTTTTCAAACAGGGTGGCAGCATAGTAATCATCACCATCCTCACCACCACTAACTATCTCCCTCTAATCAGCTATTACTTCTAGATAAGTTCATCAGCTTCTTGTCAAGAGTTTAAAACTACATCCTGAAGGTTGTTGCTTGCAGTAAACAAGCATGAGAAGCTGTAGTAACTTACATAATAGCAGACAAAACGTGGGTGTATGAAAGGTGGTAAGATGCTGAAGCTCTGTTAGTGGGTTAATAGAGGAGGATGACAACTACTGTAACACACATACACACACAGACAGCCTTGGATCTAATTAGCCAGAAAGCTGACAATGAGATGCTAACTCTGGTAATGGCAAGATGCAAAAAGGAACAGACGTTTGGAAAAATGGCCAAGGCATCATCTTGTTTATTCACCTCCTGCTTTCTTGCTCATCGCCCCGGCTCCGGCTTCCTTCCTGTTCATAGTCAGCGTAGGGCCTTCACTGTGGTAAACAGGGATGTTATGAGAGCCTTTTTAAAAGTCTTAAGAGCTGGAGTATCATTTGAAGATGTGAGCTGACGTCTCTGCTAGAGGGACTGCTTTTTTATACTGAGCACAGGAAGCAGCAACTCTACATTAACAGACCTGGAAAGTCCAATGGCATCAAAGAGGGCGGAGAGAATATCACACAACAAAATGAAATTTATATTTATGTACATTTGTGGAAGCTGAGAAAACCAAAATTTAACTGTGACATTCTTCACAACATTTGATAAACATTTTAAATAATCACCAATTGATATACAGTTAAGTGATTAATTATAATTCACTATTTCTTTTCTTGACTAGTCATTAATCAGTCACAATTAATCAATCAGTCACCTCTTTCTAAAAACTCTGCTGACAGCAAGGTTTTTGAAAGTATACCCACATTAATAATCCTTTTAAATCCATTTCGAATCCAAAGCTTGTGGGAAGTCCTATAATTTTCTAGACGCATAAAATGGTAATAATTTGGTTCGGTTCTGTAATTTTCTATAATTGAATCTAACTTTAATTTTTTTCTTTATTTTATCTGCAAATGGGGGGAAATTTGGTGAATGAACACATGACCGTATGCTGTTGTCAGGATGAAAGCTTATTCCACAATGTTGGGAAACACCAGACTAATTTACCTAAGATAAGCAACCAGACACTTTATTTACTCAGGAAAGTGTCAGCGTGATACCAGTTAGTCCTTTAAAACTTCCTAAACACATTAAACTGCAAAAGGTAATGTCATGACATTGACATACCAGAAAGAAACAAAATACTAAAGTCCTGCATTTTTTGTCATTAAAACCATTTATAATACTCACCTATACAACGAGCTAAAGGATCCTTAACTGTTATTGTTTGAAGGGTGGATTGAATTTATGAGTAAACAAAAAAATAAAACTGAAGGACTCACCAGCAGGTTAGCACTGTTGAATCTGATGTATATGTGATAGTAAAAGTAAATTGTATTGTTCAATTTAATCAGTTTGGAATGTGAAGATTTGTAAGTCTTTAACATTAAAAAACAACAAATTTCAGTAGTTGAAGCATCTCTGTACCGATCAAACTCTGAAGGATTCTTCATTGTTTGGCCGAATAGCGTAGAGAGGGTCCCATTGTTGCATTTGCTTAATGAAAATCATTGCATCTACTCATCAATGTCTAGTTGTCTTCCCCTTCTTGTCATAACCCCTCTGGTGAACTTTTTTCATAATCCCTCTGCATGCAAAACTATTGCATTATTGTTTGTTTGGTAATAACACCTTGACAACTGTTGGCTATTCACTCTGACAACATAGCTTTCAAAAAGTATGTTTTTCAGCAAGGCCAATTTTATGGACAGTTTTATGGAGCAATTGTCTGAGGGCAATGAGAAAGTACATATATCCGTATGACTCTGAAAGTAGATAAAATGCATCCATCTGCTGGATCTGTTAGACCAAAACACTAATCTGCCCCTGCTCAGTTCCATATTTATGCAGTGGACATGAATCAGACTGTTGCATTTTGGTATTTTTTATTTTTTTGGCTTTCAATATCACAACATGAAAATTGACTTTGCAGGTTGCTTATTATAATTTAAAGCCTCTTCTCTGCCATCATTACTGTGTTGTAAAATAGATGTGTATATTCCAAAACACCATTATGTGTATTCCAGAGGGAGGGGTTTCAGGGGAGCTTGCCAAAGGGTGTCTGTTGGACCAGGATTGACCACGTGACAGTATGTCGACATATCACCTTTGGTAGGACCAAACAGGGCCCTAATAACATACATCCAGTATATCATCTTTGAGGTTTTATGTTCTCCAAGGCAATTTTATTTATTTTTTTATTTTTTATTAAAGTACATCTCTGGGATGTTTTTACTGCAAATAAAAAATTACCTGGACCCTTAAAGATAAGAGGCAAAACAATGAGGCAGCATCTTTATTGACATTCATTATCATAAAATGTAAAAATGTTTGTCAAAGATTTAACATTTTAAATCTATTAGCCAATATTAACAGCATGTTTCATATTAAACAGAATTCATGTTTATTTAAGCCACAAAACATTTAATATTATATCTCTTCATTCTATTGTCTCATTAAGCTTGCTTTCCAAATCCATTTGTCAAAGGCAGCCAAAGATATATTTACTCCAATGACATCATTCAGTTTTCGGGCAGCTACAGCTGAGTTGTACTCATTGCCAGTTTTTCCACACCGGTATTGGCAGGTTTTCCTATTCCCCATTAGAGCCAAGGCCACTAAGCTTATTTGTGGACCCTTAATTTTAGCACCTCAAAAGCCAAGGCGACTTGCAGCCCTTTGCAGAGCCGAACACTTCAGCAGCCGAGGCTCTGTTATGAATTATGTTGTCTAAACTGCCTCACCTCTGACATTTTCCTTTCTTTAATCCTCACAAAGAAAAGCACCGTCGCTCATTTTCTTGGAGCAGTCTTTGTACAGTAATAACCATAATTAACATGCCATTGTTGGTTATTTGGGTTTGATTGCCATGGCAACTGATTCACCTAAGCTTGCTGAAGGAGGCTGCTCCCCAGACCCTATAAGCCTCAGCACAGCAAATCTATGTGAACAGAAGAGAGGAAGTAACAGAGGAAGAATGTATGAAGGAGGGGGAGAGAGAAAAAGAGGGAGGGAACAAAACCATATCAAAAAGGGAATGCTTGAGGATATAACAAGGAACAAGGCAAAGTCTTTTATTCTTGATTCATGGTGATTAAGAAAGATGTTGCCTTCAGGGTGCCCACAGATCTTTCTTCATGATGTGCAGCCATAAAAAGGGAAGTATGGACTATTTTGAATATAAATCACATTAAATAAGGTTATGCCTAAGATTAAAGATCAAATATATGAATGCTCTGTAAACTATTAAAAGAAGTAAGCAAACAAGGATCTCAAGTGAGACACGTGTTGCTTATATCTGGAAAAAAATGGCATACAAAAGCAATACAAAGCAAATACAAATATGGTTCCAAGTCCCATAGCTACTAAAAAATGAACTAAAGGTAAAACATTTGAGCTAAAATATAATCAATCAAATTGTTCGAAAACGGAGGAGAGTGTACAGGCAACCGAGAACCAAAACACAGAATGTAAACAGCAATAAATGAAAGCAGATAAACTAAGGAAACACAGAGAAAAACACTAAAAAAGATAAAACTGAAAAAACTAAATAATAACTGAAGGAATACTAACAACGGAACCAAAAAAACTGCATACTGGGAGACACATTTTTTACAATCTTCTAACTCTGGATTCGCTTTGGAACATGCTGAAAAAGAGATTTACACTTTCAATCAATGCAACCTCTTTAAAGTTCCTGCACATTGCATCTTCCTGTTTTTTTCCTCATTACTCCTCCCACCATCTCTCCCTTTTGGTTACCATAGTATGGTTATTTTTCCTCATATTGCAGCATGTTTTAGGCTGTTGATAATTCAAATATTTTATTCACTTCAAAGGTTCATAGGACATTCAGGTGGTGCATTTTCTGCCACATACAATGGAATCAGTTGCCATGGAAAACAAAGTTACACAAAAAGGTGTGTTTCCCTGTGGTGAATCTAATCTTCCTCCTGGTTCTCCTCAGATTGTCAGAAATCAGGAAAACAGACATGGACAGTTATAGACAGGACCAAGAGAGGCCAGTGGCCCTGTTGAACTGCTCCTGGCCCTTGTTCTTAAGATACAATACTAAATTAAGTTCTTATAGTGGTAGCATTGACACTTGAGGTGATCCGTTTAATTTGTTGTTAAAGTCAGTTGTTTTTACAGCCTTTTGTTCTTCTGTAAGGAAAGAAAATCAATTGTTACAATACCCTGACCGGATTTAAATAGTATTTTAAAAAATTGTAGTCATGCATTTAAACAGTGATCCAAAATGCTGTAAATGCAACTCCATGCATGAAACATGTTTTCCGTTCTGTACAGCAATTATATCTCATGGTTCTCTGAGAACTTTTCATGTAAAGTAAATCCCCTTGGACAGCTTCCTGGCAGTTGCCCCTGTAAATCAAATCCAATTGCAAATTGTTTGTCTGGCTTTTGCTGGTCAAAATTGATTTTACATGAGTGTTGCATCACAAACACACGGACAAACAAAGGGATGTGACAGTGACGTACTTGGAGAATGCCATAAGTTAATAATTTGATGGTCCCTGAGTAGTTTCTGTGGGAGAAAAAAACAGCTGTTTGTTTCCATCTTGGCATTCATGTCTTTGCCCCAAAGCTGCCAAGAGATTTGCATTGACTGCAAAACTTTGTGAATAAAGCTTAAACTCTATCCTGAACCATAGAACAGCATGTGTCTTCATAGAACTGAAGGGAGTACAAGACATACATCTAATTACCTCCTCCCCTTCAAACACACTCTTGCTCTTTGTGTCGTTATTCTCTGAAATCTGGTTGTACTTGTTATTTCACTGCTTCACACGTACAAGATCACTTTGGCCTTGATAAATATCAGTCTACAGTACATTTATTCCCTCTACCTTATTTTTACTGGAAGTCCTCCAACAAGATGGCTTGTGCAAAAATGAACAATGATAGTTGGTTGGGTTTGTTACAGAGAACCAACAGGAAATGCCATGGTTGTTATTACACAGTAATATGCAGAACTGAACAAGGTCTACAGTTTTAGTGTAAAAATTATCATTTTCACTGATGTTCTGTTTTAATTTGCTGTTTTGAACACACCTTTAAACCCTAACCCATGTTGCTTTCAGATATATTTCCAGATATATTTGCAGATATATTTTTTCTTATTAAACAGACAAATACAGTGAAGGTCAGCATATTAATTTCATGCCTTACAGTAGTTACTCATTGTCTGTATGGCTATTCTAATTCTGGTAGATATTGCTGCTTTTAACAAAGTGAATAAAATTTCCTCTTAGAAAGATTTGAATACATTGTAAAGATTAAGCGAGCAGCAACAGGCAGATTTAGATCAAGTGCTCATTTAAAATACTGCAGCAAGAGTTCTGATTAAACTTAGAGAGAGATCATATCCCTGCCAAGAAATGTAGGTTCTGGCTATTTTATTGTTGTGTTTCTCCTTGTCTCCACCAGGGGCATTAAGGAGGCTGCTCCCCGGCTGGGGCTGCTGAGCTAGTAGGGCTGTGGTTCCACAGGTGTTGCCAATCTCTTGATTAGACTGTGAAGTACAGGTACAGCTGGGCTGCACTCATTCAATGCATGCATGGTACCCCCAAGCCTCTTTTTTGAGTTAACTCACTTTCTTCTTGTTGTCCCTAGTAGTCTCCTTTCATGTGTCTTACTCACGTTTGCTCTCATTGGAAACTTTTAAACTGCTGTTTTTATTTGTATTTTTGATTGGAATGAAATGATTTTGTTGTACAGTGCCTTGACATGAAATGTGTTGTAAATTGCTATTTAAATAAACGAAATCTTGAATCGTGCGGAACCCAGATGGATTTGCTATACCACATGAAGTGAATGACTTATTAGCTTTTTGCTTCCCATGTTGTTATGCACAATTGGGGTTCACAGATTCAGAACGAAAAGTCAGACATCCCTTTGCCCAGTGAAACTTTCCAACTCCTTTATGAGATCCCAAGGCATTTAAACACTGGAAAAAAAAACCTAAGCTCACACCAGTGTAATATGGTTTTGCCCTTGGGTCTTCCTTTGGAAGTGCTTGGGAAACCTTTATTGGTAAGTGCCTGTGAGGCATCCTGATCAGATGCTTGAACCACTTGAGCTGCCTTCAATCAAAGGGAGGATCAGTGGCTCTATTCCAAACTTCCTCTAGATGAAGGACATCCAGAGTCTCTCATTAAATCTGAGCCTAATCACACTCCTGTGAGAGGTGCACATATGGAGGGTCGAGTTATTTTGGTCATTAGTAAATGTAGTCAGCACTAAATAAATAGAGGTTAGCCTTTGGGCTCAGTTTTTTATTAACTACAACAGATTAAGATAGCATTTGCGTTACTCTGGATACTTCAAATCAAGTGTGATCTCCTGCTCCATCCTACCATCATTAAGACATCAACTTACCTAAACTCAATTTTAGGTAAAGACTGACACCATTAGAGACCCATCATCCCTCTTCATGAGATCTTAGCAATAAAAACCAAAACAGAATTAGTTACAAGGAGCCCCCTCAATTGAGTCTCAACCATAGCTGAAAATAAGATAATCTTTAGGTTTAGAATTTGGTCCCAACTCTTATTTTGGGTACACATAGAAAATAAACTCGATACTCTAAAAGCATTCCAAACAACATTACCAGCATTGTTACTTTAAAAGGTATGGATATTAATAATCCGACACAGTAGTAATTTGCAGTACAAAACAAACATCCACACTGTGTGCAGTGTTGTTGGGCTAATATAACCTTCTTGATGTGTCTAGAGGGATGTTAGGCACAGTTCTGGGAGTTACTCTTAGATGGACAGCTAACATCCTCTGTTACTGGCACTCGACCCATGATGCCACTGCTTATGCGCTCTGATGGTCATTAAATATTTTCCAGAATCTTACGAACTCAATTCTTCATTTTACATCCTGATCACTGCTCTGCATGCTAACTAAATTAGATTAAAAAAAAACATTATCTCTATTGAATGTCTTTTGTATTTACAGCTTGATGGTCCGTGTTTATACGACAGTATGTCGTTGAAATACTTTGAACCTTATGTGTTTTATAATTTAGCTAATAACCTTGACAAAATGTATTTAGTCAACATCTCGTGTCTAATGTATTCCATTGTTGTCATTGAAGCCATAAATAAAATGAAGTGTTTTTTTCCTCCCTTCAGCCACGCTTAAAGCTTCGCATTTATTAACATAACTGTGCTGTGCAAGAGGGTTTCTCGAAGAACAAATTCTCTACAAAGGCAGCTATTAGGTTACAGTATATCTCATTAATTTGCTTTCAAAATTAACACTAACAAAAATGCATGCACTAATTGAAAGAGCTTTCATTTCCTTCCAAGTGAAACAGTAGCTTGTATTTCTTTGATTCCTGAATAGACCACAGGTCTGGATTTGTGTCTGTCAATAACAAATGTTCCTGGGCTACATGGAGCCAGGATGCAGATTTACTGTAATTATTAAGCATGATTTATAGTTTTCATATAAATCAAGTAAACATGTTTATTTAAACATCAAACAAACTGAATTTAACATGTAATTTGTTGATCTGAGCAATTAGGTGGAACATAAGGAACCTAATTTAATCTTCTTTCCTTTGGGGAATGATAATGCGCAGTTCAGAAAAGCATTAAAAAGGTAGACACCCCACATCAATGCTTTCCAGTGACTTGTAATTACTTAAGTATTATTTTTAACTATATCATACTTGAATGGATCCTAAACAACAGCAACCCAGAAACCAGAGGTTACTTTACAACAGAGAAACAACCAACCTGATATCCATGAATCAAAATGGGGAACATAGTCCAAAATTCTGACCACCCAGTTGTCTAAAATCAATACTGCCCTAAAGCAACTTCCATTCAGCTGGGTTTCTTTACAAAATAAGTGATGGAAAGATGAGAAATAGTGGATAGGTCTATGCACATTATGTTCATGTGATGTGACCTTGTCAGACAAATAGTTGTGATGATGGGGTTTATGCAGCACCCCAAAACACCAGGGGGTCTTTGCAAATCAGGTGGTGATGAAAACCGTCCTGACTTAAAGTGCTTTTGAAAGCCAAGGCCAAAGGGTCAAAAATACTGCAGCTAATGTAATTAAACCAGGTTCACACAGGTCTTGAGCCCCAGGCCTCGGGTCAGCTTCTCTCTCATCCAGAGGAATGTCTCTATTCCAGGGCTACAGAGTAGAGTAATGGCTCCAGAAAGAACTCGGGGCCCCTCCAGGCATGCACAATTCAGTTTAACCCATATACCAGGGGGTATTGGAAGGGGGAACTTTGAGGCTTCTGTTGTGGAAGAGTAATGAGAGGCACCATAGAGGATGGTGTTGTCAAATAAAAAGAGAAATGTGAAACAATCCTAGCCAGAAGCTTCCATGGAATCAGGATGCCATGACTGGCCCTTTAGACTATGGACATGCAGATTAGTCCAAGGCGTCTGGAGATAAACATGAACAGTAAGCAGTGGGAAGACTTGTGTAAGATCTTAGGTCTAAGTATAGAGCAATTTTTTTTTTAATTGGTAAGGTTTGCAAATTAATGAATTATATTTTAATAGCACACTTTTCCCTTAACTTATTTAATAAAACCGCACTAAATTAAGGTTATAAAGAAACACACTTTTGCAATCTATGTACTTCACATGAGATACATCACGTAAGTGCTGGACATGCACTTAAAGTGCAGGTATTGGTTGTTTAGTACATTTTTGAGCATCTGGATTGCTGTATTTAACTTGTACAGCTGCAGCAAAATCCCTGCATGTCAGAATACTGCTATTGCTTAAAATTAATTTGGCAGCAAAAGGAAATAAATAAAATACATGGTAGAGAACTAGCAGATTTTTGGTAGCCCTAATAATGTATATTCACTACATCTTCTGAAAATGATTGCTAAGCAGATGCCATTTAAACAGTTGGTCACCATGACACCACAAGAGTCTCAGTCCATTACTGAGATTAATATTAATCTGTTACCAGTTCCAATATCATGATAGGTAAAATGCATTTTAGCTTGTAAATCATAAGATGTTTATATCTGGTACACAACTTATATTAAAAAATGTATGTATTTTGTCTGTCTTATATACAGCTCTTTGTGCCATAACTATGTCTAGTCTTGTATTTAACATCCATTCATGCAAATATTACAATGTTAAATGCCACTAATTCCTCCTATCCCTATTTGTATATGAATTGTACATGGGCATATTGTACAGTGTTTATATTGTAGATTTTCCTCAGAAGACATTTTGGAAAATAAAAGGAAAAGAGGGGATAAAAGAATAAAATACTAAGAAGTGAAAAGTATTGATGCTTTACTCTCACATACACAATCTGGAACATATGTGTTGGCGTTTGGTTGGATTTTGCATTACTTACCTCTATATTCTGAGTTTATATTGTGCGGAACCCTTTTTCTACAAATCCACATTTTGCAACACCTGCATACAAATTGCTTTCTGTGAAACTCCCAAAGATGATTTGTGACAATACATTTTTTTTCAACAAATATCTAGTATATTTGCGTCCGTTGTTGCCATTGTTTTCCCATTCTTGTCAGCTTTCCCCTCTGGTTTTAACCAGCATTAAACAAAGCCCACCCAGTCAGCCATTTAAAAAAATAGCATGTTAATCTATTTGAAATGTATGAATCTAATTACATTAGAATATCTAGATTTGCTGCTTCTTTCACTGAAAATCTGATTTCATGCACACTTTATGTAAAATGAACCTGTGATTGCCTATTTTTTTATATTTATCATTCTTGATCTCCTGCTTATGAACCACTGCTTCCTTAATTGCCAGCTGTTAGAGAAAAGATTATATATGCTTAACAGGAGGTTAACAGGTGCTGATCACAAGATCTGAAACAGTAGTGGTTAAAGGTCCCTAGCATACCTAAACACCCTGGTCATATTACTATATCATATGCAAGTGTTGAAGCATATATCATAAATGTTAAAGACAGAAAATCAACACTGTTAAGGAGTTTATTTGGTGGCAAGATTATATGAAAGAAATTGCTACCAAATGAATAGGAGCAGGCACTTTGCAGTTTAGCAAGTCTGTAAATAAAATGTACTTAAAAATAATAATTTCATGTAAGACAATAGGTTGTAACATGAAGTGTATATTCAGTGCACTATCTTGGCCGTCCTTTAAGACTAATGGAACAAAAAGTGCCACATTAAAGTTTTAAAATTCTGAAATTCTCCATCCAAACCTAATTGATCTTACCCTGCATGGGGGCTGCAGTGACAGCTTTTAGATGATATGAAGTCTGTGTGTCTATTTACTGCTAAGTGATTAAAGTAAAGCAAATGAGAGAGGAAGCAGCATCAAAGCTATATTAGAACCTAGAATAGCAAGACTAATACTATGGTTTCATTTAACAAGCTGTCACTTTTGTCCACACCAAATTTCCTGATTAATTATTTCACACATTTCCATTCTGGGGTCTTTGTAGTTTCTGCTGGATTTACTGTTAGGCAGCCTTGGGGATATTTCAATATGTGGAAAAGTGTCTAATCAAATACCTTAATCTTCTGTCTGAAGAGTAAATTTTATAACTATGGCCAACATCAAACATATAGCTTTATTGCTCATTTGAAGCAAAATGGCTGCCCATTCTAATAGCTTGCTATGATCATTTGTAATGAGGGTAGCAATTGACAGATATGGACAAGGTTTTTTTGGGGAGTCTAAAGAATGCGTTTAATAAGCATAATGAGTGTTGTTCAGCTTTGAGCATTCACCCTGTAGTTTGCAGACAGGGTGGTGGTTCTATCTTATGTTGGCAGCATTAAGGGGTCCTATTTTGAGCTAGCGGCCACTTGATCCTCAAGAACTTAAAGCCTTTACAAATATGTTAGGAAATGACCTCACTAGCAGTAGTAATGTGCAAGTGGTGTATCATTGTTTAGTGTACTGCTTCATACTGATGCACCTGAAGAGAGCTGCATGGTCCCAATTTAGAAAAAGGCTGGTTAGGGTCTTTGAAAATTGTGGTTTTAAAACCTGAAAATGCAAGCTTTATTATTAACATACGTCATGTTACTTCCTAACAGCCTTGAAAATTTGCTCCTTAAAACTAAAGAGATTTTCATTTAATTAAAAGCTGTAAGATCACATTTTCCTTTTTATTTACATTTTTTATGTCATACTGCAAGACGTTTATGTATTGTTACCATGAAATAAAAATTCACACCATTGCCCAGAGTCATTTTGATTACGTGTTTAAGGTTTTATAACCCACTGCTAATATCTACACTGTGTAGAAAGTCTGCATGTTGTCTGTTTAGAGCAAGGTTATCAAAGGCATTGACAAAAGGTACCTAAACTTTAAACATTATCCAAGTGATGAATGAACTCAGGTGGAGACAGCAAGATGTAGAACTTCTGCCGACTTAGCATGAAGAAGACAGAAATGACTTCATTAAAAATAAAGTTAAAAAAACCAGGGACTAAACAGGAAACATGGTAAGCAGACAGAAATATAGTTGTTACCATGACATCAGAGCTGGCAGACGGATCCGTGGGTTAAACAAAAAGCAGAAGTCCAAAAGCAGAAACAGTGTCGAATGTCTGGGAAATCAAATTGTATGAGATTGTTTTAGAGGGTCTGGCGAGCCAAAAGAATCAAAAAACAGAAACATAAAATCAATGCAGGGAACACCAGACCTTTTCTCACAGAAATTCTTTCAATGATCTTGTACTGTCTGTCAGCCAGAACATCGCTTGAATACAGCTGAACTCAGGTCAATGGAATGAGTGATAATTGGAATTAGCGAGATAGATTCTTTAGTAACTTGGTCTCTATGTACCATGTTTTTTTTTTGTTTTTTTTTATTTAGCTACTATCCAGCTTCCCTCTAATAGATCATGTAGGTCATAAAAACTTTAGTGGGGTAGCAAAAAAACAAACAAAAAAGGCCTCAGTAGCCATTTCTGAGAGTACTACCCAAAAAAGAGAAACTTAAGCAGAGTTCTTAGTTTTATCAATCATTACATCTGAAAGGGTTAAGAAGGTTAAGGCCAAATCATTAATTATCTTACTGGAAAAACATTTTTTTTACTCAAGAAACTATTATATGTTATATAACATATATAGACAAATGAGATATATGATTTTGTTTAATCTTTCTTAAATTTAGCTATATTTTATTGTATAACAGATTTGTAGTTTTGTGCCAGCAATTCTTCTGACTGGTTCCACACTCAGACTACATTATTTTTATTTGTTCGCTATTATCTGAGATGCTCAAAGGCTAAAATGTGGCCGTAGAAAAAGTTTGCACATATTACCCATTATAAAAATCTCAAAGATTTTTTTTTTAATTATCATCAGGCCCTTTTGAAAAATAGTTGACATTCATTCCTCTGAACCCAACATTATATGGCATACTTTTTATCATAACACAATCAAACCAATATTAAACAATGGAAGAGTTATGCTGTGATAGGGAGGTTTGGAGAGGCTAGCAAAAACCTAATTATGACTTCAAGGAATCAAGGAATCAAGGAATCAAGGAATTTTATTTGTCATCACATCACATGTGGTACATGAGGTGGGACGAAATTCTAATCCCACGGTCCAGTTTACACCCTGATAGCAATTTTATATAATATAATAAAAGATAAGAACTATGCGAGAATAGGATTTGACTACACAGAATCTACAATATGGACACAGAATCTACAATATGTGACTTCGGACATAGCAGCAATAAAAATTCGGAGTGCAAATAATATAATAAAATATAAAGAACTATACGAGAAATAGGATTTGACTACACAGAATCTACAATATGGACACAGAATATACTTCTGATTCGACTTCTGAGCGGAATCATACTTACTCAGTTAATACATGTGATTTACCCTTATCAGTATGTTGTATTCAGTAAATGACAGTTTAAAGAACACCAACATGAACATTCTGTGCGATGTGGACATTTCCATTTAGACATTTACCTCTTTCTATTCAGCACACCTCAATGCTCCAGCTTATGGGTTAGTATAGAAGCAGAAGGTTTCAATAGTATCATCGTTCCATCTTTCGTGTTTTGTTTACAGAGGAAGAGAGTTGAAATGTGGTAAGAAATGTAGGAGCCTGGAGTTGACTGTTAAGGACAAAGAGGAGGAGAAATGGAAGGATTTCTTTTTATTTCATATCTTATCCTAGAACAGGGGCTACAATTCATAAAGATAGGAAATATGTGGACTGGGGGCTTTAACAGGAAATAACATCTGATAAACGGACCTCACTACAGGTTCTATTAGCCATCATTACACATGGACAGGATTCCATTTTCAATGAAGCAAGATCCCCCTGGGAATTAAGAGGCTAAAGTTATTACAGGTGCTGCACAAATAGAAGTGGCATATCTGTCCAATCACTGTCTTAAGGGGATTTCTGAATGTCTGGTCATTTACAGGCAAATCTATACAATACCTTTTTTTTCTTCTTCTCTGTCTTTTTCTGATGTACTTTGATAGACCAAGAATGGTTAACCTCTATATTTCTGAGGTTTTTTTAACTGTCAAGTATTACACAGTGACAAAAAATATTGTTTATGTAGAAAAACTTTTTAAAGCAGAAAACTTCATGCTATTTCTCTTTGACACACACATGGTGGGAGATTTAACACTAGTTGGGTACAAATACCGAAAATAAACGTGGAACTGTATTTTTCATTATTATTACTTTCTAGCTAGCAAAGCTTTCATGCAGCTGACCTCCATAATGGTGTGTTTGTGTGTAGAAAAGATGGAAATTGACTCCGGTTTCTCTCACAATATGACGGCTCACCTCTTTTTTTCGTTCCTGAAGAGCAGAGAGAAGAACTGTCCCATACAGCACAATAGTTGCTGAAAAGTGACAGCAGGGGGTTGAAATACCAGCCAGAGATGGATGATAAGAAATCCCATCTTGGTTTATCTATTTTCTTTGCCTTATTTTTTCACTCTTCTTTTTAATACTTTTGTTGGGAGAAGTGACCCAGCTGGAAACCTCCAGCTATACTAGGCTTGACAGCATTTGTATTATGGAATTGAGTAAGTGCAGCAGATTATTATGTGTGGGAAAAAAGAAAAGAAAACATCTTACAGCCCCATACAGAATGAGCTAGCCTCTTGTATTTAGTCTATGATAATTTTTTAACTTTTTCCTATTGAAGCTCACAAGATCTCTCGGTGAAGTTTGTGATTCAAAGAAAGATCTACTAACCTAGTGTGTCTAATACATCTGCTAACCTGAGTCAATAAACTCATTAGACCAAATCATCTCTCTCAGCTTAGCTGAATGTTGTGAGTCTCTACACTCATAAGATCATCACCTGCTATGGTAACATCTCTTCCTTTTCGGCTTATCTGTTAAATTAAAGAACAAGTTCCTGGTGCGCCGGAACAATTGTGCTGCTGAATGTAAAAAATAGCAGCAGCTGTTCTACAAAGCCTTTAAGTTTAGGGTTGATGCAAAGCTCTTTCTGAGCCATTAGTAGGTGATTAGTACATTCTAGTAACCCAAAACTGTCAATATCAATCTACAGATGTTTGAAGCCAGACTGCAATACCTTCTAAGGATAAAGTGTTTTTCAAAAGGAAACTGAAAGAACTCATGTTAAGAGTAAAGCTATAGGAAACAGCAGAAATGAAGAAATGTAAAACAGCTACAAAGGAAGTATATTGGCTGGTTTGGGAATGGAGAAGGATAGATGGAGGATGGATAGGAAAACTAACCTCAGATTTTAAAAAAATCCTAAAACTAAGAAAAACAGCAAACATAAAATAACACAAAACACAAAACAGTTTCAAGAATAATTACAACACAAAGTCAAAAATAGCATACAGCATCATATTCATGGCTCATAGAAATTACTCAAACTTAAATCCCTAAAGCACCCAAATGAGACCTTGTGTTTGAAATTCCAACTTGTATGTCAATAAACGTAGGTTTGTCTTTACCTAAAACCTGGTTATAATTTTGCAACCATGGAAGAGAAACATGACCTTCCTCTCCCATGGTTTTGTTTACCTCGTTTCCTCTGTGGCTCTAAAGCACGAGGACTGATGTATCTGTCTGTGCTGTGATGGTACGTAGCAGGAGTGATAGAGGTGAGACGAAAAGAAAAACACATCCTAATAACAAATAGGAAGTGACACACGAGTGTGCAGGGAAGCATGAACACACAAGCTGCATACCACTTAACTCCTAAAGAGACTCGTTTACTTTCTGTTCCCTCGAACCCACACACTCTCAGTAGCGGGTGCCGTCTGTCAGTGTGGAAGGACAGCTGGCTTAGCGTGCTCCACTGTGTGTGACCATGTCTGCCTGAACCACTTCACACCGTGTTTGGAGTGCTTATCTGTGTGAAGGGCCAGGTCACGAGGAGTCACAGCTCTTATTTGCGATGCTGATAGACTAAGTTTTGAAAAAAAAACCTGTAGTAGGAGAGTATTTATTCCCAAGCTTAAGCGGCTCATGCACTGCCCACTAGCTCTCCGCAACATCCAGGTTCTGTTGGCTATTGCACCTTCAAAAATGTGTCTTTTTTTTATTGTACATGAACCTCTCCAATTACCATGTGATTACAGAAAAATCGAAACAAAACTTATAGAAAATCAGTGTAAAACTAATCTCCTTTTTTTGTTTTTGTGAGCTTTTCCAGTGTACGGCAAAACAACTTGGCATGAAAATAGATTTTTACATCTACAATTGTGTTTACTGTTAAACAAACAATAATCAAACTAAGTAGAACAAAAGACCATAAAACTTCTACCGCCACAGTTATTTGGAAAATATAATGATGGAGCTTTCCAATGGCCTTTTGTTGACATATACAATTTCTACTGTCCTCCAAACTTTCTTTTTAATGATTACCAAAACATTTCCAATAGACCAAAGCCTGAAATTACTGTGTAGCTATTTCCACCCAAGTCCTTCTAAGAAAATTGAGGCTACAAATCTTTTTAAAAGCTTGAAACATGAAGGAGAATTCAGTTTATTCTCCATAAACCAAAACACCCTTTAAAATTATTCAAAATTTAGCCTTACAGGAAAACAATGTTGCAAAAATTTGTGCTTTATGTGTTGACCAACTGAAATAAGTTGCTCACAAGTAAACCGGCAGAGAACACAACAGCCTGAACCCTTTATAACTGGCAGGATGAGTCCAATGTTGGTTATCCAAAATTCAGACACCAACATAAATCTAAATAATGCAACTGTAATTAAGACTCACTGGATTAGCAACGACTTTTCAATGTGAATACAGTGTGAAATATAATCCCAGTTTCTAGAATGTTTGAGGAGCCCATGTTAAGCTTCCCCTCCTTCATCTAATGGTGTTTAGTTAACTGAGCTGATATCCTATCTCATGGCTGACTTGGAAAAGCAACATTTCTTCCCTCCCTGTGGTCCACCTCTGGGATCCATCTGCGCCCACTTAGGAACTACGGTAGCTTGTTTTCCATCTGCATCCGACAACTATCTTCAAGATTTCTGCCCACTCTTTTTTTACTGAACTATTGATTCTTCTGAAACTATCAAATATTCAAACACATAAGAAGGTCTTTTTTCTGTTAAACCTTTGCTCCTATACATACATTTTCTTCAGTTTTCTTTGCCTCTGCAGACTAGTCAAAAAGAAAAGCAGCTGAATTGGCCCAAAAAGTCATCCTTATCAAACTCCGACCTCCAGTCTAAAGATTCCAATGTAACATCAGTAGTGTGGTTTTGATTAGTTTCTCCATTTTTTTGTCATACTGTCTGAGTATCATTTAGATTTCTTAAGGTAGGCTTAGTTTTTATACTGTTTGATTTCTTTGACTCTTATTAATATGGTACTGTATGCTTTAATCCTTCATTAAATTAAGATTAAGATTAAATCAGCTTTATTTGCCAGGTACATACTGGACATACTAGGAATTTGTTTTGGTGTAATTACACTGAGGCAGCCATTTGTGGCACCAGGTAGGCAGTAGCGCAAACGGTCTTGCCTAAGGACCCACACTGGATGTTGTGGTGTATTTTGCCATGGGCTGGATTTGAACCCATGAGCTATCTGTGTAATGTAATACATTTTAGTCAGTTACCTTGCACAACACCTTGTCCTGGCGGCTAAATGTGACAGTTGTAGATTGGGGCCTTGTTTCCACGGAAGTAAAGGAATATAAATCTATTTTTAGATGTCACACTATCCACACACTGGCTTTGCAGTATTTGCTCAGATAGAGTCTGCCCACTATTTCAATGGGTGTATACAGGTGGTGCTAGTTTACACCAACAGTGTTCTGCCTAAACTTAGTTTAATAATGTGGGTGATGCAAACTAAACAGGGTTGTTTTAATACAAAGATCTATATTTTATCTTATAAAGTGTCTGAACATGATACATTTTAAGTTGGGTAATAACTTGTAACTGAACTCTAATAGCAGATATTTTTGTTTTCCATATTTGTGTCGATAAGAGTTAATTTTGATGTATGTGCAATGATTTGGAAAAAGATGTAGCAATGTGGCACAATAAAGACATGAGTAAGCAGATGTGAAATAAAGTGAACACACTGTACAGATGTCCACATGCTGACAAAAATACACTCCAGTTTGATTTAAAGCAGCCATACAACCATAAACCAATCAACGCTATTACAATAAATAGTTGCAGTGATTTGACAAATTTTACAAAAATATTCAATGTTTTCTAATTAAAGAACACAGTCAATAAAGCAACCCAATGTTGCAACAAAAATAGACACTTTTTGGTTATTGTATTTTTACGAAAAAAGTTATGCTTAATTTCTGTTTTACCTAAATTCTACAAGTAAACAAAGAAGTGCCTGAAATAAACATCAACTGTTACGTCCATCTCTCATCCAAAATGTCCTAGTTACTCTGCTTTGTTGAATGATAATTGCATTGATTAATGTCACACTTAGTGGACTTTCACTCCAGAGATAATTATGTTCATTCTGTCCACCTCAACAGTGGCTCTAAACAAGGGTTCACTTGAGGCTATAACGACTGACATCCATTTTACATGCAATAAATGTCACACACATGCATCCTAAATCACTCCACACATATAAACCCTTCAGTTTATTAGATTCATCCTGTTTCTGTTTGTTCCTCTTTTCCTGCCTCCTTTCCATTTTTGTACTCTTCCTTTTTCTTTACGGATCTCTCTGGCTGTCTATCCATCACTGCAGCTATCGTGTCACCGTTTCCACTTGTGTAAGCAATAACAGCGCCGGCAGTACTTGCAGTTGCCAACCAAAGCCCAAACTCATTTCAATCATCTCGATATGGATCTCCCTTAAAGTCAGTCCCTGACTGCTAGGCCCAATCTGTCAGCCGGGCTTCAGATCGGCAGCAGACACAGCTCTGATAAGATATTCTCTGTGGTCAAGGCGAGATGAGGAGCAGAGGAACAATCATCCACTTTGGGTTGGATGGCTTTCCGGACCCCTCAGAGGCTTAAAGCACTGGTGACGGACGAGAACCATTACAGGAATATTTGTGGTTCTGGCTATAGATTGTCTCTTCTGCTCTAAGAGCAAAACTAGGGGTTTCATTAAATTAGGGCACTGTGTTGTGTAATATAATGTTTCTGTTGATTTGTTAAAGAAGTAAGAGCTAAATTGGATGCCTGCCCTTGATCTTCCACAGTTCTCCTTGTCTCTCCTGCACAGCCCATTGATCATTTCTAGATTTTCTCTCAACTGTGCCCGACATCAGGAAGGGGGTGTTTTCGTATATATATATATATATATATATATATATATATATATATATATATATATATATATATATATATATATATATATATATTTACAAAGTAGTAGTAAAGTGGAAAGAAACCAATTTAATTTAAGGAGAGAACTAAAAAGTGCAATGTTTGACAGTGTTTTTGTGTATGTTCTGTAGATGATGCAAAATCAGCAAAACCCATATACCCGAAACAACTGGAGTATGGCCAAGGACAGGTAGTCCATAGTGGAGTGTATATTCTATGAGCTTAGGCCTCCACAGATGGTGGAGGTCAGTGGAACAAGGGCCTACTGGGAGTTAAATCCAGCTTGATTAAACGTTAGCCTCCCTGCGACAAAGCCCTGCTGGGGCACATCAAGGAGCCTTGTAGGCTGCAGTTGTGCTGCACAGACGATGTGTTCCTCTCATGACTCTGGGTCATCAGGAAGTAGTAGATCTTAACATATAAAACTAAGACATGCAGATGACTGAGGGGTCACACCTTGATGAAAAGGCTGATACAATTAAATGTGCATCTGGTGAAAAGAAAAAAAAAGCTAAAAAGAAATCAAACAAACATATCAATGATTGTCAGGTTTACAGGGGATTACTGGATTGACAGTCCTTGCAGAGGTTTGCCTACCTTAATTAACAGTATTTTTGTGGACTCTTTGTGATTAAACACCTAATTACTGTACATAAGCATTAAGAGAAGGAGAAATAAAGTGTTGCTGATATAAATAAAATCTAGTCAATCAAATTTGCTTAGGAATTCAAGTTACTGGTAAATACTGTGAAAACAAACATTAAAAAAACAACATTATGGATATATATATATATATATATATATATTTATGTACATTGGGTCGGACAGGACCTGCTATGGCATGAAAGTTCACCTATATCAGGTCAACAGTCTTACACATACTAGGGCCTCAATGAAATAGTTAAGATGAAATCTGACAAATATGACAAGACCTGCTTATCTTTACAGCTGATCAAATAAAGACAAGCTCATGAAATTTTGCTGAAATTTTATCCTCTATAGATAAAGAATATTTGCTTATTGCTGCTCTATCACCTTAAATTCCAATCAAAGTAATCAATTTAATAAAAGTTAGAGGTCGCACTGCAGGAACGTTAGGAAAATGTTTTTACCAAGATGAATTTTTATCACCTCGATTTTTATTTTATGTGACAAAAGTTTACTGACAGATCTAAACCAACACTCTGGTTTCAAAAGAGAAAAACTAAACTTTCATCTTATCCCCTATGCTCTGTTGCATGTCCTCTGGGATTGGATATCTTTAAGTCACTCATCTATCTTCTACTTGTACAATGAATACTGAAGTTGAGTTCTTATCTCTAAGTAATCATCTGGGTTCAGTTTACCAATTTGTTTTTGCTGCTTTCATTTACAGCAAACAACTGTCTCTAACTCCATTTTGCTCTGATGGACAAAATTGAGGTAATTTAATAATTGAACAAGCATCAGACTGTGGTGAGGTGTCCGGAGCAAAAGTTGAGAAATGGAAGAATACATGCAAAGAGATCAGAGTTAAAGGAAGGCTGAAAGGCATTTTTAGCACATTAAAGACATCTGTATCCATGTGGCACAACCCCTCTTACTCGGGATGATGAAAACATTTAAATTTAAAATGTTACTGTTTTATCCAAAGTGCACAACATTGTTATCATGTTGAGCCTTACCTGATGATTTGATTTTTAGATATATTTGATGAATTATTTATATTGGAGTATTGTTAATTTTGGGTTGTGTGGAAAGATTTATAAAACAGACTAAATTAAGACCATCTCTTAAGCAGTTTAATTGTTTGAAACAAGGATTATTAAATAAGTTTTAACATGGGTTTACTAGGATCCAACAAGTATTTGAATCTGATTCCTAAAACCATAAAGACAGGAATAACATTATAATGTAGTGCTCAAATACTGGATATCATCAGAAATCAAGAAGATGAAACACTGAAGAGTAGATAATATGAGAGCAATTATATTAAAGCAGTAAATTCAATTATAATAGTAAAGAATATATGTTTGACTAGTTCTTATAAGTTACACAGTTACAACTATCTCAGTGTTGGTCTATTGTAACGTTTTAAGTAAAAATATGAACAATAGAACAGGATACACACAATAGAACAACTGGACATTTTTTATGTATACATGTTTAATTGCTTGTTAAGGAAAACAGGGAATAAGGTATCTTTTTGAGTCCCAAACCAAGTATCAGAACGCAGAACACTGGTACAGCCCATCTTCTAGAAAAAAACTCCCAGGTTTTTATGTGATGTATATAAACATCTACAAAAAGACTGATAAAAAGCTCAGTTCTCCATCATTTCATTCTCAGAGATTATTGCACACGGACTATACTCTATTTTTAAATTAAATTAGGACAAGAAACCTCACAGATGTATCAATGTAGAAAACCCGAACACAACATCTCACCTGCCGATATACAGCAGAAAGGATGTTTTCTATTGAGTATGAATACCTGTCCCAATGGAGTAGAGTTATTACATATTTTTGACTAAGCCTGTGTTTACAATATCTGATTCCATTAAACTAACCCACATATTCTTGTATTACAAGCTGTTCAGGTTATTGACTTGTATCTCGTACAGCTACATTAATCAAATTTTTAAACACAATAATAGATCAGAGGAAGAGATAAAATGAATACAGCAGCTAAGATCTAGGGGAGTGAAGTCATCCATCAGCTGCTGCCTGAACTGCAAAAGCAAATAGAATTAAATATAAAGTAAAATAAAAGCTCTCATTGTGCTGCTGTGAGACCTCCTCTGTCAGCGGCAGCAGGTGCATGGAGCAGGTGAGCACACAAACATGTAAAAAGAACTGAGGCAGAGCTAAAAATAAAAGAAGCATGCGCTGTGTTTTCATGAAGAAAGAAAGAAAAAAATTCTAAACACAAAGAAACAAAAACTTGCCTCATCCTTGTTTAATTTTGTTTTGGATCCGTTGTCTTCTTCACAAAGAGCTTGACTGACACATTACTGCCATCTAAGACTCGACTCACCAAGCAGAAGTTTAAGAAGTCAGAGCTGAATAGCGTTAAGGGTAATCACCAGGCATGCCGGTACATTTACAAAGAGCCAGTGGTGCTTCTTTAAACCCTCAGAGCAGCAATTTTCTGTTGCCAACATCTGCCTCCCTCCTCCATTTTACAAATTGTTTAATCGGGGAAGGGTTTTTGTGGACCCAAAATGAAAACATATTGGCGTGGGTAATAAGCAGCCAGAAACAGGCGGAGTTCTGCTGTAATGTGTCTGACCACATGGGGATCTGCTTCTGAGGAAATGAAGGAAATTGTTCAGTGCTGCAGCATTCAGGCGGGGAGCATTGAGAAAAAAAAGGGAGATGGAGGGGGGGGGGGACTGTACAGAAAGCTCCAGGATGGAGGTGGTGGCGTTAAGTCTTAGAATAGGTTTGAGCAATGACTGTGAAAAGAGCTCTGATTGTTTTTTTCTGTCTTGGAATATTCAATAAAGTACAATGGTGCATTTTAATGAAAGCCATACTTCATGTGATAATTATAATGATTCCTGTACATGTATTGCAGTCCGTTTGTCTTTGTATTACTTCAACACAAACCTAAAATCAAGGAACTTTACACAAAACATCTGGAATTTGGGTTTTATTCCCAGTCTTGTTTGATGCATGTCTTCCCCTCTCTCCACCTTGTTCCCTGTTAATTTAAATGGTAAATGGCTTGTACTTCTATAGCGCTTTCTAGGTCTCACAACCCCCAAAGCGCTTTACACTACTATTACTATTACCCATTTACACACTGGTGATGATAAGCTATTGTAAGGTAGCCACACCTGCCCTGGTAGTCTGATAGAAGCGGGGCTGCCAAATGCCTGGCACCACCGGGCCCACCACCAGTAGTCAAGGCAGTTTTCTTGTAAACTGCCTTGAGACGACAACTGTTGTAAATTGGGGCTATATAAATAAACTGATTCTTGATTCTTGATGAGACAGACCGAGTGGAGGCTCAAACCGACAACTCACCAGTTACAAGGTTAGAATGAAATCACCCTTTCAATCCAGTCAGTACACTTGTTGCCAAAATAGAGGTCAAACGTGTGTGTGGAATCTGTATCTACTTTTATTACAAATGGAATTTCATTAATGTTGTCTGACATGGTACATAAAAACTTTGAACAGGACACCAGCAGGCTTTACGGTGGGTAGTGCTTACTTATAAATTAGGGACTTTGTTTAATACAAATATCGGTTGTACAGCTCTTCTTTTTCAATTGTGCTAATTGTTGTCTCACAATTATACAGAATATATTTATAAAAGCAATAGTAAAATATCTAAAATAAAGTATTATCATAACTCAATACTACAGTACTCACAGCTTTCTGTGCAATATGTACAATGCATGTGTGAACGTTTTTATATATATATATATGTATATATATATATATATATACATAGTTTTCAGAACAAGCTTAATGTTTTCTTTTTTTATGTGCTAGAAGGCCAAATTCACAAGAACTGATTTGCATATCACTGTTCTGGTGGAATCAAGGACGATCTAAATTAAACAACTGGTTTTGTAGTTCAAAAAGTATTGCTGGCCTTGAGATCACGTAGTGATGGAGAACGGTGAATAACGCCTGCATCCTCTGTAGTTAAATAGCATTTAGCATAACTTTTGTGAGTGCCAATCACTCCAAATGAAAAGCACAAATTAAACTCTCATGCTCAAATGCATAATTAGACCTCTGACTTGGCAGTGGAGCATGAAGGATTGAGGGTGGAGAGATGAGTGCCTGTGATGACTTTTTTTTTTTTTTTGCTTTTACTGTAGAGGTGGATACAGAAAAAGTATTATTACGCCTCACTGAATAAAGTCAGATATAGAGCTACAATTAGAAAATTTATGTTGATTGTTTTCAGCGGATAGAACAAATGTATATTTATTTTTAATCAGGAACATTTGAAAACTCTTACAGTATAGTTTTTAATGACTTTCCATGGTGGAACACAGACATTTCAACAATTGTGACCTATAAAAAATATTCTGCAAAGAGTTAAGATTCCAGGGCAATAATCAAAAGCAGCTTCACACATGGAAGCAGGAAATATGAACCATTTGTAAAACTGCTACAAATACTTGGCATCTGGCTCCCTAGAAGTCTGCAACTATAAACTCTTCCAGAAAACTTTTAAACCTCCTCTGATTTTACCGACATTACAGGATCAACAAAAAAGCAAGTGAGAACCTGGAAACAGATCAATACTGAATAATAAAGATAAGCCATGACCATGGCAACTACAACATCTTAATGGATTGTTTTATGAAAAAAACATCACAAAAATCTGACATCAGTCTAAATAGGGTATGAAAAGCTGCAAGGTGTTTTTTATTAACATTTTTCCGAGGTCACAATCCATTTTTGTGTGATTCACAAGTTCCAATTGCAGATCTTTTGGCTTCCCCATACAAAGCTTGAGATAGAAAACAATACATACAAAACACTTTAGAGTCACAGAAAATACAAAAAGGTCTTGTAGAAGGAGTAGTTGCAAATGTTGGCAAACAATATTTAAAATGCACTTATTTTGAAAGGTTCTGATGAAAACTGCTTAATTCCCTTTAACCCCGAATAGAACAAGGACTTTTTTATTGGCTGATTTAGTGGTGTCTTCTTGCAATGTCTCGATAGAGGTTTGGTTTATGAACAGTGCGCGAAATATGTATGAACTATTGGGGAGTATGAGGTGTCAGGAGTGCACAACCAAGTATCCCACTGGATCGTGGATTATCTCACTGGCCGCCCACAGTATGTGAGGACACAGAGCTCTGCTCTGACAAACTAGTCTGCTGTATGTCAGGAGGAGACGTTCTTTAAATACTCTGCACTGTTAACCTCATCACTGGTGAGGTGTCTCAGAATATAAACAGTGGAAGCAGGGCTTTGTGGACTGGTACCAGCAGTTTCATCATCTCATCATCTTTACTGTAAAACCGCTACCTAGGTTTTCACCTGAACAATAATCTGGACTGGACTCCTAACCCTGATGCTCTTCACAGAACTGGTCAGAGCAGACTTTACCTGCTGAGGAGGCTGAGGTATTTTGGTATTCTTCTATGGTGTTGTATTTCAGAACAGCAGCTTATCTACACCTAAGAAGAAGGGGTCGGATCATCAGGAAGGCCAGTTCCATACTAGGATGCCTGGACACATACAGACATTTTTATTCTATTCCGTTACTAGTTCTGATAAGAAATGACTCAATCTGAGCTATGTCTAACCATGAGGCTCTGGGGAACTCGGTCTGTTGGTGGATGTGCTAAATTACTTCCAGCAGAATGAGGATAACAAGAGCCAGAAAACATACATGCCAACCTTTTAAATGAAAACCATATCCTTCCATTTCACACATTCCTTATGAAGGCTTATTGCTTGAAACACTATTAAAAATTGCATTTCTTTTCTTTTGTATTGTAACAAAACATAAAAAAGTCCTATTACAGTATGGCGAAAAGAGTTGTTTTAATTACTGGGTTAATGTTCTAATTTATGTTATGTGTGTGAACCCATTTTATTATTCATACATTTAATATTAGCATTATATTGTTCTTTTTTATATAAACAGTGGGAGGGATGTCAGAAGGTGTTTTTTTTTTTTGTTTTTTTACATCATTTGCAGTTTTGTGCAAATGTTTAATTATGACTTTAATCTCATGTAGTGATGCACGATTTTAGCCTTCTAAGAAAAATAGGCGTTGCTCCATCCAGTAATACAGGTTTGTTTCATTAAAACCAGAACAATATATTTCTTTGTGTTTTCCCATGGTAAAACTCACTTTAAAGAAGCAACAGATTTGAAACTGTGAATAAATAGGTCTTTTTGGAATGCTTTATCAGCAAATGGGAAAATGGAACATCTCTTTTTTTCGCTTTTCAAAATCTACTTATATATTGAGAGATATGTACTGGACAGCACGCTTTTTATACTTTTGCTATATTTCGAGACCGTCTGACAAGCAGTAGCTGAGATATCGCTTCAACAATCAAATTGAACAACAAATAATTGAAAATGCTATCCAGTATGTCATCTAGTACCCTTCAAAGTAGATTCTCTTTTCTTCTATTCTTCACCAACAATGTTATCTGGTCTATTTCAGTAAGGCAGTGAAACCGTGTGAATAGCACACCGCTGCCTTGGAAACAGAGGCCCTGGATAGGATGGAAGATGGAGAACTGATTAGAGAGAAGCTGCTTGTCTCCAATCAAACCCAGTGTCTAGTCCGTTTACAGTGAACGCATCCACAGAGCCTTTTGCGCTGACCCTGAGGGAAGATTTGAGGGGTCAATATCTCCATTTGCAACTAGTGCAAAAATCCAAAGACAATTTCTCACAGCACAGCTAGTTTTCTACAGTCTCTGCCCCTTGCAAATATTCCATAGGATTGTTTCTTTACAGTCTTTACAGCAAGAGCTGGAAGTGAAATTTACAAATTATTATTTTCTCTATTCTCTTTGACTGGGATTGCAACCTGAGGCAACCTCAGCGCTCTGGCTGGGTGTGTTAATGAAACAAAAGTGCCTCATAAATTCAGTAAGACCAAACTTTTACTGAATAAATTCTATCCTCAGATTTCAAATTGTGACCTTTGACATTGAAGTAAGTTGTTGCTTCTTTGTGCAAGAATATATAACTAGATATTTGCATTGTATCATAATGGTTACAGTGATAAAATATGTTTTACTTACTTTCTATTTTGTTGCATCAATTTTTTATTATAATTTGTGCTTTATATTATCCATTTATGAATACTCTATACCAATACACTATAAAATACTCAAATTCCTGTTGATTATCTAACCAACTAGTTGTTTTTCGGTTAAAGATACACAACTGCTTAACTGTTTATAAATGAACAAGGTGGGTGATTAGGTTATTGAATTGCTGGCTAAATAGATTGTCACTCTTCCAATGTCCAATGATCCTAAACAGTTTTAAGTATATTTCTGAAAAATACCAAAACCAAATGAAGCTTTGTAAGCTTGAGGATCAAACTCACTGCATTGAAAATCAAGATGCATTTGTAAAATAACATAACTTTATCTTTGCATAACCATGGATGTCATTCATTGAGGATTCTGATTCATTCTTGTTATGTGTTATAATTTTCTGTGGATCTCCAATGTTCACAGGGATTTTTGGATCGAAGGTTCCTTCTTTTAGCTCCTATTTTTTTAACGATGTAAGAGAATGTGAAATGATTCATGCTTTGAACTGACTTAGGAATCCAAAGCATTGATTTTAAGCAAAATATGCAGGAAATTACAAATTTATTACAAGAGGTTTTGCCGATTATTTTGTACTTACTCACAATATATTTCATAAAAATAAAAAGCATTCACTCATGTTTCTCCTTCTTTGTAGAGAAGAGTCTTTGCATACAACTACAATCCTTTGCAGACAAGCCCAAAATCTGTTCCCCATATGATCTTCTTCCACCTCTTTCTGAATATATTATAGCAACAAAACTAAAAGTATTCATTTGTTACATCTCTGTTTATAATTGTATGTGAAGCATCTGTCTGATTTATTTGGCATTTTAATAATTAGATTTTAACATTATTTATGTTAAATATATGAATATATAAGTGTTAAAAGGAGCACCACTCTTTGGTTTTCTCTCACTGTAATTCATAAATGTATGCATAAATATTGGGGAATGGGAGGCACCTTATTGAAATGTAGGTGAAGTTGCCATATGCATAGTAAAGGTTGTCTCGGAGCAGGTCACCCTTCATTTTTTTTATTTCAGAATCAGAGGAAGTACCTACAGTCCCAAATGTCCCACAACACTAAAATTTAAACATCAAGGTTCAAAAGTGTGTGAAAATACGTTTTAGAAGATTTGTATATAAAGCTTAAGAAGCTTTTTCATGTAAAATCTCTGTTTTCTTTTATTATCAACATACTTTAGTTGAGCTTGAATGGATTTATTGTTTTTTATTAGATATATACTGCAAATAAACTCAGAAAAACAAAAGTGCTTTATCTTAAAAACCATCAACAGAGAAGTTATATATGCGTCTAACACAATTTTATGATGGTACATTATTTATAAAACAATTTCTATCTAAGGCCTCTGTGTTGAATGCATGTTCACTCATTAATGAGTTGGTTTTCGATTTAAGTGTCCCATTTGGATATTCCATCATTCTTTCCTAATTTTCAAACTGTAAGGGGAATCTCAATGTCAGATGTCCCGAGCATTCTTGGACTTTATGAATATGTGAAAATAGGGCTAAGTGTGAGTTGGACCAAATGGAACATTACTTCAGATTCGTTTTTATTACTGTCAATTATGCTCTGACCCTTCCACATGAATCAACATAGTAATAACCCATCTGAAGCGTTGTAGATTATAGAAGATTAGGATCCATCGTGTGGAGAAGTGAACAGCAAAGGTGCTATCTGATATCAAACCCAAGGCTTTACTTTAGAAAGTGAAGAAGAGAACATTTGCAGACACACTGCACCCCACATGGTCCTGGATTAGAAGTGGGACTGGGGGCTTTTGAACATGTGTACACAGAGGGGCAGTAGGAAACGCAAGCCCAACACACATTGCTGCACGGGCAGACTGGGCTTTATTTTGGCATGCTGCTCTGCGGTGAGTGGTGTGAGGGTTTAGAGGGATTGAACGGTGTTGACTTTGCTGTGAACCTGCAGAGCCTCTACACTCTCACAGCTGCCTCCCTCATCATCTACAGAGGGCCTCCAATCATTGTGGAAAATAAGGGCTGAGGAGGGTAAAAGATATATCGCTACAGCTCCTCCTCCCCTCTCCTGTCCTCCCTCCATCTCTCCCTTTCGGCCTCACTCTCCAACAGTATAAGATTTTTATTTACTGCCTCTCCTTCAAGGTGGTTGTCATAACTCACATTTCTTTGAGTTTATCTAATATTCCAATTATGCAGCTGCATATTCGGCCGCTATATTTAAGAGTACATCCCAAGGGCATGTCTGCAGCTCAGGTATATCTTATTTGAAGAACCACAGTGAGTTGGCTGGCTGTGACAGATCTGTCATATCACAACCCCTCACTGGATTTGAAATACTCAGCTCTCTCAAACAATGAAAAAAAATAAACGTTTTTCACATTCCACATTAGGTATTAAAACGTAAATATACGGCGATATTGTTTGAGTGTTACTCGTCTAAGCTATTGTCACTGATAAGATTACTACTTGATTATTACTTGTGTTTTCACCTGTTTTCAATTTTCTTTCCAAGTTCCATTTCCAAGATCCAGCTCTGTCAGACATCTCAAGGTGAAGCATGACTCTGACAGATTAATTTAGACTTTAAATCTGGATTTATTAATGCCATTTCAATGCCAGAACATCTGTACTTAAGATATAGGATAGAAAAGCAGAAATAGATCAATCACAATATATGTGCTCTTTGAATGGGATTCAATGTCTTGGTTTAAACAAGAAGATCAACATTTGGAAATGTTTTTAGGTTCACAAAGGTGAGGATAAAAACTTGAAATATCATTTTGAATAGTTTAGATTTTTGAGTTTCATTAATTAAATTCACATTATAGCAACCTTTATGTTTTTTTTTCATCTCCAGATTTATCATGTGATTTCATAAAATCAACTGACCACTAAAAAAGAAAAAATCCAAAAGTTATGTATTTTCTCCTCAGCATTGGGTTAAGTATTCTAGTTATTTGGTGTTATGGCCCTTTATTTATTTCTCCTCTGTTCTGGCAGTCTGGAACCATGTGTGAAGCTTAACAGACTTTACATTTACAAGTGGGGCATTTAGGTTATGCTGCTATGCTTCACTAACAAGTAATAAATAGCAAATCAAGCTTCAAACAGCGGTTGTTCATCATCAGGGCATCAGAGAAAATCTCAGATTGTCTTCCAATTTATGAGACAGAATAGAAGTCTGTAGATTAGAATTAAACTGTTTTATTTTTTAAATGTTGTTATATTGTTTTTTTTGTCCTCTCAGATCTGTGTAGCTGCTGGAATGTTTTTTCTGACAAGACCTAAAAAACTTGTCACAATAGACTGAGGCCAAACAGTCACTCCCAGTGGATCTGTTCAGTAATCCAACCAGTTCTGCTCAGATAACTTGTTCATTATCCCTGGGCAGATGGAGATAAGACTTAAGATTTTATATAAAAGCAATTAGGTTTTGTTGAGTTTTATCCAAACTTCAGCCATTTCTATTCATAGATTTATGGCTTTAAGCCATTTTGTTCTTTAAAAATAAGATTTTGGCTCAGCAGCAGGCTCTGATGCAAAGGTCACAGTAGTAATTCAACTTTAGAAGCAAGGGATCTGGACTGGATGGCAAATCATCTGGTATTTACTATGCAAGTGTTGAGGCATACAGTGATCAGAATTCATACACAGCTATAATGTGCACAGGGTTTGAAAATTGATGAATGAAGTAGCAGTATGATCCACAGTGCTGGCTTCCCTCCAAAAACTGACCACTAAAGGTACATTTCCTCAAGCTTTTGGTGTTGATACATTCATGTTATGTTTGGTTGCTGCATCTCTGCAAGAAAAGCTTGTTGGGAGACATTTCTCCTGGTCATTGTGGCCTCAAACGTCAGAAGAATGGTAAACAAAACAAAACAAAATGCATAAGGAAAGCAAGCTTAGACATCAATTTAATTTGATATCTTTAACCTGGTATGAGAAATGTGATACTCATTTTGGAAAACAGCCAATTCATGGCAAAAACAGACAGACTAAAGGAAAAAATCCGGCACTAGTGTTTGTCTCACTGACTTTCTCTGGGAACCAGTAGTGACAGAAAAGAGTGGAGACATTTTAAAATTTAGTGAGAAATTCACCTATGGAGGCTATTGAGAAGTAGGACATCTGTGTTGCACCTTTTCTTTCCATTTATTTTCAGACCTGTTTCAGGCCATATTGCCAATTTCAGGCACAATTTGCCGAGAGGCCAGTTGCAGTTGCTTTCAGAACCTGAGCACTGCAGTGTGATATAAACACAAATGGAGCAAATCTTGAACTGTTAAGGCTTTTATATGGTCACATTTCATGGGAAAAAGAGAGTTGGAATCCATGTAAGACTATAGATATGTAGGTCTTTGTGTTACAATCAACATCAAATTAATAAATGTAGACCACAAAAAAGCAAGTCTCTGAAAACAAATATTTTGCTGTGTTGTGTTTGGAACCAGTGCATTTTTATTACATGACTGTTGGCTCCATCTTTTGCCTTTATGGTCAAGGTCTGTGGTAATGTCATGCAAATGATATGCGTGGGTAGTTTATTTGAATTGGTTGGACCTCACTGTTAAGTCTCAGTGTTAATCGGGTTTGACACATCAGCCAATGAAAGCATTTTGTCATTAAAGCCAAATAAAGTTTTCTTTTAGTCATTTCCTAGTCAGGCCTAAGGGCCGCAAGATTTCTGCAGTTTGGCCAAGAGGCACTGTAGCTGACCTATAAATCAGCCAGTGGTTCTTTAAATAGAATAAACTCTGTCAGCAAGCAAGGATAAATTGCCAAGAGACAAAATCCCCTAGTTGGTAACCTTGCAACACAAAGCTAGTTTTCTAGATTTATTCAAAGAAAAAAAGAAAGAAAAAATTATAGTAGCAAACTTTTATTGAAAGTAAATGTTTATGATAACATCCATGAATTCATTTTCATAAATCGTACTCTGTGTTATGGAGATAAAAACGTGCACATCCTAATGTCCAACAATCCTTTCAAGCTATTACTTCAAGTTCAGAAGACATTACCCAACAGTTAGAGAAGTAAACACAGTCTGTCTAAAATGACTGTTGGCTCCATTTTTTTCCCTTTATGGTCAAGGTCTGTGGTAATGTCATGCAAATTATATGTGTGGGTAGTTTATTTGACTTACCGTTATTTCAACCTTGTTAACCTTTTGTTTTCTCTTAGTGTTCTTCTCTCCATAGTAACCACACCTGGTCTGGCGTTCTGTTAGCTGAGACAGCTTCTTAGAGGAGAACATGGGCTGAGATGCTTCCAGTGATGCTCTACAACTGCTGCTATAAACACTATTATTTTGGTATCCTGTGCATCTAATTTAGTTTTCTGTCTTTTCAAACCCCGAGTCGGTCGTGGCAGACGGCTGCTTGTACTGAGCCTGGTACCGCTAAAGGTTTCTTCCTGTTAAAGGGGAGTTTTTCCTCTCCACTGTCGCTACATGCATGCTCAGTATGAGGGATTGCTGTAAAGTCAACGACAACACGAGCCATTGTTTCTGTCTGCTGATTCCAGAGGAGTGAATGCGGCAACTCAATGACTCGATGCAATCTGCTGGGGTTCCTTAGATTTGAAACTTTTTCAAATTGATTTGTTTATGATGTATCTTTGATTTTAATTGATTTTCTTGTAAAGTGCCTTGAGACGACATCTGTTGTAAATTAGCGCTATATAAATAAACTGATTCTTGATTCTTAAAAAGTTTTTGATATGCCCCTCAGTCTTCTATCAATGTGAAGTACCACTTTGTCAGCCTAGTGGATTTCTTCTATTGCAAATTCCTGATAAACAATCTTTTTTTGTGCTGTGTTTATAAATTCTGTTATCTTGATTTATTGATCTTAAATATCTGGAAAAGTTGGAATTTGGAATTTAGATGGACCCGGAATTGATAGCTTCAACTAGAGCAACATACCAGCGCAGATGAAGTTAACACAGCAAGACAGATTAACTCAAATGTCGCATATTTAAACTTATTATGTTTTTTTGTTTTATAATTCTTTCAAATCTATCTTGCTAATATAGGCAGTGAGGATAGTATTAGAATATTTCCAAAGCTTGCCTTGAGAAAATTGCAGGTAAGAGTCCCATCTTGAAGTCATTGAGTTTACATAGCTAATGGTATCAGATGCTATAAACATCTATTCCTCTCATTTTCCAGGAGGCATACAAAAAAAACACACTAAAACTTTCTTTCTTTTCATAATAAAATGAAATCTGAAGCTCTATTTCATTGGCACATGTAACCAAAAAAAATGTTTTTATATGGCATGGAACATTTGATTTGCATTGTTTACTATTGTGAAATATGAAGCATGCGTTCAAATCCACTTTAAGAGAAAATGACATTAGGAACTCAGTAAAATAACAGAACATCAGAAAACCCAAACTGATTGCCCCTGACATAAAACAATGTGGATGTTATTTTCATTTTTATCATAATAATGCATCAAGCCC
The DNA here is from genome assembly GCA_032876305.1 of Orestias chungarensis. NCBI lineage: Eukaryota > Metazoa > Chordata > Actinopteri > Cyprinodontiformes > Cyprinodontidae > Orestias > Orestias chungarensis. The sequence goes on along the minus strand of JAVLVB010000846.1, from coordinate 459,670 downwards.
TAATGCCAAATCAACCCCAAATATTCCCCAAGACATAGAAGCATTTTTCTACCATCCCTAGACCTAAATGCACTCATTTTGGGAGGTGCTTCAATGTATATTGAAGTTGCTGTATTCCCCAACCTTACAAAATAAATGAGTACATAGCAGTCTCTAATGTTCTCACATATATTCCAGCAGGAAGAATCATAAGTTTGTTTGCTTTGCTACAAACACATGGTAAGGTGCTGCTTAAGTTGTGATACTTGTAGCTATTTGATGCATTATTTCAAGCTTCAGTGTACTAAGTAACACAACAAAATAAAGCCATATTTAGGTTTATCTTGCTTCAATTGTCTTGAAATCAATAATTACATGAAACAAGGTTTGCAATGCTTATTCACTTTGGAGCACAAACAGAAGTTTGCTGGTATCTTGCAACATTTCAGCTTTTTTTTTTTTTATGTTCCTGCTGCTCCCACTTATCTGTTTTGCAGGCGAGGTGAAGTTTATTTCAACAGGAAGATTGACTCTCCATAACCTCTAAAGATTTCCTGGTTTTTTCTAATATAAATATCTGAGTTTTAAGCCAAATGAAGCCAGCAGCCAATTTGTTTCAAATGCTTGATTATTTCATTGATGTTCTGCCCGTTGGACACTGTCATCTTAGAATATAGACAGCTGGTTTTGATTACCTGGCACGTGTTTAAATTTTGGATGTTCCATCAGCTCATTTTGCCTCTTAAAATGTTGATTGTCATCTTATTACTCTAATAGATATGACTTCTACTACTGTTTACTATGCAGCTTTTCAGAATAGAGTATAACCAACAAGAATGTGATTACGCATTGAACTTAATGTTTCAAAAAGGCAAATAAATTGTATATAAAGCATCTGAAAGATAAAGTAAGTTCAAATTATCTCCTCAGTCAGTCCATTTTCTCATTAAGAGCTCCCGTATCAACAAATGTATTTTGATTGATCTTTCCAGATCTTTTCTTGGAGTAACTTGTAAGGTAAATCATCTAAAAACACCTTGAATTTAATAATTTCATATAATCTACTGTGGCTACTGTGGCTACTGATTCCAATAAAAAAAAAAATAAAAAAACATGGAATTGCTTTATTTTGTTGAGCATTAATTGACTTAGGTACTCGTAGATGTTGATAATTTGGACTGTGTGTCCCTACTGCCGTTCTGGGGATTTCGATTAAATCCATGAATCTTCTCTATTGAAATTTTGTAATGGTATAAATACAAATTTAAATACAGTACAATTGAATAGGACTGCACAGCTAGCTGTTGGATTAGATGTATTGATAAAAACATCTGACAGAGACATCTGTCCAACAATGCATTAACAGCTACTTGCATGCGTTGATGATATCGTTAAAGCTGGACTCTGAAAAGAAAAAGGAACCAAGTGAGAAAATTTAACAAGAAAATATAAACAAACAATGTCGAAATTTTCCAGAGATATCCAGGCTATAATTACTTTATTTGGGTTTAGAGAGACTTTTTTACTGTGTTTGAAAATAATGTGTGATTTTTGCTACAAAAGTGAAACATATTCAAGCTGAAGTTGGGTCACGTAAAAACAATGGATGAGTAAGGTGATGTTTGTCTCCACTTGTAGAATAAGTTTATTAGAACTCTAAATGTTGAGCTGTTTTGGATGAGATTGAGTAGAGCTAAAAAAAAAAAGGTCAACAATCATAAAACTCATGACCTCTCAGTCTGTATTCTTTTGTCTCCCTAACTATGATTTGTATTTGTTTACAATTGTGTACAATACTAAGTCAAATAAAGCTGTCCTTACTTTTAGTGTCTTAATTTTTGCTTTAACCTGACGTTCTGAACTTTTAGTTTTAAGAGTAAGTTGGCAATTGTTGTTGGTTCAAATTGAGAAAAATAAATAATTAAATAAATAACTAAGCCTATTCCTCTTCATGTAAGAGTATAACCACTTTTCTTGAGGTTTTATTCCATCTTCTTCTACTCTCCATTTATACCCTTTACCATAAAGGGCAATAATCGCTTAGAGTTTTCTCAACTCAAAACCATTTATTGGTGTTTACCATTGAAGCAGAGATATTTCAGTGTGTGTTATTCATATTTTCGTATTTTTATTATTAACTGGACCTGCTTGCAGCCACCTGGATATGCGCATATTTTTTCCAGACATTCAAACACAAAGCAGATATTGACTGGACTTTGTTTGACTACAGGCTTGAGAACAGCAGGCATGTAGGCCAAGATAAAAAATACTTTTTTTGAGTGGCAGCCTAGATTTAGTGGCTCAGGTGGGCTCAGCCGAGTGGGGCTGCACATGCATAAATATTGCAGGGTTTAAATCTGAATCCACTGACCATTTTGATTTTGTGAAAGACTAAAAGTAATAAAGTGAGGAAAGGAACTGGTGTGACTTCCATTTCAAAACGTGTAACTCTATGATATGTTATGCATGAACATGAGATGAGCTCTTTCAAGTTTCATTTTCCGGTAGACTTGCTTGGGTTGTACTTTCTGGTATAAACCAACTGGGGCTGGACATAAACTGAATATTTGGGTCAGGGGTTTATAGTTGCCTCGACTAAAACTTGTGAGGTACCCTTAACTGTTGGTTTGCTTCTTGATTGAGTTCAGTTACATAGTGGAAATTAGATTTACTGTTTAAAAAAAAAGAAAATTGGCAGACAAATGAGCAGATGTGTAATCACAATTTGGAAGCTTTTAGTTTCATTATCTGTGTCACCCTTGTTTTTTTAAGCGCTTACTCTCCAAGCTTTAATTTGTTTATCAGGCAAACTGCTGTAAATGCGTTTTATACTGAATTTACTCGGCGTAAAAATGCTTCCCTTCCTGTCTTCTGTGTTAAACATGTGTGCAGTGTATCATGGGATAACCAGTCCAGTTGGTAGGTGATCAACAGGTGACGAGATCTGAAAGCGGCAGGACGTCCGTCATAAAAGTTGTCTGCTTGAAGTTGAGAAACTGCAGCGGAAATTCCCATGAACAGTAGGGAAAGATAGATGTATTATCCTTGCCAAATATAAAGAAAGACATATATAAATATAAAGAGACTTCCATGTGGAGTTTAAAAGAAGCAGAAAATATGGGAAGTATTGATATTACATTGGACTTTCCATCATGATTTTTAAATATATACCAGACATTCAAAGACAACACAAAAAATAAAATAAAATTGTGTTTTTGTGAAGAAGACTATTGATTACATTTACTTTATCGTTGAAATAGTGCCAGTCTTGATAGTATGAGGGCTTTATTTTTAGTAGTGTCACCGTGTTTGGAGGTGAAGGCATGCAGACCTGGGCTTAGCTTTAAGGCAATGCATCCACTGGAATGCTTTTTAAAATGGGAATTTGTAACCAAAGCTTAGATTTCCTGTCCGATGCTAAAAGCAGTAGTGCCAATGTTAACAGTTTACACCTACAAAAAGAAGTTCTAGTGGTCTAAATGATCACCTTGTTATCATTGGGCCAAGTCTATTTGGGTAGCACATTTCAGCAACAAGGCAGTTCACATTGCTTTACATGATAAAAGCAGAACAAAAAAGCCACTGGTAACAGCAAACAATGCTGCTGAATTGTTTAGGGTGACTGTTGCATAATGAGTCGCCTTTTAGGAAGACTAAAACGTGTGGTTGAGGCACAGAAAGATTACAAATGTACCATGAAATTGTATAGATTTTGGAAGGTAATATCTTAGCACAGATGTGATACACTTGACAGAATGTCTATATCTGTTCCATGTAGCTTTAATCCTAATCCGAAAGAGAGTTATGACTGTTTGTTCACTGTAGTAAAGTGATCATAATGTAAAGGTCGTTCTGTTAAATAGCACCTAGATCAGAGCTCTCTAATCTTCGGTTTTCAAAACCCACCCTGCTCCAACACACCTGTATCAAAACGAATGGCTCGTTACCATATTTTGATTCAGCTGTGAAAGAGCAAGGATGCACCCAAAACCTGCAGGGCAGTAGATAATGGGAACTGGGGTTTAAGAACCCTGGTGTAGGCAGTGCTGGAGAACACTTTATAGATATAGACAAAAGTCAGAAAACACCTTTTTAAATGTTAAATGCATTTTAATATCGCAACACTTTCTGACTGAATCAGATTTCGAAAACTTACTGTGATCTAACCATGTTCATTTAGGTCATACAGGTATTTGAGAGCTCAGTGGTATATCTTGATCAAATGTAAATTCATGCTAGCATAAGAAATGATATAATATAGGCTTTGATCTAAATAATTAAAAACTTTGTATGTATCTATTAACAAAGCTGATGTTTCACAATTTTTGGATTTTTTTGTTTATCTTGACAGCGGTGGGTTAAAACAAACACAATAAAACAATAAAAAGCCTCAAGGCAAAATAGTCCAACACCTGCTAACTACCAGCTACAGAAGTAAAGTCCTAAATAGTGAATTGTATAATTAGTGCTTTGATGCTGACTGTGCTCACACAATGAAAATAGAGAAAAAATAATAATAAAAGTAATCCCAGCAGACACATACTGCCACTCTTTTAACAACGCACAGATGGGAATTTAAGAGATGTTTGTTGGCATGAAAGTATTTACAGAGACAAAAGCAGCCTAGATATCAGACAACAGTTTAAAATATGATTTATTTATTTAATGAAAGCAGCCGATATGGAAGTATACAGCCCTGCATTTCCTGTTTCCCAGCAGAGTTCCTCACAGAGCTATTTAAAATTCCCAACCACTGCGTCATGTTAGTTCTTCACTTTGTTTCAGCTAAGATATAAATGGCTCTGCTAAAGGATTATATGAAAAGGATTTGTCTTAAGCTTTAGTTTCCCCATTAGTTGAAGTCAAGGAATAGAATGTATTTTGACAAAGGACGTTATAGGATGTCAGGGAAGAGAACATATCTCCTTCAGTTTAGATTTTCCCTGTAATCACAAAATAATTATCATGAAATCACAGTTTTGGAAAATATTTTTTTTTGTTCGAAGCAGTCAAATATTGTGCTCTAATTTTGTAATTTGTAAAGCTTTCAATTCTTTCAATTGGGAGTCAGTTGTTAGTGTTTTGCTAAAAGAAGAGAAAATGATTGACAGCAGCACCAGTATCAATCCAATTAATAATTCATACATGATGATTGAAAACAGTCAAACGTCAAATTCATCTCTCTCATGGTCAGGAAAGTAATGTTTAAAACTGCAGAAGCACAGAAATGACCAGGACCCAAGGAAACAGCAGAAGCCGGAAACAGGAACACTTTGAACTCTAACACACAGGATGTGCTCTTGTTACTAGTGACTGTAATTTGTAGAATGACACCTAACTTTTAATACATGCATAGGATCTTCTAGTAGTTTAATGCACTCGATTATTTTTGTTGGTCAAAAAATTTTAATGTTATTGTTTATTCATCCATCCGTTGTCAACAGGGTAAGAGGCAGGGCACAACCTGCACAGGTAACCAAGGTAACAAAAAGACACATACAACACATCTATTGGGCAAATCCTTGAGAGAACCCACCCATGCAGAGAGAAACTAAACTCCATTCAGAAAGACCTGAGGCCTGGATTCAAACCCAGGAAACTTCTTTTTCACTTAACCAAAGTGCTACCAATCGATCAACTGTGCAGCCCTTTGATTGATTAGAATTTAGATAATATTTGTTGTGACTATCTTTCAATGTTTAATTAATTAAATATATTTGTTTTTTACTAATCATTGAGTAATGATTGAGTAATGATTAGCTAAATTAATCAATATTTATATTTTTGTATAACAACCTTCATTTGAATAATTAAGAATTCTCTGCTATCCCACAGTCAAGTAATTCTAAGAAGATGCCAGAGAGGTTTAAAGGAAGCAGTGATGCATGTTATTGAAGAACATGTTAGGGATAAGGTTGGATAGATGTATTGTATTAAGAGATGTAAAACACCTGTAGAAAAACAAAGGAGGTCTTATTTAATGCAGTTCAGTTTAGATTTTGTCAGTTGAACTCCAACAAAGACAGCTTGTTTGTGTTCAATTTGCTTTGTTGCAAACCTCTTCCTAGGGCTGTTTTTGCTTTGTGTTGAACATCTGCACAATTCAGGCAAGGGACTTTCAAAATACAGAGCGGCAACATGACAGAGATAACTGCCTTTTGTCTCTGTTCTCAAACTCTTGGCACAACATGATGACAAATTTGCTAAAGATGTCAGCTTGACCTGCGAAAGAACACAGTAAATCATATTGCACATTTCTCTTCACACCATGTTTTCTGTATTCCCTGGTGGCTTCAGATGTCTTGAGCTGTGTGTTTCAAATGTGCCACAATAATGCATTTGTGGTAATATGAAATATTTCATTTTTTGATGCTTTACCGATAACAATAATGAAATAAATAAGTTTAGTGAGCCTGAAACCTATTTAACAAAAAGTTTTTTTAATGTATTTGCGAAGAAAAAATAATACAACCTAAATTTTTAGACCGATCCTTCAATGACTACAGTTTTACTTACAAATCTTTGGAGAAGGATAAGAATGTCCTCTTGGAAAATTGAACACAAAATGTGTTTCAGGGTTATCCACTCCTTGGATGACCAAAACAAGAGCTATCCTTATCCAAGAGCCTCCTTGGCACAATGTTTAGGTTTGTTCATAGAACTGCCCCGAGTTGTAAATTTATTTTTTTTGGTGTTCATGGGAAGGAATTCTCACTGAGATTATGGCCGAGGACTGTGGGACAGATAGTGCCCAGCCATGCCATGCTCCAACATGCTTTTTTTAATTTTTTTATTTGACTGATTTTCAGTGAAGTGTCTTAATCTTTTTGACATTTTTTTTTGCTTTAATATTTGATAAAATTAGATCTGGGTAATCATGTAAAATAAATTAAAGCCATTTTAGATATTAAAAAGTATTGGAAGTAAAGACAAAAAAAAAGAATAAGAAAATTCTACTTTTACAGATCCAAAAAAGTGCAAAAAGAAAACCATTTGCACAATGTGACTATTGAAATCATTGAAAACTTTCAACCAGCACAGATCTCCTCTCTTTGTCCAGCATAACTTACTAAGGCATTACTCAACATCTTTTCAATGTTTCACTCATATAGAGAGTCGGTGCATCTCATGAGCTGTTGATCTTAACATGATTGCCTTAATAGTTTTATTAGGTAAATAAAGTTAGCAAATGTAGTAAAATTCCTCTTTAGTTGTTTGTGGTATAGTTGCAAATGAAAACAAATATATATATTTTTTTCGATTTAAATAGCTAAACTAAAAAACAAAGACATATATTTTTTTTTTATTGTACATTTCTTAGTATGTTAAAAATCAAAAAGAATGCAAGAATCTATTCTTTAAACATTTAAAAAAAAAAAATTTAATATCGCCTTAATTACTATGTGAAAAATATTGCTTTCTTTTATATAAAAAAATAAATCTATTTTTGCCCCTCGAAATTTCCACCATATGCTTACTTTTGTGAAGCCATTCTAATGGCTGCCAAAGTGTATCCAGATGTGTAGACAAGAGCAAACAAATGATGTGCATGGCTTGTAATCTTCTGAGGCGGAACAAGTAAACTTTGGGAAATATCTTTTCAGGAATCGGGTGTTTGTGTCCTTACTTACAAATGGTTAGCTTTAGGCATGGGTCCATGTGGTAAGGCTAATTTATATACAAATACATGAAAAAGGAATCGGGATCAACAGTGTTTAAACATAACACATGCCAAAGTTTTTACTTTTTTTCACTTATAGCTATCAAATACAATCATTTAGGTTTTTATTTGATTAAATGTAAATAAATTATTTTGGTTGACGTATTAATATACATTGATTATTTTTTATGCATTTACAATCAAGGATATCATTTAGCTGCAGCTTTACACCTAATGTTACCTTGATCTCTCCTCACCATGGTGAATGTTCCTTATGTTTTCTCAAGGGAGATGGATGTATAGGAAATCTGACTTAAACCCAAGCACATTAAGAGATGGTTGGGTTCGTGTTTATTGATCTACCCTGCAGTATGCAGTTCCCAAGAAATGAATAAACAATTGATTATTGTTTATGTGCAAAGTGCCACTTCTGATTTGTGGTTATTTATACCAATTTTTGCAAACACATGATTTCCCAGGAGGGCTATTAGTGGGAAAACAAGATTAGTTTTAGTTTTATCTTGAAGGTATTTTTGCTTTTCTATTCTTTCTGTTCAAACACCAGAACAGAGAAAAACAAATCTGATGCTTTTACAAACATGTTATTTTTCTGAGGTAGTTTTAAAATAACTATGTTCATAATTACTTTTGTTTTAGGATTTTAATTTAAAAATCTATATGCCTTTATTAAGATTTAGGAATAACTGGACTCCTAATAGAAACTGTAGCTATCCTGTTACTTGAACAGGATTCGGAAGATAAGTAAATGAATCAGTGCCCTCATAAAGACCATAAATAATGGCAGAAAACTGGGACAAAGTATCAGTTTTAATGTCCACAAACTTCATAATAAATCTAAACTATACAGTAAATTTTAGATCTGGAGCTGTAAAGTAGAATGGTTACCCTGCAAATACAAAGGTTTATGAAGTGAAGTCTTACAAGTTGTATGGAGGTTGTGGGGTTAACAGGTCCAGGAGGCTATGGGAAGCTGACATTGCCCTCATCAGTTTCATCTAATAACAGGAGTTTCTCAAGTTTTCTTTTTTTTTTAGTGGCCTGAAGTAATAACCACTCCCTCCGTTTTTAATGATCAACTTCTACAGATGTAACTTAATGGGTAGAGCTACATACTTCATCTTTAAGGCAGAGAATGATCACTTATACCCAGGGTCTCTTCCTGGGTCAGTAAATCCAGAGTTCTGCCTTTTACTCAGCCTTTTCATTACCATGGCAGATGCCTACAATACCTCATTTTCGTTCAAATGAAGCCTCAACCCATCCATACCCTAACTTCCCCATCCCCACATGGTGTCTGGAGGCCAAGACCTACACCCAAACCACCAAGGGGCCTTCCACTTTTGAGAACCATCGCCATAAACCTAGAAAAATCAGACTATAAGTAAAAAATAGTTGACATGCGCAGTAGAGATTACTGTAGATCAGACCTAGACAAAGGTATGAAGGTAACATTTTACCAACACCTTCTTTCAAAAACAGGTTGAACTCGGCATACTTTTAAATAATATACAAGAGAATGAATATATAAGATATGTATGTATATATATCATCAGCAGTAATACTTTGTATTAAAGATTGTTTATACTCCAGGTTTGATTTTTTTAATATTACATGTATGTAATATGTTGTCACAAAAGAATCACAAACTGCATGATCTTGATACAGTTCTTGTCCAAAACTATTTTACAGTCTACCGGCCTTTTTTTTTTTCCTTATTCAGTAAGAACTTTTTCAATGTACGGCACTTTATAAAGAAAAAAGGTTGAGTTAGGAGCTGCGGTCAAGGTAATGTTCATAGGATTGGCCAAACCCAATACACCATGGCTCAGCTAGAATAACATGAAAATGTATTTACCCCTTTAAAAAGTTAATGTTCATCCTTTATAAAACTCTAAATGATTAAACTAGACATTTATAACACTTGTCAATAAAAAAATATTTACCCCCACTCACTCCCTAGTTAAAATCAGATAAATTATATTTGGCACAATTAACCTTGAATTCCACCCAACCTGGACAATCGGAAATTCACTTGATTGTGTTCTGTCTGACAACATAGAGTAAACCAAGAAAAACCAAGACCAGACAATCAAGACTTCAAGAATAGGTGATAGAAAAAGTCATTAATATCTTCAGTCTACAAAGCATTGCTAAGGAAGGGAGTACTGTTCAATTCATAATTGAAAATCATTCAATGTGGCTTTTTTAACTAATTTCATGAAAGACAAATATCCGTCATTCAAAAAAAAAAAAAAAAAAAAGCCTTAAAGCTTGAAGGCAGACATTATCAGAATGGATGGAACGGTTGCTACAGTGTTTTTTTTTTATTTCCTGATATAGTTTAACAATCTAAAACATTTACGTATTATTTAAAAAAATCCCAATAGATCTTTACAAAGCACATTTTTAAAGGAACTATTTCATTTCAGGTAGAAAACAGGACAAACTATAATGCACTATATGTGGTGGGGATCACAGAGATTTGTAACACCTGCTATCTTTTCCAGTGCATCTGCCTCCTAAAGGTACTTGACATTATTGAAGTGCTGAGATTATTGTTAATGAGCATTCTAGTGAGTGTGGAAAGAACACTCAGCCTGTCCTCCATTCCTTGTTATACAATTTTTTATCCACCTAACACAGACCCTAACTGAATGGGTTATCAATAAAGAGTCTTCAACGAGACCTAAATTACCAGTCTGCTAACTTTATGATAGAAGGTCTTTCCCACCAATAAGCAGATTCTACTTCATTAAACAGAACTTGAGACACCTGACATGTCACGTTTTTGTTTTTTTTTTTCTCTGATATGAGCTGACACGAGTCCAGTAACCTTGTTGGACTCATTCCAAACAAAACAAAACAGGGATTTTTTTTTAATTTTGGTTAGAAGAAATACTGTGAAATCCAGTAAATATTCAAACTTTATAGGTCATAGAGCTCTTGGATCTTAATTAGCGTCACTTTTACATGTTGGACTGAAATCATATAGCCATATGGTTTCTTTTCTTATTCTCACAAATTGGTCTACCACTCAGCTAAGTCCCCCGACTGAACACCATACATATGACTTCAGCCATTTAGGATTGGGAGCTCAGCCAAAGCTATATTTCAGAAAATAAAAAAAGTGGGAGCAAGGTGAAAATTTGGGTGTATGACTAAAAGTGCTGGCTTCAGCCCAGCTGTACAGTCAGGGTTAAAGTACCTGCAGCTAACAGCTTTGGATGTGTGAGCTCAGGGCCAACAGTCTGTGAGTGTTTCCCAGCATCCTGGGGTTAGGTTTCAGCTTTCGTGCTGATGGGAGGAAACGCTGATTTAATTTCAGCCTCCTTAGAGTGCCCCTGGACCTCTGATTTACAACCCTTGATACTTTAAGATAATACACTGTGGCCAGGCTGCATTAGCTACAAGACCAGGGAGAGTTAACATGAAGATTCACACTGGACAGAAAAGACAGGGTGGCCATAAACAACTAAAACCTATTGGAAATCTTTTAAACTGCAAACAGATGGATTACAATGGAATTTTAAGGCAGATATTAGATTAATGTGTAAATAACAAAAAGCTGCACAGACAAAGAAGGAGTTTGCCCTGTTCCTTTTGTCCACATATACACTAATCTTTCCAAGATGAATTCTTGCTTTTTATAGCCTATAACAATTCTGGGCTCTAACAGAAGATGTCATTATATGTTCCACGGCACAGTGACTCTTCTCGTCAGTTCTGTCCCATTGAGCTGCAGGGTGATCTTTAAGGAAGAAGGGGCACAGACAGGACCCCAGAAAATGAGATGCTGAGGTCATTAACTTTCATCCTTCACATAGGTTATGGATTTAAATAGAATGCTGGAGCCATATTCAGAATTTGTCCCTTCTCAATGACAGATAGGGACTTTGTGAGACAAAGATAAGAGACAAGAGGTGAACTTTGGATTTGGATTAGTTGCTGTTACTAATTTCCCTGTTGAATTCAGGGGTTCTCTCTTACAATGACGAACGGACATGTATTAAAACCTATGCATTAGTTCAGAAAAACTGCAGCTTTTCACATTTAGACTTTGTCGGTCCATCCATCCATCCATGTTCTGTACACCCTTGTCCCTATTCGGGACGGGTGGGTCTGCCGGCGCCTATCTCCAGCTTACAATCGGGCGAGAGGCAGGGGTACACCCTGGACAGGTCGCCAGTCCATCACAGGGGAGGGCCACTTTGTAGGTGTAATCACCAAAATAATTAAGTTGTATGAATATAGATATGGCACCATGGTTTAGTTAAGTTGTTATCTTAACTAAACTGAAGTAGATTGACTCTGCATTCATTTGCAGTGATATGGTTGCTTTGGTCTAACATGATAATGTAAACCAATGCTCAATTTACTGGTTCATTTGTATTCCAGTTCTTGCTCATGGCCCAAATAAAAAACTGTAGAAACTGTAGAATGTCCCGGAATCCCCAAGACCGAGTATAAATCCCTTCTGACCTGCAAATTATATTGTAAAATATCAAGGGATTGGTTTTACAACCACCTTTCCCAGCTAAGTTTCAAACGGAATTAATTATATAATTTTAATTGTTGGCATTAGAAGCAGTCAGAGCAAGTCCACCAGATGAAGAAACCGTTTCTTCCCTGCAGTTGTAAGACTAATGAGCTCAAATTCCCTGTTTTATTTAACTGAATTTAGCTCATCACATTTATTTATTTATTTTGGCTTCTTACACCAGGGTCTAAGTTCAGATTTCGTACCCGAAACTTGTAAATGTGAAGTGATATGACAATAAAAATCAGAATCCTTACCATGCTTCTGAATATGCAGTCAGGAAACATTTGTTACTTTTGTGGATGAGGAGCCGTTTTACCTAAATGGTTCCTATTTAGTGCAGCTCATAGATGGTTTCTTGCTTTGACCTTTATATACCAAAATCCCCAATGACCCACTAATTGTTGTTCATTGTTTAGTGCACTGCAAGCATTAAAAAGATCAAATATTTCATTTCACCACACATAATCTAATGGTGACATATGTTCAGAAAATTGCAAGTAAGAAACAAGACCACTAGAAGGAATGACTGCTACAATAACAACTGTCCCTGAAGAGATCATAATCAAGTTTTTTTTAAATAGTCCTTTCACCCAACACTTAAATTTAAGTGTAAACACTTTTTTTTGGTTGTAGCTGTAATTTTAAAATTTCAAAAGCACTTTTTTTGATTAATTGCTTTTTATTTGTTTTATTGCAATTTGAAGGACATTAAAAAACAACGGACTCAAAGGTAAAACTGGACCCTCCAATGTAGCATTGGCCCAAAAAATGCTAGTATCTAAGAAATGGAAGGTTTTGGCAGTCAAATCTGTATTACTATCAATTTGGGGTGTTGTGGAGTCCTTAAAATGACCTTTTAATGTAAGACAACCTTAAAACATTTTGCAAAAGGGAGGACTGGAGAAGACCTTCCTCAGATTAATATCAAAAGACTGATAATTGGCTAAGGGGAGTATCTAAAGCTATTATTCATATTTTTGTTGTTTCATGCAATCAAATCAAGTTCCTGTCAAGGGAGAAAAAAAAAACAAAAAACTGCTGACTTTTAATATGTGAATATTTCTTAACTGAGAAATTATCATTCATTTTGGTGTTCTTATTTTTTTAGCATAAATGTAATCGGTGTATCAAACTCTACTTATATCCGGTCAAAATGATGGAAGTCACTGGTTGGTTACTAAATGTTTGAGCTCAAAATAACACCCAAAGTAAAACAGCCAAAACATGGGAATGCCCTTAAAATCCCAAATGGAAGCCAACAGATGGGATGAAGGTAAAAAAACAAAACTCATCAGAACTAACAACACACCAACTGTCAGTTAGTGTCAGTGGGCTCCTGTGGCGATGACGATACCTTTTTCTAAAGCAGGAAGGACTGTGCAGTACCTCACATGCCTGCGGCACATACAGAGCAGTAGACAATCGCAACAGGCTTCACCCTTGGGCTTTTTCTTCATCTTCATGCTCATGTGGAATGTTTTGATTTCCACACGCTGCGGTGCTCACAAAGAGGCCTAAAAATCAGAGCCTACAACACAGTGTACATTCTTGTCTTCCTCTTTTACTTCTCAGTCTTGTACTTTCCCTCTGTGATGTTTGGGAAAACACAAATTAATCTACTTTAAAAACTAAACCATAAACCTTATTTTTATCACATCTCTGAAAGCAAAAGAGCTGAAAGGTACTGCTTTAAAGAATAAGGAGTGAAGAGATGACTGCATGACCTCTAATCACTTACTTTAGCTTGGTGTTGGCAGGGCTTGATCATGACATGTTTACACTGCCACATCTTTTTAAAAATTGTGTCTTTTTACAATGTGTTTGAACTCTCTGACTCCCAGCCCGCTACATTCACTTCTGGTCAACTCCTACACAGACATCTCTAGAGTTTCAAAGAGTGCAAACTAAAAAAAAAGTGGAGGAGGGAGGGCCTGTAGAAAGTGATAGAGAGAAATTATGCCTTGCAGTCATGTTTCAGTTGTGTGTGTATGTGTGTGTGTGTGCTGTGGGAATCCAGCATTAGGCAGCAAGCATGCCTCAGCTTGAGACTGAGCACCGTGAGGCAGAGCAGCAAATTATAAGAGTTCAGGGATGAGCCTGAAGCTGTCAGCGGAAATGGAAATAAAAAGGGGCTTTGAGTGGCTCCACAGCAAGTCAAAATGACAGCCATGCAAATAATACTGTCTAAATATGCTTCTATTTGGGCCTAATTTACCTCACTACCCCTCATTCTATCAGGAAGTACAAAAACATAACACAATTTATCTTTAAAGGTTAAATGCTAGTCAGGCCTATGCACAGAGAAGACCTGTGCTGGCTGCAGTAGAGGCACTCTGGCAGGAGTCTGAGCAAGTCCTGCACACTTCCGTTCCACAGGCCAGCCCAAAACATAAAAATCCTTACTGCACAACCAGTCTGACATAACTTTGGTATAGTTTCATTTCAGTTTCATGACGCGTTTTAACTGAATCCAGATGTAGACAACCATAAAAGAGAAATCTTGCGTTTAATTGTTCAGAAGTTTAAATGTTGCCTTAGAGTAGCCTAATTCTGCCCCTTTTAGTATCGAGGCACAACCTTAATTGAAAATACTGAGCAGAGGTGGCAAACTTGGCCTCGGTTTGAAGGCCAGTGTAACTGGGCTACAGAGTCCTGAGTGGATGTGTGGGACTGTGTCGGGCCGCTTAAACCAGCAGAGCAAACTTAACCTCCTCTAGTGTTAAGGTCGTGAGCGAGCAGTTTGTAAGTTTAACTGCAAAAAAATACCACATAAATGTGTTTATTGCATCAGTTTTGTTTTTTTTACTTTGTCTACCACTTTTATTTAAACTAAATAAATAAATATAAATATATTTTACTAAATTACAAAATCCTCTTGATAAAATTATGACCTTTCTGTTCTTCAGGTATTATTTAAAGTTAGAAAACAATAATAAATTCCAAAGCTCCAACTCCAAACACTTGAAGTTGAGTCAGGGCCTTCTGGACAGACATGCCCAGACATGGGCAGCCAAATCAGTTAAGCGTTGGTGCTTTGCAAAGTATACAACTCCAGCTTACAGCATGCCACAATGCGAAGAAGATTTGATGTAGGCCAAGTTCTGGATTATATAGTTGAAGATAATGAATCAGTGGACACACAGCAGCAATCTGATACAGATGAGCAGGTTTCTGAGGAAGAAGACGATGTAGAGTATCAACCGGAAGACAGTCTGATGAGGAGTTCACCGGTGCTGAAGCTGCTCCCGCTCCTATCGAAAGATTCAAATCCAAAAGTGGTATCTATTGGAGCTCAGTACCTCCTGACATACATGGCAGGGCAGAAGCTGCAAATGTTATCAAAATGACCCCTGAGATTCAAAAGGGTTGCTGTGACAAGAGTAAGTGATATCAAGACATGTTTTGATCTGTTTATGCCATTGTCACTAAAAACAACGTAAAATTGCTATGACAAACCTTGAAGGAAAAAAAGGTCATGGCAACATGTGGAATGACCTTCTCGAGGAAGATCTGGATGCCTACATTGGTGTTCTTCTCCTTGCTGGAGTATGCAAATCCAGCAATGAGGCCAATGATAATTTCTGGGATGCATTGACAGGCAGGAATATATTCCGGGCAACAATGTCACTTCAAAATTTTCATATGATATCAAGAGTCCTCAGATTTGACAACAGACACCAGAGCAAAATCTGATAAACTTGCTCCCATCAGGGATGTTTGGGAGAAATGGGTGCAGCTCCTTCCACTGATGTTCAACCCAGGGCCAGAGGTAACAGTTGATGAACGTTTTCTCCCTTTTCGTGGAAAATGTCCCTTCTATACTGAAATAAAAGAGTTTATAGGTAGGTACTAAACAACCTTTTTTTTATTTATATTATTATTCTCTCAAAAGAAAGGCTTATAGGGGAACAACAAAAAATATTTAGACCAATACTTTCATGGATAAGGAAGCCTAACATAGTGACTAAGAGGTAAGAAACAAGTTGTAGGATAAATAGTTGTTTTTAGGGTATCTTAAGGGTGATTTAAGACACGGGTCAAAACCAACCCGTTAACATAAAAAAGAGTAACAGAAAGTTAACACTTGAGGAAGGTTACGGAAGTCTAAAGCTTTCTGGGAGGTTTTAGGGAATCACAGTCATTGACAAATAGTCCTGACACGGAAAAAAAATTAAAAATCTTACAGACAGAAAAACCAAAAAAAACGTAAAAACAACAACAAAATAACTATAATAAAGTTTTTTAAAGAATGCAATATAAGTAACTCATGACAAATTAATCGTAATTAGACATTGGGTTTTCTCAATTTCTCCCCTCCATTTTAGTTCCTTCCTCTGTACGTCTAATAGTTCTGTTTTCTTTAGTATTATTTTTATTGGTATTCTATTTTCGTTCTCCTCCTGTTGCTTGCACTCCCGTCCTGTTTCCTGTTGTCACTCTCTCTCTCCTCCAGCTTCCCTCGTATCACTTACATCTGAATCTGATTTATTAATTAGGTTTTCCACTCTGCTCCACTGCTTACCCTCCCTGTATATATATATATATATATATATATATATATATATATATATATATATATATATATATATATATATATATATATATATATATATATATATATATATATATATATATATATATATATATATA
>JAVLVB010000846.1:423537-437489 GCA_032876305.1 Orestias chungarensis | reverse complement strand
GGGGGGTGCACAGAGTGAAAGGGAACATACAGTATACACAGACCAATATTGAAATAGAAACAAGTAAACAAACAAACAATAACAAAAACAAACAAACTGCTACTAGATCGATCCTAAAGCATCCTTGGGAAACTGCGAAATGGCAATGAATCATACCTGTGGAGATATAATTAGCAGAAAGCAGAGCAAAGACAGCAATATATGTGGCACATAACACATAAATAAATATGAGACAAACTTGGTGTTATTAATAAACAGATCGACACAGTTAAAGTGTTGTGATCTCTATAGTGTGTTATTGCGCGTGAGCATGCAGAAATTGTGATGCAAGTCTTATATGAATTACGCTCAGCCATGGGAACAGAGGGCCACTGCCACCCCTCTCCCAGAGCCCAGAGCGAGCAGAGGAAGCACAAGGTCCAGGACATTGGGGCCACGCAAGAGCACAGAGATAAGACAGCCCACCGCAGGGACACCACGCACCCTCCCAGAGGGGTCCGGGGTAGAGCCCCCCACAGCTGGGAGTAGAACCCCCAAGGTACCAGGAGCAGCACCATACCCGTCCCGCCAGGCCCCGGCTGCCCAGGCATGGTCCAGGGCCGGGGCTCAGGGCTCAAACGCCCGAGCACCCCCAGCGCCCAACAGAGAGCCTGCCCGACACCCGAGAGGGACAGGCGACCCCAGACAGCCAGTCGGGGCGGATTGATACAAGCCCCCGTGCACCCAGCACTGCATCCCAGGGCCCAGTCCATCCGCAGGATAACCTTTTTTTATAGACCTAAGAATACGTATCGTATGCCAAATTTTAAAAAGCCCAAAGTCAAGTAGAAATCTTGACAGTTTCAGTTTCCAAGACTTTTGAGTACCTGCAGGACAAATGTCAATCTTTAATCACACCTAATGTGTTTATGTAGGATTAAAAATAAACAGGATCCCTTACTATATACATTCAAAAATAACCCTTGTTTATATTAAAGGTTTAGTTACAGACTCCTTTATATTAATTAACCAAATTCTTAAATGAAAAACAACAATTGTAATTACAGTTAAATTCAGAGACTTCAATTTATGTGCATTTACCTAAAATTAGATGCATATCGCTTCATTTTCCAAGTAAGCCTTAGTACCAATAGAGTACCTATACATTTAGAGGGAGAACATGCTAACGCCATGATAAAAGCTCCTAGTTGCAATTCAAACACCTGAAATTCTTGCTTTTGCAAGGCAGTGGCGCTAACAACTCGGCCACCATAGAAGGTAATTAAGATACATTAACATTGTTAACCCCAATTTTATTTTTTATGGACTTAATCATGCAAGTCTGTAAATTAATTAAATTGTTTGTTTTATGCTTTCAGCTAAATATTTCAGGATTGCCTAGGTTAGAGCTGTTTTATTTCATTTGAAAAGATACAGAACTCACCAACAAAATTATTTCAATTCATTTTTTTTGCATCCGTCTTGGTTATTGTGTGAAACACAGTTTAGCTGTACCAAAAAGTGAAAATCTTGTCACCATGCATTTATCTGTCGAGCCAAAAGGAAGTAAAAGGAATTCATTTGTTTAGACTACAAAGGTTTGCCCTTCTTCATAGTAGCATAATATTTTTTTATGTTTTATCCTTGACCCGATATGGCTGAGACAGCGTAGAATCGTCAAGGCCCTGCTACAGATATTCATCCCAAATCTTATTACAGTGTTTGGCATTTGGCTGCCACAGGTGAGATCACTCACACTGAGCCTTACATCACTCGGAATTTCCCAGGAGGTCAAAAAGGAGTTGATGGGATATCAAGGTAATGAAAACCAACATGGTACAGGCTGTCTGGGTCCAAAGCAGGTGATAACGCTGGAGACAGTTGGGAAATTTGCAGTGTTAGTTTTATTAGTGAAGCAGCCCCTGGGAAGTGTTTTAATTTAATTTTAATCCTAATGTAAAGCATGAATGGTCTTTGCAGGTGTTGCAAGGTGCTTCTCAAAGTGATTAGCATACTAAACATTAATTCCAACCAAACTTACACCATGTACCTACTTTTACTCCAACCATATGCTTTATAAGGAAAAGAATACCTAATAAAATCTCTTTTATTTCCTCCTCGGGTGTATTTTTGCCTTAGAGTTTTAGCCTGTCTGATTTACATATGAATTATGTAGAAGACTAACCTCTTGTAGGTTAAATTGCTCATCAATAGCTGCTTGGTGTGTCAACTGTTGTGTAGCCATCACTCACAGGAACAAGTGTAAGTTTTTAACTTTTGACTTTCTAATTGCAGCACTACCAAATGGACAGCTCTACCATGGACATGGATTTATAATCATTCCAAAATGTATCCATGCAAATATTTTATTTTACATGAGCATCTTTTTGCTCTTCATTCATGGACATATTGAACATCCCATCCCCAAATGGAATGTAACTAGAGAAAAACCTCTCCATCTTCCCTATTATAAAACATGGGGAGTAATGTGTGGCATTAGTTTTGTGCCACCGGGTTGAGATTGCAGTGAAACTAAAGGAACTATACTTGCACACATGCTCAACTTTGAAAAACTGCTTACTCAGTACATTAACTTGTTCTTAAATTAGCCTCTAGCCAATCAGAGAATGGCCTCTTTCATCCAATCCAAGCACATCTATTGAATTAGACTTTGAAGCACAGTTTTCCTTATCTTTACATTTCAATTATTATGTTTTTTTTTTTTTTTTTGTTATTATTTTTATTGCACTTTTTAGAAAAACTGTCAATCGACTCTAACTCAACTACCTCAAGTATTGCATAACTTACCATCGCTCCAGATATGTTGTCTGGATCACGGTCACGATCATGTTTTTTTTGTTTTACATATATTTTTAAGCTTTTATAAATTAGTTTCAGGTAATATATTCTTAACTGAAGGCTGCTAATATTTTCTGACCTTAAGTTCTTAATGTAAAGGTCCACTAATAAGATGGATGACTTTTAGGTTTCATTTGTAGGAATTACAGTTATGTTTCTCTGAAGTTACCCTCGCTAATATTAATTCTTTATTTTAACACCAGGATGTACTGAGACAACTTATGGAGGAACGTCTTGCAAGACTGCATTAAACATTAAGTCAACAGACACATAATTCAAATTATTTGAAGTTATTTTTTGACTCATTGTGAGTCAATCATGTTATCATTAGTAGAGTGTCTGAGTCCCTTCGATTTGCTGGTTGTGATTGGTTGTTTTTCCTCTTACTGGATGTAATATTTATCCCGTAGGCATGCTTTTAGCCATAGTAATGCAGCAGTGACATTTTTCCAACTGCAGGAAAATGTTTCTTGTAAGTGGTCTGTTGAGTGTTGACACAATGCTGCTTTATCCTTCGTGTTAAAGAGCCTTTTCATGTCTGAAAGATCCACGGGTCAGAGCCAAGTGGTTCATCAAACATATTGAAAATGTTTATATATTGGACTGAAACTGAGCAAAAAGCAGCCAAAACCTTCTCGAATAAACATTAGGACCTTCATAGGGCATGACAAGTTATTGATCCAAACCACTTCAAAAGATTGAAAAATATTCCAAAGCATAAGCAATTAAGAATGAATCAGGGCTACTACACATCTCTTATATCAATAACCAGTGGGTGTTCTTGCATAAATGCCACTCTAAACAAGCACTTATTTCAACACCCCACTGTTGAAATAAAAAAAAATCAATAAAATATGTTTATATCAATAACTTGTTCTGTTTATCTAGTGTCCACGCTAGTTCACTGACTGCACATAAGAAATGTGATGAAAAGCAATGTCAGAACATAACTGGAAGGGGAAAAAATGCTTTTTTATTTCTGAAAATTTTTGTGAATTCTTTTGTATTACAGTGTTTGTGATGAAATGTTGGCCTTACTGTAAAGTATTTTATGAGATCCAAATTATAAATAAACTTGGTCCTGTAAGATTGGACAGATCAAGCATATCCAGATAACAATGTTGACTCCAAGGAACAGTACTTTCCAACAGCACTGCATTTTTTTATCAGTCAATGCAACATGACGTACTCTGTTTCAAGTGTTGCCAGAAGTCTTTCTGTCATTGTCCCTTCTTCCACCTTTTGTCTGAGAGTGGCGCTAGATGTCACAGGCGGGCTTCCAAATGATGCTCCCCAAACTCCTCTCTACCTTTTCCTAGTGTTGTTTATGAAGGAAATATCATCCCAACTCTTATTATTGCAGCTGGGCAGGAGACAACTCTGCCATGTAGCGTGGCCCACCAGCACCAACATACATCCTCATCTGTGCCTAATATCTTTTCATCCTTTCTGTCCAAGCTCAGAGATAACAAACAAGGGGAAGTCGTTTTACTACAGGATTCTGTCAGAGGGAAGACTTAAAAAAGGGTTGGATGACCCTTGTAAGGGTGTTATCTCTGTTGTAAGCCTTTTCTTCCATGTCTGGAGGAGGGTGGAGTCATTTTGGTGTCAGAAATGAGGTTTCAAGTTTTACACGAGGGACTTTTAGGGTCAAACAGGGTTGGACTTGTTTTTTAGGCAGAAGCTGCCAGTGCTAAGTTTTTCATGGAGTTTAAGGGTTTTGACGCAAGGTGGCTTCCTGTTCTGAGCTTCGTGTTCGTCCTCTGTTCCAGCTCAGTTTGACTACTCAGCAGAAGTTGGGTGGAAATTAATATAGTAATTCATTTTTGATCCAGAAACAATTTTGATCTAAATGCCGGCACCCCCTAATTGGTAGGATTCATTTACCAAATATTATTTTTTAGCTGCAGAAGCGAAAGCCAAAACACCCCCATCCGTCTGCACTGAAATCACACACGGTAATAATATAGTGCCCACATATACCCTGTTTATTAGCTGTAGTTGGGCCGTTTGGGTTTGTTTCATTCTCCATTTATTTCTTTTATAACATTCAGACATCTTCTAAACTCATCAACTCATCAGTTTTCCAAAAACAGCTTGCTTCTTCAGACTATGTCATACAAATTGATTTCATAGAAAAATGTCATTAATACTTCTAATTCTGATTATTATTAATTATTACAAATTGCTATATGAATACAAAAGAAAAATGTGAAATAATAAAAAACTATACCATTAAAGGTCTACTAGCTATGATGTATCACATAGTTGACCCTGTAATAAAGTTTTTAAAACAAACTGCTATCATATCACAATAAAGGAGGTAATGTAATGCAATGGTGACATGCTTTTAAGAGTGTAAAATGTTTTATTTAGGAAATATGATTATGATGGACCTACTATTCCAGTTTTGAAAGGAGAAATTTTAAATCAAATATTGGGAGAAGAGTGAAAAGAGTTTGTCCAGACTTAGCACTGAAGGGTGATTCGACAGAAAATGGTACATTTCTTTTCAGTTAAATCTAATGAACAAAGTAACTATCTGGGTTAAAGTTATGTAAAAAAATAAATAAATCTACAGGGTCAAAAGTAGTTGGATGTGCGTTTTGGTGGCTCTGTTATACCATTGTTACCTTGAAGCAAGAAGATTGACGACCTGTAGTCCAATATAAATGAAAACTGATTTTCATTGAGTCACTGGGAAAAGATAACTGCTTTCTTTAAGGGTATATATAGTGCGTGCTGCTTTATCTGTTGCTCCACATTACAATTATCAAGCATCAGATAGAGACCAAGTATTTGAAATTGTGAGTATAAGGGGATTTTTTTAGGAATGTGGAAAATACCATTTTTTTTCATTGGATGAGGATATGGTTCCCGGTGAGTGGGGGCGGGGCACTTGCAGGTACCAAAGACTGCAGGAATAAACAATGTATTTAAGAGAGGGAACATATTTGAGAGTAAAAAAAAAAAAGTTTAATTAAAAATGGCCATGTCCGAAAAAAAATTAAAAAAGAGAATAAAAGAGCATTAAACTGTGTCCATACTACTAAAAAGAAATGATCACAGACAACAGGTTTCCAGAGGGGAAATAAGGCCAATTCTTAGCTGATGTGGTGGTGAGGGCGTGGTCCCGCTGCCCTCTTCACATGGCTTTTGGACGCTGCCCCGATCTCCCACTACCACCGCCGCCTAAATCTCTGTCCATGGAGCCTCCAGCAACATACAGATACAACAGGTCTCTGACTCTGGTTCTTCATCCTATATCGCCTCTCTTCCGCTTCGCCTGTCTCTTACCTTCTCCTCTTGTTGTCCCACACAGCTACCCTTTTATCTCCCCAGGTGTTCCCATGTCAAATCAGTTAATGGGGAACACCTGGGTGAGCTCTCAGTGGCCGTGTCTTGCCGAAACAATGTGGCAGTTGAAATCTCTTAAAAGAACATGCAAAATAAAACAAAACCTGCAACAGTGCAAAAACAATTTAATTCAAAATAAACTGAACATCCAAATAAAACAAAATGTTCACATTGAGAAAAGAAACATAACTATAAGGGTAAAGCCTGTTAGTTCTCTACTGGAAGGAGTTTGGGTGGTGTGAGGCATTAGGTAAAATCCCTTCTTTATTAGGTATTTCGGACATGTCCCACTGGGGAAGCCACTGGGCGAACCTGGGACACACTGGGGAGATTATGTCTTACACTTACAGTAACCTGGAAATACGTCAGAATCACACAAGATGAGCTGAATGGGTATATGGAGAAAGGGAGCTCTGGGAAGCTCTGCCTTATCCTTTGGCCTTCTTACTGGTGTTCGAATTGAACACTAGTGAGAATGGTGACAGATACAGAACACTTTTATAGACCCATTTTTATATTATAACATTATCTAAAACTAAAATAACTTTTTATAGTTTATGCAGCAGCCCTTCATCTTTTTTGAGAATAATGCCCAGCTGTCTTCAAAGGGAAACACTGTCCTCTCCTTTATTATGAAAGTATTTCTCACTCATTACTCTTTTTTATATTAACAGTTCCTACCTGGCAGACCTGGTCTGTGTGTGTGATCTGTGTGATACAATGCTGCTGATGCTTCCTCCATTTACTTACGCATGTCATTTAATGTATTGTTAACCACATTAAAAAGCTGAGGGCTTCACAATACCTTCTGTTAATGTGGCTAGTAAAAAAGGGTTGAGTGAATTTAGTCTCAGTCAAAATGATGACTTAAATCTGAAAAAAAGGTATTTTCTTTATTTGTTCTGAAGGTGCTGACCACTCTCCGTGTTTTCTCTTTTCCAACAACACCTGCTTTAACTAAATGGACTGACCTTGCCTAACCATCCTCTACAGGTTTCAATTTTGTCTCTCTCTTCACAAATTGCTTATAATTAGCCCAGGGAGAGAGTATTTGGCGAGTGTCAATAATTGTGTCACTTTGTTATATTTCTTTTGTGGCACGCCTGAAAAGGACTGTTTAGTGAAAAGCGAGTAGCTCTAACAGCTTCTGCATTTATCCCACTCAGTTTGTTTTGACTGTCATTGCTGATTCAGACCCGGCTATAAGCTGCTGTGTTTTGTGGACCTTTGCCCTTTGGCAGTCTTGGAGGTTGGTGGTAGGAACCTGTTCGGTTTGTTTCTGATAACAGGAATTATTAAAATTGTATTTAAATATCTGTACACCTGCCTTTTTATCATCTGTCCTGTTGACCTGATCCCGTAAAGTCATTGTTCACATGTTTATATGTGATAACACTTAATCATAGTGAGTGCAAATGTGCTTGTGCATCTATCTGTGTGTAAATGTGCTTGCGTTGACTTATTTGAATTTGTATTTTAGTTCTAATTTGCCTGTGTCGTCCCAATTTGTGCCTTTCAGAGATAGTTCCTCCTTTTCCCTGCAGCAGTTTGATTGTTGTAGATACAGTATAAACAGGTATTGTCTGTTCATATGGGATTTACCTACATTATTTAAAGACAACAAACTGAACTCTGCGTGGGTATGTTGAAGATCTAATCTCTGTATATTTGTTGGTGCCCTTTTTTAATTTCTGAGAAATATAACACTAAGGATCATTGCACAAGGCAAATAATTAAGTTAAAATAAATTGTTTGGGAGGAAAATGCTCTTATCGGCTGTTATCTGTTAGTTTGTTAAATTACTGTTAGATACTTTTCCTACAGGGAATGGGGTTTAGGCTTTGTTTCTTTATCTCCTACAGGCTTCTACAGTTTCTAATATCTCTTACCCATAACCAATTTAGTCCAACACAGTATGTATAAGAAACAGAAGTAGCTTCCGTCTGATTTCTTCTAGTTCTGGACTGCAAAGGTTCCATCCTTCTCAGATTTTGACTGTGAAAATCTGTGATTATGCAAACCTAGGTCTGAAGAAAGAGAAAATGTGTCTTCATCAGAGGCTAGGTTTAAAAGACAAGTTGGAGCTTATATCAGATCTGTAATGTCATTAAGACTGACTTGAGGACTATGAATGGTGGAAGATGCAGTTCATTTTGTCAAAACGGGGGACCGACAGAATAATGCATACCTGACATCTGTTTGACTCCCACAAAGATTTATGCTAAAACACATCAACATATTTTGGTTGTTGTGTTTTTTTGCCCATTCTTATTTCAAAAAGATTTTTTTTAAACTACTTTTTAATCCGTTGAATTTTTTTTTATTGAAAATCTTCCCTTCAGCTCCCAAAGATCAACTTGTATTCTTAAAAAATGTGAGTCTTCCAACATAAATATTGGTTGGATCTATTAGATAGCTTTTTTGAAAACAAACCAAAATAAATACACTTCTTAAAATGATCTCCGACTGGATTATCACTGTTTTCAAGGCCCATAAAGTGTCTGTCTAAAAATGCCTTGTGCTGCTACAGTGGTTCTGAGGAGAAGTGTTTGTCTCATAGAGACACTTTTTTTTCCTGAGCTTTTTTAACTTTTAACACTAATTCTATGAGAACTCTCACTGCTTTACTTTACAGTATATGCATATACTTGCAGATATGTGTGAAATACAAAATGTTGGTGCATGTAAATCACTAAGAGAACCAAAGGAACATATCACACAGCACTATATTGATGGCATCAAGTAGATCTTTAGGGAAAAACCTTGTTAAAGGTTAACTCCATCAAACTATTTCAAGTGCTGTAGAATGAACTTCCTGCTAAAGGAAGATAGAGAAAGAGAGGTTAAAAAACAAAAATACATTGAATAAACCTTTTTATGAATATGCCTGTAATATTCCTTTTTGTTAAATATTTTCATCTGTCAAAAGAGTCTTTAAAACTGAATCAGCTTGTTCAAGAAAAAAAGTTAAAATTGACATTTTTCCCTGAAGACTTTACAAACACATCTGAAAACAGCTTTGAAAGTGTTCTCTAACGACAGCAGAAACAGACTGCTGAAAAAGTTTTTGTTCCTCAAAACTACGATAGCTTTTCTGGAGAATCCGTCTTTAGAATAGTCAATATAAGCTTACAGTTATTTTGATCCAAAGATGTGCATTTCAAGTCTCCATTGGATTTTCTGAATGCAGATAATACATTTTAAATGGGCTAGTTTTGCTGTAAATACCATATTTGTGGTTTATGCTTTACTTTGTTAGGATTTCCCTCAAAACATATGTGTATATTTTTAATCTATCCTCCAGCAAACTGAATTGTTATATTAAACTATATATATATATAGGAACATCTCATATAGTATATAAAGGTATTCATAGAAGTAAACAAATTATATGGATAGAATTACAAAAATGTAGAAAGCTGTTCAAAAATCCTATTCCGTGTCATGTTTGAGAAGTTAGTCTTTTTTTTATAAAGGGTTGGGGAAAATATGTTTTTAATAACTTAGTAATGTTAAATTTTAGGCAAGTTTCCCAGGGGCTTTAAAGCTGGAGAATCGATTTAGCAAGCCACAGCTGCCACATTAATTGAAATTTTTCAGAGAAGATCTCCTGTAATTAAGATAATGATACAGTTTCAGACCCATTTCCATTATCGGGGGTCAAATATACAATTTAGTATTTTTTTTCTGGCTGATTAAAGAAACAAATAAAGAGTGGTTTAGTCTGAGTCTGGCTGTGGTAATATCAGATACACACAGTGAAAGCTGAAAATGATGCTATTATTAAGCAACAGAGCTTGAAATTATAATATCAAGAAAAAATGTAAATATGTTTTTGTGAACTATTCATAAACAAGTAATCTTATGATCAATTTAGTTGATTATGTTGATTTCTCATACAGACAACAAATTATGTGGGGGTTTATCAATTCAGGTTTTTGTATTAACAATTATAACTAACAAATGTATTAATACCATTTTTAATAATTAAATGTTATAGCTAATAAATCGGGAACCTCCTGAGAATCAGGAAATATTTAGCCAAACACATTCAGTCTCTTATGAAGGGGTGTGTTGTAAGGTAGACACTGAATAATATATCAAAAGTGGTACAATCTCTGCTCCATAATACTCTACATATTTATTTATCTAAATTAATAAATCGTACAGCTAAAAAAATCTGGTCAAAATATAAAACTAACTACAAGTTATACACCTTATCCAGCATGCAGGAATCTGCGGCTTCTTCCAAAAAACAGCAGCTCAGCAGTTTAAAAGCATCACACAAACATAAAGCAGCATGCAAACGCACAAACAATGTTTTTTTAACCTCTTACCTTTATCCAGACCTGACTTTAGTTAAATATCAGTATAAATTGATGCACACAGCAGGGAGTCCTGGAGTTGATCTGATTGTCCTTAATCTAAGAGTCTTAAAAGAAATGGCACGAGGCAGGCTTCTGTTGTCCTCTATGGCCTGGCCTGGGCCACTCAGGGCTTCTCCTTTCATCCAGGAGAAAAAAAATTACCAAAGTCCGGAGATACACAAATGCAGGATTTAGCTTAGTTAGTGCATGTTAGTAATAGTGTGCTCCTGGAACCTACCGAAGGCCCAGCATAAAGAATGCATGTTAAAAAACTTAACTTACATTTAAAATAGGTTAGTAGTGAAAGATGGCAGTCCAGGATATTCTGTTTCCTATTTTTTGTGTTTTTAAATATTTAAGTTCCCAAATGGTAATGTTAGATTTTTACTGTACGAAGTCAAAACACCAAACCGCTGCCTCACAAAATATAAACATGGAAATCATCCGTCCTTGCTAAAGGTGACATTCTGCTTTTTTGAAAAAAGAGAAGGATGAGCACAGAAAGAAAATGTGAAAAAGTAAAAAGCCTAAGCCTTTAATCCAGAAAGAGTTTCACCAAGAGGTCGGAAAACTGAGTTGATTAAAACATGAGAGATTTAACACACTTGGTTTCCTTTGAGGCCTCAAACAAGGCATCAGGTGTGTGTGACTTTACAATTAAGACTTAAAAGTCTGTATTAGGCTTTCTCACCTCAAGGATTGACAAAAAAAGAAAACAGGTATCCTCTTGTGGCTGATCAGCAACAAAATGAAATAGACATATTGTTCAAAAAAGGTTTAGGTTCTGCTGGTGTTCATGCGATGCCCATGAGTGACTCAAGCTTACAGCTTCTTTAGGTATGTTATAGGTGTGGGACTGGCCCAAGAGTTTCAATGTTTAGTTTGGATGAATGCCTAAAAAGATAATTAATGCATTGAATTACCAGACCTGAAACACAGATACCTGCCTACTTTTCAATGCCTTATTTGTCGGTATGCCCCATTTCACCTTTATTATTACATAATGTTCCTATATTCTCCAGAGTGGCACTCTTTTATCAGATGCCCATCATCTGAAAAAGTCAGAGACCCAATCCTATAGCCACCAGTATGTATCCTCTTAACACAATGGTTGTGACAAGAAAATTAGTCCATAAATGTTATAAACAAAACTGTTGATAAAGTCCAATTCTTACCAGAAATAGCCTGACTTATTGTCAGCAATTACCAGGCTCCATCACCAGTCACAGGAACATAAATGTCTGTATTAAGTTGCCAGAAAGCCCATTCTCCCAGAGAAACACCTTTTCCAAGTTCACAAAGCAAATAAAAACTGATGGGGAATCCACACATGCCCCCCAGGACCTTGCTGGTCCAGTGTTTCACAGCCTGAACAGAAACCATTGGTTCTTCTGAATCTGAGGTTCCACAATCCTACAAACCCCTCCTCTCCAAAAAAACTGAATACACTTCACTTGGGAGGCTGTCATGGTTCACAACTGGCATAAGCTAGCTGTTTAGGTTTTCATGTTTGTCCTCTGTGGACCGCCACCCCAGTCTGTGATTACAGGGAAATTTCCCATATGATACTCCACCCGAAGACCTGTCTGTGGCATTTTGGAGCACTTCAAATTACTCTGCCTATGCATCTAAAACGTCCTGAGAATTGGTCAACAGAACACTACCCCTACCATAAACAAGGTTAATGGGGACAAAGTCCCTACCAACATTCTTCTTATTTGTTAGTTGGCGGGCTTGACTCCCTTAAATGATTCTTGATTTTCCATTGCCTCACCAAACTTCTATACAACAATTGGCTTGGTTTGCCTGTACTTCCATAGTCCCACAGACCATCAAGACACAATAGAACTCCTTCTTCGGCTTGAGAGAATCGCTTACCATCAGTGTCCACCAGTGGATTCATGGGCTCCTGCCAGTGTCCGAGACATGTGGCTGCATTTCATCATGGGCGTAAAGGTACTGCTAATTTATTTGCTAGGATCAGTGGGATTATCGGGGTACTCCAGGCTACTTATGTCATTTTACAAGTATTGCATACCCATAGTCATTATAAAAAGTGTCCTCTGATATTTAAGCCATATTTCACCATGCAAAACCTTACACCAATGGCTTTTTACCTGACAGGATAAACAATGGGGTTTGTTATTTGTAATATGTCTGCTTTATGGACAGAAAAGAGCCAGGGATGCTTTGATTTGTGAAGCCTTATTTAATACATTTAGGACCAGGTGAAATCAGGCTGTGAGACGGATGAAGATATTACAGCCCCTTGGGGTGTTGGTATCAATTTGTGCCAGGCATCTCTGTGGTGTTTCCATTACAGTGATGGAGGAAGAGAATAATATGCAAAGCCAGGGCTCATCTCAGGGAATATCAGCTTCAATCTATTGGGGCCTCCTTCACCCAGGTCAGGCAGGCAACAGTGGAGAAAAAGATAGACATGAAAAGGCAATGGAGGCATTTTCAATCTCATTTTCCATCTCAACAGGTCATTGTTATTGGATAGTCATGGAGCTGAGGGCATTTGTTATGGGTTCATCTTGAAAGATAAATGACAAGTAGATTGATGGTACTGCTTACAAAAAGAGCAATGTCAAAATAAGAACCAATTCTTACAGGGGAGGAACTTTGATGTTAAACCTAGTGTTTGAGCCTTCTGTTTCAAAACAATTGTGAATATAAGGTGGGTTTTTGTTAATGCGTTAAGATTTAATTATTAAAATTTACATTTAGAAGTAAAGGCCTAAACCAAAGTGTAAAAACTGTGTCCAAAAAATAATTTTGTGTCGAATAGAATACACTTTGCACACATGACATCTCAAGAAAAAACACACTTTTGCTTGCTACTAAGTAAGAAGTAACAGAAGAAAAAAGTTTTTTTGGTAAGTTAAGGTTTGTTTATGTGTGTATCTATGGTCAGGATCAAATCAAATTTCTGTGATAACGATGTTTTTTAGATTACTATAAAAACAATTTTACGTAGAGTAATTCATCACAGACCTTATTAGCCTAAAACCTTTCGTTTTATAACCAGCAGGGCCGAGTTAATTCTTTGGAGGGGCGGTTACCTAAAGTTAAAAAAGGAACACATAGAACAACATTGTAAAACATTTCACAAAATATACTGTAACTAACAGAATACCAGGCGAGGAAACAACAACCCATATTCATCAAGAATCTAATAAGTAATCATGTCTCACCACATCATTGTTATCATGCTGGAGCACTGAAATATAAATGTAGCCTGTTAGGGTAAAATCTGACTATTGCTTCCTTCATGCTAGAGGGCAGAATTGTGTTGATCTAAGAATGGAGATGTGAAGTACCAAAGGACGGACTTTAGCTGATTAGGCAAGAAGTACATAATGAAAAAATCTTAATTGCTGCCGT
>JAVLVB010000846.1:409636-423437 GCA_032876305.1 Orestias chungarensis | reverse complement strand
ATATATATATATATATATATATATATATATATATATATATATATATATATATATATATATATATATATATATATATATATATATATATATATATATATATATATATATATATATATATATATATATATATATATATATACACACACAGATGTATATATAAAACCACAACTTCAAGAACTGTTTAGAAAAAATAAGATAAGATAGAAAGTGTCAGAAGCCTCTCTGGAGGTTACTTAAGGTTTGCATTTTGCTGTCTCTGGATTTTGTCTTTCAATCTGGATTATGAAAAAAAGGGATACTTATAACTTATTAACAATGAAACAAGGCCCCAAGCATAATTCATTATAAATTTCTTTGGAGTTACCCTGTAAAAATATTTTGGTCTTGGAGAGCTGGATATGTTATTTTGCTTAATGTTTTTATAGAGTAAACCTAGACTGTATGATAGAACAATGGGAGAACAAAATGATTTTTAACTTTATTTTTTGGCATGACCAAAGCTGTTTTAAACCATGCTGGATGCTAAGAAAGGGATAACATCCAGAAGTAAAGGCTTAGGAAACTAATGGTTATCTGTTTCAACCAAGAACAATCACATTTGAAGATCTTACCTCTTAATTATAGCAACAACACTATACAATCAGTCTGTGTTTTGGCCTGATGGGCTTGCTTCTTGTCCTTTTATGGATCCGGTGGATAAAGATGTACATCAGATTCTAGTATTACCCTTACTTGTACTATCACTTATAAGTAGGAGCTTGAAACTGTTAACTGGTATGAGTGTAAAAAACAAGCAGCAACACCAATAAATAGAACAGCCATAAAAAAAACAAAAAACAATACCTCTAACAAGTATGGATCAATGACATTAAACACATCATAGGGCTTGATATTCTTTTTATTGTTACTTCAGCCAAGAAGACAGAAACTGACCAAAAACCCGAGCTCTATTACATATTTTACCAAGATGAAGTCAGCCAAACACAGAAGCGGGTAAATGTAACAGACTAAGGACCTCAATAACACGAACTGACAGGGTGTATTGACAATACATAAAGTGATGCATATAAACCTTGGACAGGGGTGATTCTTCCAACCACCAGAAAGTGTTCTGCTCACAGGTATTGAAAAAATCTTAATCATGTTCTCTTTGACTTGTCAGCATTCTTCCTTGATATATGTGTTCTGGCCCAAGAGGCAGTAAGTAACAAACAATTGGCTTTGAGCATTGTCAGTAGTTGCGAACCCCAATGAGGGCATACATGGAGGCAAACATGATCAAGGTTGTAAATAAAAACTTATATTTACCTAAATAAATGTAGGTTTACATACCTAAAATGTTTTTCATCTTTCATCTCCATGCCTCCTGTTTGTTATTTTGGATATAAATGGATCTGATAAATAGAGTCCCTGTTAGAGCAGCTTATCTGACATTACTGG
Organism: Orestias chungarensis; assembly: GCA_032876305.1. Lineage (NCBI taxonomy): Eukaryota > Metazoa > Chordata > Actinopteri > Cyprinodontiformes > Cyprinodontidae > Orestias > Orestias chungarensis. Next base: position 421,997 of record JAVLVB010000846.1, on the reverse strand, counting down.
GTGACCCACCTCTCCATCTCCCCCATCCCCATTTCCTCACTGGCTCTCCAACTCAGGGACGGGACTTCCTCTAACAACCTTATCAGTTTGAACCACAGCCGTGGAACAGAGCCATTGAAAGAGATCTCAGAAAAAGTTAAGAAAAATAAAATGGAAATGCATTCTGTTAAGCTCATTAAATTCTAAACGTGAAATCTGTGAAATATTTTATTCTCTTTAAAATAAAGCATCCTTCAAAATGTTTGAAAGAATAAATACACACACACACACACACACACACACACACACACACACACACACACACACACACACACACACACACATATATATATATATATATATATATATATATATATATATATATATATATATATATATATATATTGAGGAACCATAAGGACATACTAGTGCATAAATATTGTGAAATTACCATTACCATGTTCATTTCTTACTTGTGTCCTAAGTGGAGAATGTTTAAACCACTGCAATAAAGCCTCCTGGGAGGCTCTTGTGTAAATGATATATTTTTGAGTGGAATGCTGGTTTAAGGCTCAGATGGAAAATGTATGAACAGATGTGTGTTGAAGCAGTCTAAGTAGTTTGTGTTTATGGAAGTGGAGAGTAATATTCAGACAAAGAAGGCATTGGCCTGTTTTTAACTCTGTTAGGAGTTTTGGTGCATTGGTCCTTTTTTTTCGTCAGTAACACTTTCAAAACTGTCCAGTTAAAACAATGACTGTAAATTAGCAGGTTTGTGGCATGGGAGTAGATGTAGCATTTAGAAATATTTATTTATATATATATTTTTTTTAAATAGCTCAAATCTGCTATGTCTGGGACTGTAGTCTAACTAGCTATTAGCTTGCTACAAATGAACCTTTGCTTCATTTACTATTTTTAAAGAAAGCCACTTAAGAACTTCCATATATTAAAATATGTAACCTTCATTACTTAGATTAATTTGGCCATTTTAAACATGTTTTAGTATTTATTGTACAAAACAAACAGATCTACTAAATATTCAAATTAATCTAAAAACATACAGTTTAACATTCTACTTCATGCAATTATTGTTAATTTGTAGCTCAGACGTTAGACATGTTTTGGGGTAATTTTTGTTAATAAGACAGGATTAGTTTCAGAGTAAAAACTTAAATCTTTCATCCTCCTTATTCCATTACAACTCTCAACATGCATTATTAGCTTTCTAATTAAAAACCATACAAATTAAACATGGCAACAAATGTTCTCAACATGGAGACCAAAGAGTTCGATGTGGTTTCATAAAAGCTGCTGTTAATAAAAGTAGAAAATACCAGCCATTGAACAGATGTTTACACATTTAGAAATATAATTAGTGATCTATTTACATAAAACGACACATAGGAGTAAAACATCTCTGCATATGAAGAGAATTCAGAGGAAATGGACTCAGAGAGGTGCACCAGGGATAAAAAGCAATAGGTTTGACTTGAGTTTGGTAGGTGAGTGCCTGAACTAAAGTCAGACATGTGGTTTCGGCTTGTTAAGCCAGACACGAATGACTTCAGGCTTCTGGATTTGATGGCTGGAGCCCTGTTTTTCTTTGCGGGGTTTGAATAAACAGTGTTGCTCTGGGCCGGGGCTGTGTTGATTCCAGAGGGGAGATAAGCAAGGTAAATAAAGGCAAACTCAGAATGGAAGAGGTTTCCTCTCACTGGCGCTCAACTGTTTTACCGTTTAAACGCCTCCAGATGGGTTCAGTTGAGGAAACAAATGTCGTGTGACAAGAAAACAAGAGAAAAAATTGCTATGTTATGATGTCAGTTTGTGCTAAAATGTTGATTACTAGACCTTTCTATTATTTGCCACCCATGTATAAATGTTATTATAAATTGCATGGTCATTGTTGGGCAAAAAGGTTTTATGATAAGAGTTTTTCTAAAAGGACATAATATGCACTCATGGAATCTTTTTGGAATGTAATAGAAGGATTCTGAAAAAAAAAGACTGCTGAGGAGGAATTTGAACTATTTCATGTAGGTGTGTAGGACCAAGAAGAAATTAAAAAGTAACAGAGCACTGGCCTGCAATGACTAGAGTTTTAACCCCTAGCACTAACAATCATGGGAAAGACTGCTGAACAGACAAGAAAACAGCAAATAGTCATTGAAAAGCTGCATAAAACAAACAAGTTACTGTAACCAAAAGCATTAGCTGGAAAATTTAGTGGAAGGGAAACATGTTTGAATTTCAAAAAATCACAGACTGCTCCTGGATTCAGTCGGAACTTATGTGTTGTTTCTTTTTTTACCCCCAAGAGATTTCACGTAGATGCATACAGCTACCCAATCTTAAGTTACTCCATTCATAATGAAAGTCAACTTCAAAATCATGGAAAAAAATACATGACTGATAAATTATTGATGATTGGAAATTTAAAATAAAAAGATGTATTTTAGATTTGAATTGATTTTCTAGTAAAGTGCCTTGAGAGGACATTTGCTGTAAATGGGAGCAACATAAATAAACTGAATCCTGATAATATGTGAATTTTAAAATTCCAGGTGAAGTACTGAGAAATAGTAGCTCTTTAATTCTATGTTGCAGTTCAAAATCGTACATCAGTGATTTAAAAAAAATAATCTCAGAATCATCACACTTATAAGATATAAAAAGTTAAACTATTTTGACTTTTAATGTACGAATAACTTGAGTATCACTTCCAAAAATATGTTTTGAGCAATACAGAACTTTTTCACAATATTCTATTCATGTTCCGATGTTCTGATAATGTGTTGGTCAGCATCGGAAAAATGACACAATCTGGGATAATGTTACTTTCATGATGACAAATATAAAACTAACACATGCTTTACAAGTGATTAAATGTTTTTAATAAACTGTGACTTTCCTAAAAGTCACAAGACTTTATTAAGTCATAAGGTAAAGAGTAGAGAGCAAGCCGATAAGACTTAGTAAAGTTTACTTTTATCTTTTGTTTCCCACTCAATGTGGAAGAAATTTGCAGTGAGAAAAGTCTTGTTTCCCCTTGACAGAAACTTGTTTTCCTATTAAAGGTATGCTCTAAGGGCTTACAGGAAAGGAAAAAATGATGACAAGGAAAATAGATTAATTAAGGCACCTCGGCGTCGCAGCAGACACTTAATCATACATTGTGCTTGTCACAGGGATTTAGGATCTGATTGACTTGAACAGATTATGCTTCTCTTCATTTTCTGCCTTTGTGCAATGGAAAATTAATTGTCAGTGACATTTGGTTGTAATCCCCCCCCCTCCAGTCCCTCCTTCCACCTCGTTCTCGTTCTACTTTCTCCAATTAATTGGCTCTCGCTTATATTCTCCATTCCAAAGATTTTCTTTTGGAGATACACAAGAGACAAAATCGTTTCCTTGGCTGCTGAGGACAACATCAAGTTTTTTGATTGAGTGTAGAATCTAATCATTGGTTGATGCTGAGGTGATATTCCTTCTCATATTTGGAGTGCTGCGTCAGTGCTTTCAGCCGCGGCCTCACACACACATAAACGCACACATACACATCCTCTGACTGACCGCTAAATATTTAGAATGGCCGATTCAGCTTGGGTTGTCAATCATCTATAGATGCTGCTGTACTTTAACGGGTCTAGTGTGCTCAGGTACGCAGTTAACCCTGAGCATACCAGGACGTTTTCAGTTGTTACATCAGTGTGCCTATTCTCATCAATATGTGTTCCCCATACAGCTCCACACCACACAGGTGAAAAGTGGCATGGGTTTAATGAGGCCAAGCCAAGCACTGTAAAAAATAGTTTTCATGTCCATTGTAATGCAATATGGCTTTAAGCTAATAAAAAAAGCTCCACGACACATTTAATGTTGCTCATGTGGATTTAATTGTAATTTATGTTGGATAAACCATTACCTATAGATTGATTGAAGGATCTATAAAAGAAAACCTCCGTATTTTTTTTTGTATATTTGTATCACACTGAAAAGAGCACAGTGTTGGTGTTCAGATGTGACAGCCAAACTCACTGAGAACAATAAAACAGAATGAGGGTTTGATAAAAGAAAAAGGAATACTGAACGAAAGAGAATGGAAGGAGAAGAATTAATATATTTTAAATAGAGGTTAAAATACGGCTGCAGATGATGTTTTTGAACATGATTTTATTTACCAGTCAACAGGATATATCCAAAACCACCCAAATAAAAAATTGAATATGATAATATAAATATTCCAATGATCCCTATTGGCTCTACTAAAAATATCAACTACATTTTGCTCTTTTATTGGCAAAATCTGGCAAAGTTGACATGATAAGAAAACAATCAAGATAAGTAAGTTTGTTGTTTTTTTCTGTATTCAATTTCTTAAAACGGATTACAGACCTTCTTCAAAAATTATTCATGCCTTTTAGTTACTTTGTAATAAGATGGTCATAAGCAGAACTTTCAACACTCAAAACGTTAATCATAAAACCAAAATAGACAATTAGGGTTTGGGGCTAATATATCAGATTAAGAGGAAGAAAAAGAAATATATGAAAATTTTAATAGTTCAGGAAATGTTCAAATCTTGTTTTTGTATGAACAGACGCTTCTGTACTTAAATCAAGAATGTGCATTTCTCTGTTTCCTGCTGTGTAAAGAGGATGTTTGTTTTGCTTTAGTTAAGCATCTTGTATTTGTTCTATTTATGTTCACATGATTAAATGTCAGCAGACAATGTGGGAGTACCTATTATTGGTCATGTAATTATTAGACAGCAGCTGATTCCTCCAGTTTAACTTTGAGTACCATGTGTCCTGAGTTAAGAGTTAGAGTGAAACTTAATCAAATCAGACAGCATAGCCTAGCGATAGGGTACAGGTTGTCATTGTAGAGTCAGTGTAATATTTCTGTTGCATTTTTGATGATTCTGTAGCAGAAAAACATGACTTTCATGAGACAGACATTTGGTTGAATTTTGTAGTTATATTTTAAATTAAATCATGGTTTACGTTATGTGTTCTTAGACTTTGCTACAGTTGAAATAAATTAAAAAAATTCTAAAATTTGTTACATTTTAGAGCCTAGCATTTAGCCTGTGCATTTATTTCCGCTCTAAATCCCTGTTTAAAGGTCCAAGGAAGGTTCTGCAGAAACATTTGTTAACAGACGAGGACGTTTGGAGAGTGTGAAGGAGCAAAGGAAGAACAGATGAAAGAGAGGGAAAAATGTGATGTGAAAGGGAAAAAACCAAGAAGAAATATCTAAGGGAAATGAGCAGAATGATAGGAAGGGGTTTAGAACTTTGATGGAGGAAATGTTGTCAGCTAGTGTAATGCACAAGGGAGAAGCAGAGAGAAATTGAAGGAAATTGTTGGATACTGGCTGCTGATAGATTGAAGGTAGGGTGAAAGATGAGATGGCATTGTAGCTTGATGAAACAGAGGTCAAATGTGTGTTTGTGTGTGCGCACATGTGTTTGTTTGCTTCCTGCATCGAATCAAACTGCGGAGCCCAACATGGACATTTCATTTCCCAGATATGATTGATGAGAAATGTCTGAGTCCCAGAGAGTTGTCTAATATCCTGACCTGACATCATGACACATAGACACTGACAGAGACTGTACTGATGTCACAGTACACAGTCAGCTAAATACTATGCATGTATTAGAATATGTAAAATATTAATCTTTACTGAATTTGGTCATTGTTAAAAATTTTACAACAGTTTGAACTTGGTTTATAATTTGATCAGCAATTTGTATGCAGTGATGTAAGCATTGCTTTTGTTTTTGTAAACTGGACGAAAGCTTGAAGATACTGGAAAACTCCATAGTGTGGGAAGGACTGTGTACTACATAGATTTATATAGTACATGTTTTAAATTGATTCTTTTTTTTTCTCCTGAACATGTATTTGACCAATTGGTTTTTACAATAAGTACCCAGATGTGTCTAATACTGTTATTAGACACATCGGTTTGATATTTTTAAAATATTCTTACATTTTTATTTTTGGTTAAAAATAATCAGAGTTAAAGAAAGAAAGTAGTATAATTGTATTAAAAAGTAGTTTAAACAAAGCAGTTTGCTGTCTGCTGTTCCAGTTCCCATCCACACCAACCTGTTCAATAAAACCTGTTTACCTGATCTCCTGAGAGTCCTCATTTATGTGGGTCAGATCGCTAAATATTATGACAACAAACCTGTAGTTTTACTTAGTTTTCATTGAAAATTCGTAAACAAATAATACCAAGAACTAAACTAAAATAGTTAATAAAATATTTAATAAACTAATAATATTACAAAAAACACTAAAAGTTTATTAAAAAAAAACTCATAATTTTTTTTAATTAAGTTTCTTCTAAAGTTAACTTCACTCTTCATAGATTGCATTATTCATAAATTAAACATTTGTTTTAAGGCATGTAATTATCACAGTAATTATTTGTGCAGATGACAGCTGAGAGCACCAGGGGTGAACATGAACTCTTAGGGAGCAGAAAATTCATGCTTCTGTTGGGGAGATAATTAAGAAACTCTGAAACAAGCTGTTTATTTTTCTGAATTTGTGTCTAAATAACTAGTCAGTTTGGCGTTCAGAAACATGAGGTAATTCTTTTATATGAATCTTTTGTAAACTTTTGGTATTTTGTTTTGTGACTTTTACGTTTGTTTGTGTTCTTCTTAATATAGCAAATAACAACTGAGGCTCAAGGGGAAACGACTAAGTCCAGCAACCTTCTTGTCTCTGTGGTTAAAAAAAGGGCTAAACATTGAAAAGCAAACACATAGAGAAAGAGACTTACCTGGCAGAAAGACAGACAGAAAAAAACTAAAACAGGACTGAAATTCTGGGTTTTATCTCCTCTCTGTATGTTGGGGAGCTTAATTTTCTTGCTGCTCAAACGGAAGATAATTAATTATCTGATAAATGGTCTCCATTTAAGCAACACAATTATTATTTTTGATTAGACATCAACATGTACTACAGATTTTTTTTATGATTAGTCAGCAAAGCTTTAAGACAATAGCTGCTGGTCTGTGATATTTTCCAGGGGTACTTAAACTTTTCTCCTTGTTTAAAGATTAAATTGATTTGATGAGTAATTTTTCTTAGATTCATACATCCTATAACATTTTCATATAACGTAGTCGTTGTGTAAATGAGTGTAAGTTCTCTAAGCAGCAGCAGAGCACATAATCCTACTGCATTCAGGCAGGAACTGAAACATTTCTGGGTTTTTTTACATACAACCACTGGAGTTAAAGTAAAACTAATAGTAATAAATGCAATATGTGTAATAAATTGTCTTTACTCTAAATAGTCTTTGTGAAACCAACAGGCTGTGTCGTTCAATTCATTTAGATTTTTTTTTAAACAGAAAATTGAGATGAGATACATACATGCCAGGGTAGGAAACTGTTATATATAAGAGGAAACTCACATTAATATTAGCTAAAAAAGCATGCTTGTATTATTTTGTTTTAGTCTAATTCAAAAGTAACTCATATCCTTATTAGAAAGGATCTGTCCTTCAATTTGTATGAATTACCATATATGTCTTACTGCCATCCATAGTCCTGGCATTTGGATGGTTTTGCTGGCCACATTGTTTGCAGAGCAATTTCAATAAAAATATATCCTCCATAGATATTTAGTAGAGATATTTTTTACAAGGATAATGTGACTTTAACAGGATACCAATAGAGGATTTTATATCTTTAAAAAAGTCTGAATAAAACATTTATCAAATCCAAAGTTTACTTATTCAAGTTGCCTTGTGGATTTAACAACATTGTGGGAGAAAAAAAAAAAAACTATAAATAATTTTCTTATGTGTTTCCACCAAATAGGTTAAACAGTGTCTGCTCAGAGTCACCTTTTAGTTGGATATGCCAGAAAATCTCAGAAGAGAGGTTTCCATACCCCTAAATCAAATTACGGTTCACTAGCAGGCGTCTGCAGAATGTTGACATGGTGAGGAGGTAGCTGGACTGTTTAAACTAGCTTTGCTCAACCAGAGACACATTTAAAAACATTTGAAAACGTTCCTGCCTTCCTATACGATGGTGGCAGCTTCTTGTAATCAGGATCAAGTGATGATCCATGTGTCATGTTCTTGACTACAGCATACCGAAGAAACCTTCCCATTACTGCAGACACAGCACTCATCTGAAATGTGTAGAAAGAAACTCATAGATGGAACATTTTTAGTTCATGTTGAAGCTGTAAAGTTTAATCAACAACTTCACTCATCTGTAAGGAACTTCTAACTTCTGCCTCAATCAGCTGAGAAGAATTAGAATAATTCTGTTGTAAGATGAACATGCAGTGACATTTTCCTTAAACCCAGGCTGCTGCGACCCTAGAAAAAAGTTGAGCTGGAAACTGAGAGCACAGTTGCTCCTGTCCTAACAACCCCTTTGAGGGAAATGATGAAGAGTGGCCTGCACAAAGCCAGCACTCAGCTTTAATTGGATGGAAGGTGGTTGTACCCCTGTACCATAAATAACTGGACCCATAGAAGCTGTGGATTTGTGTGTGTGTGTGTGTGTGTGTGTGTGTGTGTCTGCATGTTGTAGGGGTTAGTTGGGTGGAGAAAGGAGGTATAACCATATTGCGGTCTCACTGAGAACTTGAGCACACTAAGAATGAGGAAAGCTGTCTGGAACCTGGTGTAAATATCCGTTGGGCTAACTGATTTGTCTCTGGTCATAAACACGACATAAAGAGCTAATATACAGCTCAGCACCAGCATGATTTATGACAACAGCAGACGAAACGAGTTTTTTCAAAGCATTTTTAGTTTCCTTAAAATCTCATAAAATATTTCCACAACAAACATTTTATTTTACTTTTTTTTTTTGTTTGTGCTAGCTTTATACAATTTTGTGTAAATGAATTAATGAAGACGATATTTTAACAAAACATAAGGGAAATGTCAGAGAGCAGAAATAATTGCCCTTTCACAATGCGCTCAGGTTTTATAATAAATAAATAAAAATCTAATTCCTCATTCTGGCTTGCTGCCTTTTTGCCATTAGTCATGTTTATGGTCTTTACAGCCAGGACCACAGGATACAGAGATGGACTGTCTCTTGTAGGGATCTCGGGACTTTATATTTGATTTTTGCAGATGATCTGGTTTTGTTGCTGTGTTGACTTTCAGAGCACAGCTGTTGATCTAACAAACAACAAAAAATACATTCAAGATAACAAAATACAGCAGTGGAATATAATTAAGCAGTTAAAGAGCCTTCAGTACCATTTGAAATACCCCTGGAGAGCAATATTCAAACAAAGCCCATTGTGTGTAAGTCAGAAAGTTCTTTTATGTCAGTTACTCAGTTCAGTTGGGGAAAAGGATTTTCAGTTCATTGTAAACCTTTTTTATTATGATTTTTCGGTTAATGTTAGTACAAATCTAACTTTAAATATTACCTTAGACGAGGCGCCACTACATTGTTCAGTAATGTAACAGGCATCCTATACATAGAGGTTAATGTACTTGTCCTTCCTGTGAATCCCAGCTTTACCAGTAACTGCAAGGAGGAAATGCAAAGAGACAAGGGAGAATAAGCAGTCAGTGGCAAATAAAAGACACCAATGGCCTAAAAAACCCTTCAATAAAATAACATAATATTATAAAAGTAACAAAAATCTGCTTATTGGTGAGTTGGCATAGAAGGTAGATGTGCAAGTGAGATGGAACATGGGAAAAAAAAAAAAAAACAACCACAGGTTTGATCAGACTTTGGAAGATGAAAGAAATAAAAACAAGGGTTTAACACTCAAATAAATCAATTTGACTGGATTTTTTCTTCTTCTTGGTATTTTGGCCATATACTTTCATAAAATACTTTGTGAATCTTAAATTAGTGTCCTGGTAATCTTGTGATTCAAACAGAGTAATATTAATTGACCCAAACATAATCGGTACATAGAAGCATTTGTATTGGCTTCAACCAGTTTATGCCAAACCATAACAGCGGATTTACTAACATCTAAACCTGTGAAATAGTTTCTGGAACCTAATGCCAAGCATGAAAAAGCATGTTTCAAATCTTTTTTGTCTCTCATTCGAAAATGTAATCCCACCTGCGAGATTGAAAGCTGCAGACAATCCATGTCCAGGAGCAATTTTTCTTCTTTTGAGCTTTGACATTTAAATTCTACTTCAGCTGAAGCTATTTCGTAAAAATTCAGCCCACCTCACCATTCCCTGGTATGTGATTTCTAATGTAACTATTGCCAAGGCAACACGTTCGCCAGCAGTTTATCAGCACTAATGATGAACCAAAGAGTAAGATGGTGATACAAAATGAACATAAAAAATGAAAAGATGTGATTGATGTTGGATACTTGGTTAGCTGGCCTGCTGGGAATGGGAATAAAAGATTTCCCTCTGGGCAAGAAATACAGAGGGAAGAAATTTAAAGCACTTTAGTGTCTGTGTCTCTAGTTTTTGACTAACATCTACATACTCTCTCACCACAGTTTTATGTGCCTGAACCCAAACTCTCTTGCTCCCTCTCCTGCTCCCTGCAAAGACTTTAATGTCTGTGTTCTTCATTTGATTTCCATCTCACTTCTCTCCCTTACAAAGTGCTGCAGGGTTAAACCTCTCTCCGCAGACCACCCTCCCCCAAGGATCATGACTTTGCACATGGAAGCTCCAGTAATGCTGTTGGCAGACATCTGGAAATGTTTTGGTCCTGCGCTGGCGGTCACTGTCTGGACCAATAGAAACCATAGCTCAACCTCCACATTGTGACAAGGCTTCATATGTCTCCCAGTGACCTTGTGTACAGTATAGAATCCCCCCTTCCTTCAGGGCGCCCCCTGGTCCTCTCCCTCCTCTACTACCCTGCCTACCCTGTGCCTCTCTTTTGTTTCCTACCTGGTTTTTCATGCAATACAGTGAGGAGCACTCAGAAATGCATTCCCATAATTTTCAATCAGATCGAGTCCAAGATAAGGGAAGACAAGATCATTCCAATCATACCTTTCTGAATGAGGGATGAAGGTGGCCCTGGTGCTCTGTTGTTGGCGTGCAGCAAACAAATCCACGGATATTGGATCAGCTTTCACGTGGTGATCTGGTCTGTTTCTATTGAGTGTTTTTCTGCTGTGGTTTTGCTGGTAATCAAATCTTTCTGAGGATAACAAAATTTTATATACGGCACATTAATCATCCCTATTATTAACTGGTGACTGCATGTCCACTGTGAGCTGTGCTGGGTTTTCAAACTTGTAACAATACTGCACTATATGTTTTATCATTGTCTAGTGCTGTTTGATTTGACTCCTATTAAACTGTTTCTGTGGTTTGAGAGTTTTTGTTTTTTGCTGAGAAAATATTCCAAAGCATATACTTTCATTTTTTTTAAACACATTCTCCAAAAACTGGCATCCACATTTGGCAGCATACGATATATTAAGGATTTGTATCTTTGTATTTCCGATGCATGATTTGATCTTTTCTTTCCCGATTTTATTTTGTAAATGAAGTATGCACTCCCACAGACGTAATATTGGGGGGGGGACACAGAGGACATGTCCCCTGCACTTTTTCAAATGTCCAATTTTGTCCCCTCCACTTTTTACTGTCTGAAAACAGTAAAATTGTCAGCACTAGGACCGCTCAAGCAAAAGCCCGCTACTCTGAGTTGAGCACTTGATTGGCTCTCTGTTGTTTGTATCTCTTGTGTGATTGGCTGTCTCCACCGTCACTCATTAGAAGCTAACAATCAGCTGTAGAGCCATAGAGAGAGAGTTCCGACACTCCCATTGACTTCCATAGAAAGCAGCATGTAGCTGCTAATAGCTCCAAACACCAGCACTTCCAGCATTGGACGTAGTGCATTCTCAGTGTTTTGGGAAGTGTTTTCTACGCTAAGTTGATAAAAGTACAACTTTCTTTTGCTGTTGTGAAGTGTAAACTGACTGTTCCGTATCACAGTAATATTTTATATTGACAGTTTTTGTTAATTAAGCATTTTAACTTGCTAACTTAACTTGCTAGTTGTGTTTTAGCTGCTGCTAACTCATTACAAGCTTGGCGGGTTTAGACGGGTCCGTCTGATTCAGTGCTTTAAAATTTCCATCACAACTTACATTCTGAACATAAGTAATTTTCAAACTTATTTTGGCCTTTACGCCTGCGTGGACTTCTACCAGCAGCTGCACCGGCTGGTCCAGGTGGACGTGTTCAGAGCGGCCGCTGCACCGCAGCACAAGGACGACATCACGGAGAGGCTGTGGAACGGCGTGCTGGCCGGGGAGTGTGTGTGTGTGTGTGTGTGCACGCGCATGTATATATGTATATGTATATGTATATATATATATGTGTATATGTATATATATATATATATATATAT
>JAVLVB010000846.1:342455-388402 GCA_032876305.1 Orestias chungarensis | reverse complement strand
ATATATATATATATATATATATATATATATATATATATATATATATATATATATATATATATATATATATATATATATATATATATATATATATATATATATATATATATATATATATATATATATATATATATATATATATATATATATATATATATATATATATATATATATATATATATATATATATATATATGTCCAAAAACAGTTTGACTCCAGTACAATTCAAGCAGGCTAAGAGATTTCTGGTCTTTCTCACTGTTATTCTGCACTTTAAAGTCAGGATGCTGCGGTACCTTTCAACACAGACTGCAGGCTCTGAGTTTCAGACATCCTGAATGCCAACTGTAGACTTCAGTCCTGTGCCTGGAATGTAAATGAGGCAAAAGTGATTCACTTCATGCTTAACCCATCTTACAGCAGCGTGGCTGTGAGAGTCAATAGAGAGAATCCACTGAAAGTGTCTCTGTATGTTTGTGTATACTAGTTAGCTAGTTTGACAAATTTGACAGGTATGACATGCAAGAGTTTTGTTTTTGGGTGTTTACCTTTTTTCTCATGTCTGGATGTATATCAGAGCGATCATCGAGCATCAGATGGTGAGATACTCACTGTTAAAACATACCTGGGCCCAATGGCATCTCTGGCATCATAAGTGAAGTGAGGCAAAAAAAATATATTAACAAACTACTACATGACTTTGCTAAACTACATAAAACCAGTAGACTACAAAGGTCATTTTATATAATTGTCATTCAACAATGAATCCTTTATACATGAAATTACAAATAAAGGTAACCTATCATCAGCTAGTTTCCGAGCATGGATAAACAACACTAGATGGCTGGACAATATTGGACAGAACATAAATGTAATGTGTGATAACATGTGGAAGTGTTTGGCCATCATTCTGTCATTTTACATTATTTAAACAAAACGTGCCTAAAGAGGATTTTGTCTACTCAGCTCGCAAGTTCTTTGGGAAAGACTAAGATAAAAAGAAGCAGAATCAGTATTTATAGAACATTTTTCAATTATTTTGACTAAACAGATTATTTTAAACAAACACAGGGTTCAACAAAAATGTTTGTTGGAGCCATGCCCCACTGGCCCCAAATACATACAACCCTGGAACAATTACACACCTGCACCGAACAATGCGATAGTTTTACATTTATATACAAATGTATGAGATCAATAATATCTAATTTACATGTTTTTTATCAACAAGTATTGCTATTATTATGGGTATTGTGGGATATTTAATACTTGTTTGAAATGATGATCTTTTGTGTGCCAACGAACAGTCAACGTCGGCTATTTAGTTATGGCTAAAAAACTAAACACTATGAGAAAAATAATGTGTCCTTCATGGAGTAAATTTTATCATGCAAAGCTTCATTTTCCTGTATTGTCATTCCATTGAACCTAACCCATAAAGCTTCAAAAGACTGATGCCTTTTTTGTCGTCTTCTGCAGACATGAATGGGTTCAGTCTGGCAGATGTCACAGCTTGTCTCCACCTGTGACCTCTTATGCCAAGACTATAAAAGCATGGAAAGAATATAAATCAGAATAAACTGTGGCAATAGATCAAATTTATTCAGAATGATTCCAGCCTTATTGTTTGTACTAATAAACTTGCGGTTTTATCTTTCAAGAAACATTATGTGATTGCAGATCTGAATACTTTAACCAATTTGCTTATTATACTTATGTTATTGTGTGGAACTACAGAAAGTATTATGTTTTTATTGCAAAAGAATAGCATGTCTCACAGTTTTATCAATTAGGTACAAAACAGCTACTACAGATATAGCATCAAAGCAAATAGTACTAAAGTGTTGCAGCAATGATCCCCTTTGATATCATGCTTTGCCATTGCAGTGCAAGTCCAGCCTTTAAAAGCTCAAACACCTGAATAAAATTGTAACCATTTTGTTAGAGTTGATAGTAGCTATTGAGGTCTGGCCTTGTAACCTTTGTGATATACTATGCACATGTTCAGTCTCCGCCGATGAAGATATACCTTGGCTTAATTGTCGGAAATCCTCTATATGACTTGCTCCAATTTTTTTTTTTATTATCTCAGCTGAATGTTATATAACCCCCTTAAGCCGAGGTGTGGACTCGAGTCACATGACTTGGACTCGAGTCAGACTCGAGTCATGAATTTGGTGACTTTAGACTCGACTTGAGAAATATAAATAGACTTGCAACTCGACTTGGACTTTAACATCAATAATTTGTGACTTTACTTGGACTTGAGCCTTTTGAATCAAAAAGACTTGCTATTTTTCTCAAAAACTCATAGATTTAAAAACTGTATTGATACGGACCGCTCTCTCTTGCATCTGTGGCTGCTATGTGCCGGCAGCACAACATCCAATCAGATCAGATCCACGTGGTTTTGAACTGACAACCAATCAAATTGCAGGGTTAACGACGAAGACAAACTGTCAAACATGGAGTCAGCTGTGCCCTCCCTGGACTAAAAGCAAAGTTTTATAATTGTATAGTTTTTGTTTTTTTCGTCAGAGTAGCCATAGTTTGTTTTCTATGCAACGTTATGTCGAACTGTGTTTCCCCATTAGATACAGGTTCCCCCTATTCTATTTGCCACTAGCGCACACTTGCACTGAGCTTACTTCCAACACCCTAGGTTTGCCCCTTGAATATAATATTTAATTTTGCCCTGAATCAATGATTATTTTTGATTAATCAATTTCAATACCCTTAAACAGCTTTCATTCGCAAAAGGCATTTAAATATAAAAAACTTCCATCTCACCCATGGTGTCACAGAAGTTACCAAAAATGCCGCTAAGCATCATGGGAAAAACAAAAGGAAGCAGGAAGTAAAACAAAAGGAAGCAGGAAGTAATAACAACAAACCAAAAACCATTACACATTGAAACATAGATTGTTGCTTTTTCTGCTGGTGGTCAAATTATTAATATATTCAATAATCTTATTATAATAATATTTCTATAACTATTATATTATTATCTATGTAATATGCAAATGCCATACAGCTTAGAGCCCTGACAGAAAAAGCTCAACCCTGTTTATTGTTGAGTTTATGTATGTCTTCTTCTCCCCGGACAGGACAGAAACGACGAAATACAACGTCAGCACTTTTAAGTAATTGATTACATTTGCATTTGTTTTTTGTTTCCTATTGTTTGAAGGAAGTTCTTACAAAAAGTTTTTATAAATAAATATTGATCTTAATAGCAAACATTATCTGTATAAATATAATGTGTTGTTGAAAGGACTAAAAAGGACTTGAAACTCAAACGTTAGGACTTGCGACTTGACTTGAGACTTGGCGGGCACGACTTGGGACTCGACTCAGGACTTGAGAGCAAAGACTTGAGACTTACTTTTGACTTCCAAAATAATGACTTGGTCCCAGTAATATAATAATGAATTTGAAATAAGAGACAATGATGTGAGTGCAGTGCAAAGGTAAGCTTCTCTATCGTGTCAACATTCACTTATATGCACAGAAACTGCACAACAACAGCAATACTGATACTTTAAAAAAATAAAATTACCTAATTTTATTTCCTTAAATTTAAATCACCATATAACAAGTTTTTTGTTATGTTAAACAAATTGAAAATAAAGGCCTGGCTGCAATTGTTATTGTACATTTACATACACATACCACAAACTTGTTTTAGACTTAAAACACGCCATGTCAACTTCAACAAACCAACCTTCCCCCACCTATCCATTCTCAGTTGTTATATAAATCACACAAAGAAAGAACGGCACCATATTGGGCCCAGGTCGACAGTGATTTATGAAAAAGGCTATGGTGTTTACCTTCCCTGTCAGTGGTCAGAGTGTTATTGGTAATTGGTTTAAAGGGACTGCAGATTGGACAGCACAATCACTTACTGACTTAACCGATACATTGCTTGTTCTTCCAGTTAAAAGACAAACATCATCCGTCTTTTCATAATACCTAACCTGTATAAGAACATTACAGGAAAACAAAATCCTTGATTTAGAGCTCCTATCATTTCAAAGCTGAAGTATTTTGATTATCAGAATCCAAATTATATTAAATAAATCAATATTAAATAATATATCAAACATTGTTCTTGTGACCTTGTAGGCTGGCAGCCTTTGTCTCTCCAGGCACAAACATCTAAATGCGTTCATTTTTTTCTGCTGTGTAAAGGCAGTTCTTGTGACCCAGTTACGCTTTTTTTTTTTTTCTGGTGAAACTTTGCATACTTTTTAGACATAAACATAGCCCTCTGCAACCCAGCATTATGTGTATGCATGCCAGACATGTATTCCTGCATTCTTGATCTCCACTGTGGTATATAAAGCCAGCAAGGTTCTGCTTCTCATCTTGTTTGTGACAACAAGTGATGAATTTCTCCCCTGCATTCAACAAAATCAGTTTGCCAAGGTCAGACTTGAGCTGTGAACTCATAATTACTATAGAGGGTAATTAGTTTCCACAGCCCAAGGTCTGCTGTGCCCCTGAGCACACCTTTACTCTGTCACCTGGGTCCCGCCAGGATAATGAATGGCTGCTTATGCTGGGTCGAATGGGCCCCTGTGATCTATAATAAGATCCCTGTTGAGTGGTGCATCGTTTATGTGTCTGGGTTTGTATCGCTAAGAACAAGGAATATTACAGTGGAAGTTAATGATGCCTCGCTTTTTCAGAGACAGAATCTCGACGTCAACGTGGGAGACAATCATTAGCCTTCACACAGTTCATTAAAGTCAGCAATTAAATCAGCCATTCTTTTGAGCTGAATATTTTGCAACCCAAAAACTCAGATCATAATTAGGGAACATCTCACGTCCCTTTTCATGTGCAACATCTGTGCATTTTCAGCATCTGATGGTTCTGGTTGTCTGCTTCGTCAACTTTTAGAAGGATAAACTTTTTTACCAGCTGCCACCAGTTCCTTGGTGCTGTTTTTAGACCCACTACAGAACAGAAGAACAGCTTTCAGCAGGTTTAAGCGTCACAGGAGAGTTTTTCTGCACTCCACACTTCGTCATGCTGACTCTAAAATCTTTACAGCCATGCAGCCTTTCTCGATCCCCTGAGTTTCTCTCGTAGAGCCACAGCAGCAGGCTGTAATGCACCTGTCACTCCCTCTTCCTCCATTGAGACTCCAATATGTTGACCTCAGCTTTGTTTCCACTGTTGTTGCCCACCCGAGTCTGGTCCCCAGCTCCCATCAGCACCACATTGTGACTTGGAGCAATTCAGCCCATTTCCATCACCTGTATCCCATCTGCCCAGTATCACCTCATCACAGCAGAAACAAGGCACTGCATGAATTGCACATGCCAAAATGGGCCATCTTTTCCACCTTTAATGTCCACCACCATCTGCGACTTCTGCCAACAGCTCTGATATCACCCCATAAGAAGCTAGTGGCATCCACTAGTGCAGATGATAATGTTCAGTCTTCCAACCCCACAAAAAGGCTCTCCTCTTCATTTACCCTAGAGTTAATTTACTTAACGATGGTAGTGTTTTGTAAACACCAGTGATTAGAGAAAAGGCCCCTTGTGCAAACAAACTCTTCTGGGTTGTTGGAGGGGATTTGTGAGGTATCGACTGCCTTCCTTCACAAGCTTATAACAGTTTGACGTGAGTTGGACATTGAGATTGTGTCACACTGTGACTGCGGATCAATGGTGAAACACTCCAGACGTAAGCTTTTCTAGAGGTGACCAGAAAATCCCTGTCAACACAATAAGGTCAAATCTGGTGGTGGAGATAATTGTCCATCATCACTAGCAAGATCCTTACAATGCCGTTCCTCTGTGAGAGTGATGCACCAGTTAGAAACACATGTTCACAGCCTCCTTTTAACCAAGTTCTCACCCCAAAGGTCACAAAGTGTTGGTCCGTGTGGCTCAGCCCAAGCTGTTTCTGAGGATTTCTTGCAGCAGAGCTCATTAAAAATGCCAATAGTGTCCTAATAAACATAAAGCCAGTACATTATATGCATACAGCTGAGTATTGATGCAGTGGGAGAAATTTTGCCAGTGAAAATATCCAGGACATAAGATCAATGGGCCAATTCAAGAGGCCACTCTTACATTAGAGTTTGCTTCCCTTAAATTATCTCCAATGCAGATGGCCTAACGAGACGAAGGACACCTAATTGAGAGGAAGGAGGAGGGGCTGATGAACCTTAGGGAAATTTTAAGGCGGCACATCTTCTCTTGGCAAAGGCCAAGGCCAAATCCTGTTCTCTGTACTCGCAGTCAATCACCGCATCACTGCAGATCCGATGCACAACCAGGTATTGTCAATGAGGCTTAGATGAAAATTCAACTGAGGACTGTCCAGATTTTATCATACTGATTTTCCCTCAGTACTGTAACACCACACCTTGTTTTATTTTAATGAGGGAGATTTTTGATATAGATTTTTCTACTACTTTGTACAAACATTTTTAAACTTAAAATAAAAAAAAATGCTGTAACTTGTTAAGATATGAGGATGGAATCTTTCAAACATGTGATTGTCCAAAGGTGTTAGTCTCTGCAAAAGGTTAAATAATGTTTTAAGGCATTCTGTTAAATGACTTTTGGTATTCTGGTGATTATGTTTTCCTAGATCTTGATTGTGGTAAATATTTCTCAGTGATCAAGATACATTGGATAATTACCACTTTCAATGCATAGCACAAGGCTTTTCTCAGGCTTGACATCAAATTCTATTCATATCGGTTAAAATTTCAAAGTCCAGCTGTAAAGCTCAATAATTTTAATGAAACGTTTAATTAGGGATATTCTTTACCTTACAGAATTTTATCATAGAAAAGTTGAAGATACACAAGTCACCTGGACTATATAGGTTTTTTAAATCTAATAGTACTTGCATTATATTTACCTTTTT
Source organism: Orestias chungarensis (assembly GCA_032876305.1). Classification (NCBI taxonomy): domain Eukaryota; kingdom Metazoa; phylum Chordata; class Actinopteri; order Cyprinodontiformes; family Cyprinodontidae; genus Orestias; species Orestias chungarensis. The sequence goes on along the minus strand of JAVLVB010000846.1, from coordinate 381,502 downwards.
GTCTTCTTAACAATGAAAACTTAGCAAAATAAATACATATAGTTGAACCCTACAGCCATTTTTATTTCCTTTTAAATTATGATTAGTAAAATTGTAACCCAGGTGAAATATCTAAGAAGTATCTAAAGCAATTTCAACCATCTCTCTCCTCAATGTCACAGAGCTTTGATTAATTTACTTTATGGCAATGTTTAAGAGTACTCAGTCCAAGGTTTCAAACTGAGAACTGATGAAAAAATGAATCCATGTTTAAACAAGAAACAATAAATTAAGCAAAAAGTAAAGTTCAGTATATGAGATGGAACAACAGTTTAATTAAAACAGAGCAGTCCATGCTTAATTCACACCTACTTGCTGTTCTTAGCATGCATTTCCACAGATTATTTCCCTCAGCAAAATAAATGAAATGAATTAAAATCACACTGTGACCAATTACACAAACTGGTTCATAGAAAAAAAGAGTTTCCAGCCCCAGGCAGGATGCTCTAATCAATAGACATATGTAGAAAGAACCCTACAGTGATTATTTCTGCAGTTCTTGAAGTGCTTCACTGTTGAGAGAGTCATAATACATATGTAATTTCTTTGTTATTACTTGTAACAGAACAGACTGACTAAAGTAAATGTTTATTTTCATGGTGCACCTGATGTCAACTGGCGTCATCACAGGAGGTATTTGTCAAAAAAGTAAAAAAAAAAGGATGATCTGTCACAGTAAAGATGGAATATGTCTTCAGAATCAGCAGAACATTGCAATTTGATGGAATAAAACATTCAGCCTTTCACAACTACCAATGAGGTTGCAAATAATAATGTACCTTTGAGTGTGTATTTAAAAAGTGGCTTCTATAGGCTTCCGAAAACAAACTTTGACATAAAAAGTATCAGTCTCCTAAAATAGGAATTTCTAAGAACCTTTTTATGTATTCTTAAGTATTTGTGGATTTAAACTATTTCTGCCATTTTTTTGTTCCACAACCTTTGCATTTGGATTTGACCGTTGGATTTGTTGTAGTTTGAGCAGCAAGATTTTTATGTTTTATTACTTTTAAATCCAATTTAAAGCAGTTTATAACAGTTGTCTATATGTTGAACTACGTAACTATTAAATTGCTATAAACAACCATTAGCATCATCTGCATCTGACCATTATAAAACAACATAATCTCTTCAGTCAGAGGGTTATTGAGATTTGGAGCAATACGGACTGCTACAAGAGATCATCCCTGCCCACAATCATCAGCAAATCTTTAAAGAACCTTGGATATTATAAGAAAAAACAATATTACAGTATATTTGAATGTGAATGTATCTTGTCTACTTTTGGATTAAATAAAACTGCTTGATCTAAATGTGGTTTAGGCTTAGCTTTCTATAGCATTTTAAAAAACAAATTACTAATATATAAAATGTTTTCTCTGTGATTTTTATACCTGCTTTCACTTATTTTCTTTTGTAGGTATTTTCTTCCCCATCTTCTCTCATCTTAATTTTCAATCTGTCCATCAGTTAATTAGCAGTTCTGAAACTCAATTGTTGAACACCAACCTTCATTTAACAGTGTGAACAAATCCATAATTTTTGCCAGTGATAATTAAAGAAATGTAGGAGTGCTAATTTAGTTTCCGTGGCATACAGTAAACCCTGAATGTTCAGTGATATTTCTGTCTAAGTTTAAGTAGCAAACGTTATGCAGGTGTTTTGGTGAAATTGAAATGTGGTAAAAATTATACTCGGAGAGTATGGAGGCACTCCAGTTGATCGAAAACCCATAAAACATTAGACATGGAGACCAGCAGATGATCTCTGGGTCTTGGCACGCTGATGAAGTTTATGTTTGGCTCACTCTTATTGTGCTTTTTTTCCGTCTCAGCAATATTCAAGGCATTCCCCTTTCAAGCCCTTATCTTGTTGGACATCAAAGGTTTGCACTAAACAGAATGAGCCTCCGCCTACTTCCACTCTGCACTTAAAGAAGGCTTTTGTGTGTGTGTCCTTTTGGAAACACACACACACACACACACACACACACACACACACACACACACACAGGCAGACACACTTAAGCCATGTGCGTTTCTGTTTCAGGGAAATCAGATTTTTACTTTCAGATCTTAAAACCCTAAGGGAATCCTTTGAACATTACCATCGGTTGCAAAGCAATGATTTTTGGCATCAGAATATGTGTTAGAACTGTTTACAGAGAAGCTGTAGATGAAAAAGTCCCAAAGTTGTTTTTTGTCATTCAACTATTTTATGAATTCCAAAGCGAATTAAAATGTCCATGTACCGCCTATCATTAGATGCTATTTAAAGAGTTCTTGTGGATGTTTAAGGCTGTTGGCAGGAAGGATCTCCTGCAGTCTATAATCTGACTAAAGTTTTTCAATAAAAGTCTCATTAAGTGTGTAGCATAGGTCAAGCAGACACTGGTGACAGTGCACCAACACAATGAGCCATTATTTATCAATTTGGTAATGGAAGCCAATCATGTCGGGTTTTGGGCAGTTAATAGTTGAAAGCACAACTAGGTATGGAATGCCAGCTTTCAAACAGCAAAGTGATAAAGTCTATATCACTATTAGCCCATGAGATGAGGCTCTAAATTGGTAAAGAGATTGTATGATCTTTGCATGTCTGATTGGGTTTTTCTCCAGATGCTCCAGTTACCTCCCACAGTCACAAAAATGTGTTAACTAGTTTTGTCAGTAAACTAATTTGTCACATCATCAGCTAAATTGACCTCATGGGGATAAATTTAAATACAATGTCATTCGCAGCATAAATTTCCATGTAAAAAAGTCTATTATCTAGAAATAGACTTCCCCCATGTAAAAGTATTTTCAGGGTGGATGGTTGGGGTTATGGTATGGGTTTTTTGATGCAATTTATATTCATCCATCCATTATCCAACCCGCTTATCCTTGTGGGGTCGCAGGGGTCTACTGGCGCCTATCTCCAGCTTACAATGGGCGAAAGTCAGGGCTACACCCTGGACAGGTCACCAGTCCATCACAGGGCAACACAGAGACATACAGGACAAACAACCACTCACACCTAAGGACAATTTAGAGTTCCCAATCAGCCTAACAGTCATGTTTTTGGACTGTGGGAGGAAGCCGGAGTACCCAGAGAGAACCCAGGCATGAACCTGTAGAACATGCAAACTTTGATGGAAATTACACTATGAAAAAAAATCTTAGTATAACTCAGTATCTGCTTTAAGACACAAACTGTTTGATCCTTGGTTTGAACGGTAACAGTTAACAGCAGCATAGGAGCATTTTTAGACATAGAATCATCCAACTAAGTCGGTTATCTCATTCAGATGTACCAGTATACCTCATTTATTTAGATAATCATTAGATGTTAACTTATTTGAATATTTATTTTCAATCTGCTATAGATTCATTACCCCCAGAGTAATACATTTTTGTTAGTTCATTTTCGTTGTCATGAAAACACATTGTATAAATGTCAATGTCTTACTGAGATGAGTGCTGGTGGACTGCACAGTAAATGCCCTTTATAGAGGCAGGAGTGCTTTGAATGAATTATTGCTTCAATGGGATGTGACATGGTGTTTCTTAGCCAGTCAGTGGATCTGCTGAGGTGTTAAGGGAGCTTTCATAGTGGCCTAACCCATGTCTGCAATATTAGTTCTGGGGTCTTATTTCATCCACTTGACAAAAAGCCATTCCTTAAAGTTAAAGTCACTCCAGTTTCCATGCCAATTAAGCACACTGATATCATGGTCTTTAAAATAGATTTTGGCAGTTTTGGAAGAAATTAGATCCACTTCTCCGCAAAACTCGTCTACAATGAATAAAGCTCTAAATTCCCCAGTTAAATGGCTGTGCTGACCTGATACCTGAAGCCTTAGTTTTTCTTTCCACTAGACTTTCCAATACTTCGCTTGAATACAGCTTTCTGTAAATATTTGATTATCCCACCATCGATAAACATATGTTTACCAACATTTCTAAATACAAAAATATGTACGTTTTTTATTAGCTATATAAATAGATATACATGTTTGAAATGTTTTTCTCTTTTTCAGATTCTATAATAATATACTATTATATAGTATACAATAAATATACATTCATAGAAAACAACAAAACGTTTAATGTTTAGAGGAAAATAAATGTTTTGTTTCCATGCCTCTACTGCATCTTTCTAAACAAACAAAAGTCCGGTCATACGATGAAGCCACTGTTGCGGGTGATACTGGTGAACAAACATTTGAGGAACAGTTCACCCTTTCAATAGTGTATTAAATCTAGTAGTTTGAACGGAATGTATACATTAAGAAACCTTTATTTTGAAACCCACTCAGGTGTGCTGTAGAAATGTCTTTTTGTGTTTTATGTTCAAATGCAATGACGAATAAAACTTACAGTATCAATAGAGTTCAGTTCTGCTGTTAAGTCTACTTGATCGCCCACATGTAACCACAAAGCAGACTCTGCATGAGTAAATAGCTGTGAGGTGGTACAGTAGGAGGAAGTTCCTCTCATAAATTGCATGATATTTCCCATAAACAGGGATGAGTCAGGCATCTATTTTGCAACATGAGGTATCTGTGGGAAGTTCCTGGTGGTAACCTCTGACAAATGAGCCGATCTGTTGACTGCAGGGACTTTTGATAAGAAGTCACCTGTTTTTAGTTTCTGTTTTCTGCACATTCATTATGACAATATGGCATGAGTTTCATTTGCCAAGAGGAAACACAAATAAATCACGCAAAAAGGTTCTTCACATTTCTTTTTCTTTTTTCGGTATTTCAATGAAAAATAAATGTTGTGAAAAACATTTAAATTCATCTCTGAGTGGTCTAAAATATCCAAAAGTTAAAGTTTTGTAAAGAAATGCCTTCCGGCTTGTATAAATGCTGCTGGTGGCTCTCTGCTTTTCAGCCCAGCGTCCAGTCGGAATCAATCATCCGCCCATCTGTCATTACTGATGGCCTTCCATATTGTAGTATGCATGCAGCAGATTTCCTACTTCTAAATATGCCTACCCTGTGGTGTTAACATTAACATCTCACATCCTGTCTGAAATGGCAGAGAGGGGCTGAATCTCTCTCCAATTAGCCTCTAGAAACCAGATGGAGCCGGAAGACTCCCAGCACCTTCTTCTGTTAAATTCTCGAGCGATATTAAATATTCTTCTGATTAAAGTGAAAAAAGAAATAATGAAGCAATCAACACCCTGTTTGGATGAAAGACTTACATAAAAATCTAACAAAATTGTGTGATCACAAATTGCATTAGAATGTTTTATTTTATTTTTTTATAGTTACGCATTTGAATGTGAAAGTGCTGAAGAAATCTTATTTTATTTTTCCATTCTTTCTGTTTCCAATAAGATTTCCAGTTTAATACCTTTAGAAGTAAATACAAAAAAAACATGAAAAACGTCAATAAAGTCAGGAATCATAAGCTTCATACAACAGTCATGAAATAGGCCCAAAAGCTACATTCCCCTTAAACTACTACTAGAGGTCAAAGTATCAAAGTAAATACCGCACTGACCAAAAGTAATCTAAAGTAATAAGAAATTATTTTCATCTTTTCTTTTTATGTTTATCATTAAAAGTTTACATATGAACAAGGTTGGCATTTCTCTGTGGATATACAGCCTTGTCACACTTTTTGCATTAGCTTGTACTTAAAAGGCTGAAAACCTGCAGGGACTTATATAGTGAACAAGCAAATTTTTTTTATTATATATATTTTTACCCTAATAACTTGATATCATGAAAAGTTTTGGAGTTGATTCTGTTTGCAATCAGCAAGAGGGATTGAATCCTTGAAGTCCTCGAAGACTTCAATGAGATTTTCTAGCATTAATTATTTACTAATTAAGTTTAAAATATCTCAGGAAATGAAATGTTTAACCAAATACATCACTCTCTAAGTTTTAGTTTTGGTTTTTTTGTGATTTATAAGCTAAGGTAAATGCACATGTAGGAGTGTTGTTTTGAAAGTGTTTTTATTTATTTTGATGACTGAGTGGAGTGAATTTGATGAATCTTTAGCACAGAAAATTGAAGTCCTTCTGCTGGAACTGATGATAGAGTTTCTTGCTGTTTTTTTGCAGACATCCTCCCCTGATGTGCAAGCTTTTCAGATCTGAAAACACTTGCACACGCATATATACACACCTTGCTATTCCTCACTGCTCCCAATCTAATTTCTGTAGATGTAGTGACCCATGAAATGATGCCAAGTCAATCTCTTTTCCCCAGCAGTATGTAAAAGCTGCAGATTTTCTCATTCAGCCTCAGATATTAACCCTTGGGCCACCTCCTAATATCTCAGTGTCCCAGCTACAATACCCCGGACTGAGCTGAAAATAGGCCTTCACCACTGCTGAGAGGCTGCTGGTGGAGTGCTTTGAATGCCTTAAAGTGGGAAATAATTGTGTGTATAACTGTGTGTATACATGTTGTGCATATTGGAGAAGACAGGGAATACGAGGGAATGATTGTGTCGCAATGGGTTTACTTCAAAGATAAATACGGTACTGAGAAAGAGATAATCCTCTACAGAGTTTTAGTGAAGCTTTCACTTCACCAACTACAGAACAAAAAGAAAGTTTGCCAATGTTTTCCTGAAGAAAAGTGCAACTTTTCATTAGGGAGTCAGGTGACTATCACTGCGGTGAGAGTGTTTTCTGAGATAAAGGAATTACAGGATGGAGAGATGCCTGAAAAGACTTGGCTTGTTTAGAGTGCCAAGCAGTTCTTTCTTTCCATGGAAAAGTTTGTGCTAAGATTTTTCAAATGATGTCATCCTATACCTTTAATGATGCTTGCATTGTATTATAAAACCCATTACAGGTTAGGCTACAAATTAGACACCTGGGTGTTAACACTGGCTCTTAGAGTTTTACTGTGACTTTAAGATAGTAATTATGCCCTATTATCACTATTTTGCAACTCATCCTTGTAAAAAAAAATGCAGCATGAAAATGAAAAAGTTGGTCGTCTCCTGCATACAAACAATTATGTTTCTCATATATCTTCCTTATTATGTTATAATGTCAGAACTGCCTTGTTAAAAGCAGAATCATCAAAGTGTTTCTGATTGGTAAACTACTGATGTGAGATTAAATACACAAATAATTATGCCAAATAATAATTATGAGAGAGGTGGTGGTAGTGGACTCATGCAGACAACACGTTTAAATGTGCAGCAATAGGGATTATGACCAAATTGTGTATTTGCTCTTCTGTGGGTTTCAAATAATGCAAACAAAAACTAACCACAGCTTTACCTACAGCTTTACCTTGCACCATCAGAAGCACATTTGTATGATGATTCTAACATGTGCACTGTAAATCCCACTAAACCGTTGGTCACAACCTGAATCTGCTCTCTTGGTCAGCATTAGACTAACATCACACAATGATGTTGCCATGGTGCCAACATAAATTTTCTAGGCATGATATCAGTGTGACCAGTTAGGGATACTTTTCCGTAGAGGACCCATATTTACTAAAGTACATTGATAAGCAATAGCAATTAATGTTCTCGCAATGGACACCCAAAGACATGCAAAGCATATCACACTATTACCTAGAATCTCACTGGTTTTCCAATGTTCCCTTTAAAATAAATCACCAAGACTAAGCAGCAACTATATTTGTTGTGAAAGATTTTTATATTATTCTGGGTATCTTTATTATACGGAAGAGGATTAAGGCCACTGGAAAATAAATAAATTATATATATATATATATATATATATATATATATATATATATATATATATATATATATATATATATATATATATAAAAATTTCACTTTACAAATGTCACAAGTCAAACTTAACCTGCCATCTGCTCTGTAAACATTAATGTTACTGTCATACATTTAATTAGATCCTTCTTCTTTTAATTGAATTTCTGTTTATAATAGCAATGATTGACCTAGTTATCTACAACTCAAATGCATCAAGTCATTGACCGTGACAACACCTCCTCATCAACAAGCTTATGGCAAGAGTAAAGAGGTATCAACAGGAAAACACCTCCTGCAGCTCACTTTGAGCTGCCATCAGCTACAATCAACTAGAAGTTGAGAGGGCAAACAGTTTTAGCCGAGTTACAAAATTGGCAGGGAGATTCTTAGAGAACAAATTCAGACTAGCAGTACAGCTAACTCTTGTCTAGGCTTGTCCGCCGATATTTACAAAAAAATGCGTATCGGTGTCGGATCGGCTGTGTTGTCCAGCGCACCGATTTAAATATTCAGTCCAGTTTTTGCTGAGTTTTCTCTAATATCCGGTCAGCATTTTTGGGCACACCATTTAGTACACATTTAGCACACAACATCGCTGAATAAAACAGGCTGTCATCTATAAATGTGTTGTCGAATCTTGCCACTACTTTTCACCAGGAGTTAGGGGACACATGTGCCTGTAATCTGAGCAGCATTTGTGGACGTGGTTCTGTTCAAAGCTTTTGAGTAAAAAGAGTTTGTAAAACAACCTCCCGCGCAGAGAGTCGGGGCGGCGAAGCAGTGGCGCGTAGCAAGAGCAGAGCAGAGCGAAAGGGTGTTTTTCCTTTTATTCACGATGTGTGATGCGTGGAAGCATCCTGCAAACGCCAAGCAGGGGACGTGGTCGGGGTGGCAGAGGAGCTCATAACACCGCAGATAGGGGTGAATATATAGGGGATAAAAAAACAACCACGGTTTTCGTGGCAGATGCGGGAGAAGCCGCGGGAAAAAAACACACCGCTAATGGTGCCGTTCACTGCCGCACCGTAAATCACGGCGGTGATGATGATGATGATGTTGGCTGGCAGTTCTTGAGGGAAGAGGAAGATCCTAAATTTGATGAGCCTGTTGGTTATTGTGGAGATGATCTGACAAATTCTGAGCCCATTGATTTACTTTCTCTTTCTCTGAATGATGAATTGACATTTTCCAATTTGGTCGGCCCCTGTTAACCAAATTTAGGTTCATACTGAAGATATTTCTCATTGACAGGAAACCTTTATCTCAAACCACTTGAAAGTTATAGCCTTTTGACACCTTGATATCCAAATTTTATATTTTCTTGAAAAAACTCCGGCGCCTAAAAGGTTAAGACGGCCAGGTACATTGAACGTTATTGGTAAAAATATCAGTTGTGTGGGATTATTTTACTTTAAAGGACTTAAAAGACGAGAGGCTTTTTAGCGCAGTCTCACTCATCATTGATGAACACAGGAGCAGGCTGACACCTGAGCATGTCGAAACGCTCGTCTTTGTAATAAAGAATCTCCCCATCATGCTTGGACTGCAGTCAGGGCAAACAGTTGACATCGAAGGGAATGTGTAGATGGAGATGGAGCAGAAAAGTGTGGAGGAGATTGGGGATTAAAAGGTATTTTTGCATTTAAATAGAGTTTAAAATATTATTTGCACTTATTTATTAAAGTACTGATGTTGACTAATAGACTATTTTCTACTCCGATTGTTTGTGTTTTGCATTTTTAATACAGTTTCCAATATTTTTTGCACAGATGGCTTTTTAAGCCTTGGTTTACTGATGCGATTTCTGTTCCTTATTTATTATTTTGTCTATTTTGTGTTTATTTATCCCTGAATAAACAGGTCAGTTTCTCATTATCAACTATTGTGTATTATCCCAACTCACGTAATTCACCTGGCTAGTTGTTATCAACAGTAAAACTCTTTTCAACATGAGTCTGACAACAAACTAAGTAGGCTAAATAACTTTAAACTTTAATAGGTACTCGGAAAGGCCCGTATCGGTATCGGCCGGTATCGGTATCAGCCGATACTAAAAGCAACAATATAGGTATCGGATCGGAAGTGCAAAAAGCTGGATCGCTGGACATCCCTACTCTTGTCATGATGTAGTGGGTATGTTTTCATTTTAAGAGTACAGTTCTAAGTTAAAAGGAGAATGTAATTGATACGCTTGGCCAGTGAGGTCGTTGGAATCAAGCTGGTCTCTGACTTAACAGCAATACTTAATTATGTGGTTAAACTATTAAACCATATCTAAACATAGATCAGTGTTTGTTTTTTAGACTGTTGAATTTTGCACATTGTCATTGATTTTTTTAACTAATAAAATAAGATAGAATTAGAATAGAATTTAGAAAAACTGACTTCTGCTGGGCTATAACCTGGTTTGCATGTGTTGTTAAAGCTCAGTTTAATTGGCCCACTGTCTTGATGAATGCATGTAATTAAAGCAAGAAATTCCCTTTATATGAGAAGATAAATGGGGTTAATTTTATGTTCCTGTTATCTTCACCAGCACTCTGTTCATTGTCTCACCACAGATCTATACAATCTATTGAACTCTGAAACCTGTAATCGGCATATTCACCCATGATTGGGAATGGGAGCAAAATTTCTTTCAAAATTCATGATCACTATGCCTCAGGAGTAATCAGGCCAAGCGTTTAATCAGCAGTTATTGTGCTGCTCTCTATTGTCCATACCGTTTCGTGCCTGGGAGGTAAAAGACCCCCAGACAGGTGAGGAAATGTGTTATTGTGTGTCACAGAAGAATAACTCAAGTCAGTGTGAAGTACCATCACTTTGTGATTCTATGATCACTGATTGTAACTGTTGCACTAACCATTAGGCTGTCACGACTTTAACCTTGGCTTTGTGTGAAAGTGAGTGACGATAAGACTGAATAATAAATCGGAATATTTAAAAGGCTGAACAGTTGGATCTTCCAGTCAGTGGCTATGGTATTTTGCATTAAATAGGTTGATTTCTACCTTCAAGCTGGAAAAGAGTTGGTCCCTCAAATTTAATGATTCCTGTTTCCTGTGAATTCCAGTGAAAGTGTTTCATGTACTATCCTACAGACACTAATAATGAGGAGGCGTACTGAACAAAAATATATATATTTGATTCCTCAACAGGGTAGGGGAACTACAGAGACACATTTCGATTGCAGCTCAATGTTATTGTTTGATTGAAAAGAGGTTTTCAATGCATCTGGTATAGATGCCTCCTGGTTGCATTTCCAAAGGTAGACATTTGAAATATATTTTGCAAAGACCCAGAACTGACTAGGGAGTTGATGTGTTGTGAATGTCATGTTTTTTCCCCCAGATATTTTGAAGATTAGTGATGAGGACAGGAAAGTCTGTTTAGTATTCTTAACCCTTTCATTCTTGCAAGAAAAAGCACAGCACTGAAAGAGCAAACTAGTGGGCACATTGCGAGTTGACATGAGATTGGCTGGCATTTACAAAGCAGCCACTTCATGAGCTGCATTTATTTTACTTGGTTGGATTGGATGCACACAGTTGAACCAAAAAAAGTGTTGATCTGTAGTAGGACTGAGACAATTTAAACTATGATAAATGGATGGATGGATGGATGGATGGATGGATGGATGGATGGATTGATCAGTGGTTTTCATAAAGTATAAAGACAAGAAAACTTTTTAATTCCATTAAAGTAGGTTTCCTTTACACAGAAATACAACGTCTTTTTTCAGTTGTAGTCATGAGGTAGATATCAGTTGTAACATAACTAAAGAGATAGATCAGCTGCTGAAAGTATTTTATAAAAACAAACTTAAAACAGTACAGACATTTCTTGTTATGCTTTATTGGCTTTCTCCAATCGTTGCTTTTAATCATAATTTAAAGCCTATGATATAAATTCAATCAATTACTTTACGCATCTTTTACTCTAAACGCATCCACAAGGTCACTTAGCTCATGTACCTTTGTCTATTCAACAATATTCATATCTTATGTCCATATGGTGGCCTCATGCACTGACAAAGGCCAGATGGGCCTCTTCCAGGAGAGCAGTTAGAGTCAGCAGGACATTGCACACACTTTTTTTTCTGTAGACACTCTGTCAGCCTGTGTTTGGTCTCCAAGGGCCCACAGTTCAGGGCTAAGACGCCAAAGCCTGTCTTTAAAGTAAAGGCAGTTGTTTTCAGGGAGAATGCTTGGTGTGCCTGCTTTGTGTTGTGTACCAACGATAACGCTCACTGACGCTCTAACACGATCCAGCTGCAGCCCATGCATAGGGACACGTAGTGTCTGCAGCTACTTTGCCTTCTTTTATTTTTTAAGCACACTTTGTTTATCCTTGGCTGTATTTTAAGAGAATTGGTGGTGCAAGATTTGTTGTTTACACTGGGCCCGGCTTTAAAAGTACGTCTGCCATGTTTTACTGGACAGTACAAAGATTTACAGGGCACATGGGATCCTCTATTCCTTTATGGCTGTGAAGCTGAAGCCCAAATCAGGTGCCTCGATGTACTGTACTCCATCCAAAGTGAGGAGCACTGACACTCCAAACAAATTTTGAGCCTCAGTGTTCTGTTGTAGACAGCTCTGCTCAACTGTGGCCTTGTTTGGGCGATGTTATCATCCGGAGAGGAAGAAAACCTTTATTCAGGAAGTGAATTGGCTGCCTGAACAGAGGCTGTGGCAGAATGATGATTCCTCTTGTGTAGTCTTTGTTTTGATCTGTTCTGTCTGTATTTGAGGTCAAATAGGGAGTTAGCAGAACTGATGTTTGGGTGAGTATCTAATGAAGCATATTTTAAAAAAACAAAAAACTCACCCATATTGATCAAGAATACTCATTCAGGTTTTATCTGTCATCCCTTTATTTTTCTTCTATTTTTTCTACTTACACTGCAGGATGTAGTTAATACTTCTATCTTTTACATCTGCAAGGTGTAAAAGGAATGTGAGGGTGTCTGTCAGACCTATGTAACATCTCATTAACCACACAGTAAGTAATTCTGATCTAGGATCTCTCAGGATACTGCATATATATATATATATATATATATATATATATATATATATATATATATATATATATATATATATATATATATATATAAACCCCCACCTGACATCACTTGGCTCAGGGTGGGTGTAGAGGTGGCCACTATTACCGAGGTTCATCCCAAGTATCCAGCAGTGATGTGCACCCGCCTTGACACCTTCCTCAGCTCAAACCACTTCCATATGTCCCATGCAAGCACTGGATTTACTCCCCTCTTTGAGATGTTGGAGACTATATCCTGCAGTGTCAACATCACCTCCTTTTTAGCCGGGAATAGGATGGGGAAAGAAGTGGCATTGTCGTGATGGTCGGACCTGCAGTTTCTCAGCATAACTGAATATTTTAAAAACACTGCCCCCCCAAGGATGAATCACACATTTGCAGTAGTAGATCTCTGTCCATTATTTTGCCCACGCAGACACACATATGGGTGCATGAGTTTGAATCCACTTACCCACCAAACACTGCCTTCCTTCATGGAGCACGGACGTTTGGGCTGAAAATCAAACATCAAGGAAAACCTTTGAGGGTTAAGTGCTTTCAGACCACCAGATTTGGTTTCATTATAGCTGATGTATATTTTTAAAGGAGGCTAACCTGGACGTACCACAGAAGTAAAATCCTCTGGAATGTGTTCATAAAAAAGAAAAAAAAAAAGTCTAAATCATAGTATAATTACCTCCAGCACAAGTGGGTCTGTTTATTTTATGAAAAAGGTTGAATTCGAGTCTCTAAAAACAGCAACCGAACACTTGAGACGCACATTTTTTTGTTACCAATGAAATGAAATAAAATAATTGAAAAAACAAATTAGAACTGTCTTGATTAATTACATCATTCAATTCATAATCTAGCAGCAATCATTACTAACAATCAGGAATTTAGAATGTTGGAAGACCACATCGAACACAATAATCCTGACCACATTCAATTCAATTGAACTTAATTATGTACAGAGAAGGAAAGGTGTTCTAATGATGTAAGCGTTTATAAACAGCTTGAAATCTAAGCAGTTTAAACTTAGTTTTATCAAACAATGTGAATAGTTTTCTTTAAAATCCTTGAAGTTAGTGTTTTTCTAATTTGGACATCTTATTTGTTGTCAACAATTACTAATTTGAAATATTTCACTGTATATATTTTTCTGTAGATGGTTTGAAATCTCTTTCAAAAACCCTGAGGTGTGTATTAAGCCATCACAATGGGAAATATTCTTGATTGTGTGCATTCTATTTATTACAGGGCAAATGAAAGGAACATGGTTGGTAAACCATACATCCTCAACTCTTTGGTACGCTCTTGCCAGGAACTTTTATTCAGTTGATTCAGCTGATTGATTGTATTTTCAGTTGGAATCTGGTGACATTGTGCTTGGAATTAAAAGTTGAAGAAAAGACAGGCAGATACTTGATGTGGATTCCATGCAAGAGCTGAAGGAGGCAGGGGAAAACAAAGTATAGGGTTAAGAAGATAAAATTAGGTCATTTTATTTAGCAGTTATCGGAATTTTTTTCTCATTAAAAATATACATTGTTTTTCTACCATCTATATTTTCTTTCAAATATATATACTTTTTCTCTTTGAGGTTACATTTTGGTAAAAGCACTTACTTAATTATTGTTGCCTTTTTGGATCTGCTACTGAGAGAGATCCCAGTTAGGGATTTAACTGCTTCATGCAATAAAAAAAGTTTATCTAAAACTTGCAGAAAAACACAATAGAGCACACCTTAAGAAAACTCTATCAAATACAAGTATTAGAATATCAGGACGAAGTAATTGAAAAAAATCTTCAAAATGGGTAGAAGACATGTAGCTTTAGTCATCAATGTTAAATAAAAATCCATGTGGCAACATACCAGACGGATGCATGAACTGCTATCAGTTTGTGTAATAGATTATGCATTATTGCAATTACCATGTTAACAAATACAGTGTATCAATGGCAACAAGGAGTGATGTTGCTAATAAAGATTCTATTATCATGTCCTGGTTTACAGTTTGTTGTCCATGTACTTCCAGCCCCCCCCCACCCCATCCTGCGTTGCATCTTGCCAGTTGTTATCCGAATCAACCAACTGTTTATTTTTTAGCTCAATTACTTAGTGTGGGTAAATGCAAAGCAAATGAGGTTAATGTGATTCTCAGAGCAATAATGTGGTGCAATATGCTGGCAGAACAACTTGTGAGTGTGTTTGATGGCAGCTGAGAAATTGTTTCAGAGGCATTTTGGATGTTAGAATAATTGCTTCCAGAGCTCAATGTGGAGTAATTGCACGCCCTCCACACAGAGTCTTCACCTCCCTCCAACAATCTACTGCCCACCAACATTTACAGGGTTTTTAGTCATGAGAAACTGGCCAAACTGTTTCTTTCTTTTTTTTCTGACAACGATGTATATCAGCTGTTTGGGTTGAGAGGTTGATTGTATCTGCAGAGTGTATATTTGATTTTCTACAATATATACTACATGCTGTTTGGTGCCTTAAGTGTGTCCACCTGTGTATGCAACTATCCTCAACATTAGGATTAATGATGGAACAGGAAAAACCACTCTGGGTGATTGTAAGGAAATTGCCCTCAGCTGCGCTTTCAGATGGCAGAAAAAGAATCCGACAGGGCTGAGTTACAATTTCAAACATCCACCTCGGACTGTGTCCAAATATCCAAAGTGATCTACAAACACCACAGAAATGGACCTGTGGTCAGTGACAAACAAGGATTCCTGTGGTTTTAAAACGACTCCCTTAAAGGAATACAGAGATGCAAGAGAATATGGAAACTCAGTTGCCGAGTAAGCTTACTAACATTTCCTTTGTCCTCTAATTAACATTATACAGTATAGTTATATAATGCATAATCTCATATTAGGTGATTCCCATAATTCAAATTTTAATACACTAACAAAATAAGACAAATTGTACCAGCCGAATGTGATCATGATTGGGTTTGTTCCAAATGGGTACGAGTCAAATTTATGTCACCACAAGTTCGAAATGATCTCAATAAGTCTGACTTATGTCTTGTGTTTTATTACGTGCTGGAGCAATAAGTAAGAGAAAAAGTGAAACCTAAATTAGTTCCTGCTGCGATGACCAAATTGTGAGACAGGGCGTCAATGGACGGTGATGAGCGACAGGAAGAATTGAGGCAGCACGTAGAAAAACTGAAGAAGAGAGCCAGATGGAAAAATGAGAAAAGAGAAGAATACAACATTTTGACAGTCCGTCTCAGCGGGTGCACAGCTGCTTCTCCAGCTGCTGGATGAATTAGTGAGAAAGGTCTGAAAATCATTAGGACATTTTAAGTATGGACAATAATTGTGAAGTGGTTTCAGCACATTTTAGTCCCAGTCTGCTGAAGCTACAGCAATACATTATGATTGTGTTTACTTTCTGTAAATATGAATTTCTTTTAGTGAATGTTACAACATTTTAAATCTAATATGTACAAATAAAATTAGACTTTTAAACTAAATATCAGTTCTATGTTTTTTTTTCTAATAGTTGTGTATTTTGATTTTTTGCAAATGGTCATCTCTTCCTGCCTTTTACTGTTTGTCTCGAAAAGAGATTTTTTTTTTCCAAATGAGCCGTTTTTTTTCTTTACCAAGAAAAAAAAAAGGATTATAAATCATTAGTCATGTCCTAAGAGCCAGCCTCTGTAGCTGAGAATCAGACTGCCTTCAGCCACCTTCACACAACACCTCTGGTCCCTCTTATAAGCGGTTAACGTTCTGACAAAGAGGGACCCATATTTCCTCCTTAGCCGGGCCCCAGCTGAGCTCCATTGGTAAAATCCAGGCCACTTGGCACTCACCAGTTGATCAAGGTGTATAATGAACCTTTGCTGTGCTTTTTCAAACCTTATATCCTTTTTAATTACTATCATTTATTGTTTATTTTATTTTCCGTTAGTGTTATACTTGTAAATAGTCACATGTGACATGTTATACATAGGCTTTGTTCTTGAATATATGATATATTTGGCCAAACAAAGGTACTCTGATTGTGATTGTAACTTATGACCTGATTCCTCATTTGGGGTTACATATTGATAGGAAAAATTAAGAAAAAAACATATTTTAGGACTATGTGGACAAAATCTGTCACACACACAGACACACAATAAACAGCAACAGAAATTTAAAGCCCTTCTAACCAAGAAACAACTTAACACATTGAACGAATCAGATCTTAACAAATTTGCTGAACATATTCAAATTTAATTTTACATTTTATTGAGCAGGAAATGTATTTCAGAGCATTCTTTAGAAGAGAAGGCATTCAGAGGAAAATAATGTTTTTTTCAAAAAACATCTTAGCACTGCAGCAAAATTAATAACTGTATTTTAAGTCTTCTGGATCTATTTGATCAGCTCTACGTCAAATAAATGTAGTTTATGGGTTCATGTTTCAGGTAGAATTGCACTTTGGTATTTCAGCTTCCCAGGCTGTGTTGTTTTTCTGAATATTTGAGATATGCTCTACCAAACAATGTGCTAGTTGGCGAATTCACAATCTTGAACTGCAAAGAGGTGGCAGTTATGATATGCTATGATTTACCCTGATACCAGAGCGGGATACTTAAAATGAATCAGCTAATTCTGTGATTAGGCCCTGCTGAGTCAAGGAATGTTACCTGTAGGTTCTGGGAAGGCAGTAACAGTTCGGGGAAGTGTTACGTTTCTTCCCACGTCATGTTAAACCTTGAAAGTAATCTGTAAATTCTAAGAAATAAACCAGAAATGCACAAAAGTTTCACATGTCAAGTATTCATCTCAATTACAGTCCCTAAAATTAACCATTACTTTTAAAGAAACAAAATGTATCAGTTAGTTTTTAAAAAGTAACCTGTGAGTTCTTTACGTCTGCTCTGAAAAATGTGGGAGTGCTTCCTGCAAGTCTCCATATTTTCTTTTCAATAAAAACATCTCAAAGACTTTAGATAGATTTGAAATAAAAAATCTTGCTTCTGTGATGATTATTTTTATGAAATGTTTGATCTGCAAAAGGAAGAAATGCTAAATAAACAAACCAAAAAAACAAACGTGTGTTTAGAGGGCAAGAACATTTGATTCAATTCGGATTGGTTTTATGTTTAAAATTAAACAGATGATTTAATGTTCTGCTGAGGAAAAAAGAAGAAGGTTGAAGGTGAGGTTAATATGTTGATTTTCAGGTCTGCCTATACAGAGCCTGAAGGAGGCTCAGCAGGGGTACGTCATGTTTTAACAATGAAGATATGATTATTTTGCTTCTTGGAA
This sequence comes from Orestias chungarensis, assembly GCA_032876305.1. NCBI lineage: Eukaryota > Metazoa > Chordata > Actinopteri > Cyprinodontiformes > Cyprinodontidae > Orestias > Orestias chungarensis. The sequence goes on along the minus strand of JAVLVB010000846.1, from coordinate 363,419 downwards.
TGCAAGTTGAGGATATCATTATTTTATCCATCTGTGTCATAGCACGGTGTGATGTGAGCTCAGAAGATTTGTAAATTTACCCTTTAATGAGTACTAAAAACAGCCTCAGAAATTCACTCAGGATCTCTGCTCTTCTATTCTCCTGACTGCTCTTTGCTTTGACATCACTGAATATAAAAAATGAGTCTGCAGTAAATAAAAAGAATACTGCTTTGAATGTTAATTACATTAACAAGAGTCCTGAACAGAAGATGTCCTACGTTTTACATTATACTCTGCCTGATTCATTAAAATATACTGACTTTAGAAGACAAATGTCTCCCTATCTTATCTAGAAGAGCAAGCTACCGAAGCCTCTGTTTGCAGTCTAACAACTAAAGCTTGGCATTAATGGTTGCTATGCTAAATAAGCTCTAACAATTCTTTCCACTGACTTCACGATAGAGGAGCTGTAAGCAATGTTTGTTTGTAGCAGGACATTTATGGGACGTGATTGTTACGCAAAATGATCTGTCTTAATTGACATTAAGTGTTTGTACATGGTTCCGTGTCATTTATTGTATAAGACGCAGTGGACTTGTTGGGGTCTACAACGCATCCCAGTAAAGGTATCATTACTTCAAGTTTTATTGTGTATAAAAACTAGATTTTTCAAAGTGTGTTTCTTTGCTAAATTTGTTTTGAAATTACTAATTTAAAAAATATATATATTTTTTCACAATACTGGAATTTATCAATACCTTACTTAAGTACAATTGTAGGATACTTTATTGAGCATAGGACCATATTTTTTTATATATGATGTGTTTTGTTTAGTGTGACTTAGCAGTAAATAAAACATACGGCTGACCAGTGAGATTTCCACTATTTTTTCATTCTTTATTCTATCTCTGTCCTTGCTTTGTTAACTGCCTTTCATTAATGCTCCCCGCTATCCAAATTACGTTATCCTCCCTCGTTATTTTGCCAGGAGGGAAAAGTATGAGTAGAAAGCACAAATATCATCAATAGGAATGTGTTATGACAGATTAATTGGATTACAGTTGCATTTAGCCCAGATTATGTCCTGCATGGGGAAGAAGATGATGACACAGATGGATTAAATTAGAGAGAGCAACAGTCATGGCAGCAGCAATTAATTGTGCAGGGAGGGAAATCGTTCTGCACGGAAATGATGATGAATTCAAAACATATCCTGCCTTCTTATGATTAAAGCTGCTTTTTTTTTAAAATAAATTATTGTGTCTTACTCATTGTGCAACAATTATATTATCTTTATCTCCAATAAAATTATCTTAGGTTTGGTGTGGATTTATTGGTAGAAAGAAAAATAGCTTTAATTCAATCTTCTAAATCTTCAGCTTGGATAAAAAAAGAGAATGAATTAATGACCAAGACACAGCAAAGAATCACAGTCACTTTTAAACTTTTTTTTAGTAGAGCCTTTTGTGGTAGTATAGTGTATCACCCGGGTATTATTTGTTTTGTAACAAAGACTTTAAACTAGTTTACATGATCATGACGTTTTACGCACAAATTTACACAACACGTTTTGAATGAAGGCACATTTGGTCCTTCATTATATAATGCTTTTGTATTTTAATTTTTCCTGATATGAAATGATTCCATCAATTGCAGGACGTTCCTTACGAGCTTTGTTCACTTCCAATTCCGGAAACACATGTCATCTTTAAAAATACCTGATTTAATCAAATGTTGTATATCTTTCTTATCTATAGTAAGCAGAAATAGTTGTGGCTTTTGTTCCAAAGCTTTATTGAAATCCTTGAAAGTGTTAAGTCAGCACGCTGGACGTTACCTTGGTATGTTACACAGTAGGCTAATTTTTTTAAAGTTGGATCAAGTTGGATAAAGTTTACTTTTTTATTAGTCCCATGTAAAACGTTCAACTTTCTGAGAAACTAACCTTTTCATTTAGCTTTTAGTCATACTTTATAATATTGTATGAAAATAAATCTATTTACCGAATTAACATGTTTGTGTTAAAATTCAGAATTACTAAACCTTTTAATAATATTGAGTCAATGAATTGTAAATATAAATATATTATATACATATTTATAAATATATATATATATATATATATATATATATATATATATATATATATATATATATATATATATATATATATATATATATATATATATATATATATATATATATATTTATAAAACCTTAAACATTATATATATTTTTTTTTGAGTTTAGTTGAATTTGATCTGATTAGTGTTTTTTTTAAAATACTATTTATACCAAACAGTCATTTTAATGTTCAGAAATGTCATTTTGCTTTAAGAAATTTTAAGAAACTTTAAACTACCAAAGTGGTCTTCCTATGCAGTTGATATTTTATGTGCATGTTTAAAAAAAATGTTGCATCACTGATTTTATGTTATGTCCCAACCTTGAGCCATCCTCAGATTTGTATGCCATGGCCAGCTGTTACCTAGCCATAACTCTGACCCCGCTGCTGCCTGGCAGACATAACTCAAGCCTGCTAGGTTCTGAAAGATGCAATTTCATGGTGACATCCAGATGTTCTCTCTAAACTCAAAAACAGATCTACGTTGGACTTCAGGACCCATTTATCACATCCCCACATAAAGGTTTATCACAGCATCCGACTGTATTTTGGGATTTATAGGGAGGGTCGGTTACAGCTTCCGAGACTGGGATCAATGAACTATCGAGGCCTGTGGGAACCCCGGCTGGTGGGAACACATGCATGGAGCACGCACACATGGTAGCCATTTTACCATCAAAGACACTGAAATGAGTAGATTATTACAGGAGTCCTTAGAGCCAAGTTTTAATAAAGATAATACAACAAAGTGACCTTTCTTATCAAGCTTCCTCATCACATCGAGATGAATCAGAACAAAAAAAACATTTCCTGAATGTGGCCAAAATCAGTTGCTACTTAGGCGACTTCAATACCTGAATTTATTTAAGGGCTTGGTAACAGTCGATTTATTTAATCTCCCTCAAAATGGGAACATATTTCCTTTAATGCTGTAGAGTTATTTCCTTTAAACTCCGTCAGTCATTTAGCCTGTCTCTTTTTTCGAAATGTGGTACAATTTGTTGGGTCAGAGGTGAGAGTCTGCCTAAGGTTGCAGTTTAACTATCAGGGTGTTTTGTTCAGAAGTGACAGCAGAATGGAGCAGGATATGGATAATAAGATAGAAATAGGAGTTTTGATCTGGTCTGTTGTGGTGAAGAAGGAGCTGAGATTAACATCATTCCACATTCAAATTCTTACCAACATCAATGAAATAGCAATAACGGAAACTACATCCTGAATACAAGCTAAAATGAGCGTGTATGAATAAAGAGCTTGAGTTAGAGATGATGCTCATTTATAAAAGAGTCAAGCTATTGTACACATTTATCTGATCAGTTTATTTTCCAGGGACTTCGTACTTAGCTGAAACCCTGGGTCAGAATAGGAAATCCACACTTTCGGGGACTAATTGATGATCTTAAGAACAGCAAGAAAGTGCGGCAGGGTGACAGGAAATCTGGGATTCACTCCTTGACCTGTAAATTCTCTAGTCTTATCACAGGAAAGTCAGTTAATGACTGCATTGATTTGTGGATGAATTGATAGACTTTCAAATTGATGAAGAGATTCGTTTTTTTAGGCTGTACTCATGCTTGCTACAGAACAACAATTCTCTCACAAATCTCAAAAAAAAAACAAGACTACTGGAAGGCATTGTAAATAATTGAAGGTCTGCAGTCTGGGTAAGCCAGATCCAACCCAAGTCACAGGCTACAAATGAAGAGAAGCTTTGAGAGCACTGGTCTGACTCATGCATATGAAATTAGTCTGGGAATTAATGCATGGTACAGGGCTACTATTTAAAGGGTTGCTGCTGTGTATTCCTGTCAGATCATCTAACTGTAAAGTGCCACAGCACAGCTGAGTAGCAGCAAAGACGACTCTTAAGAGCTCGCAGATACAGCCACACCTATCACTGAAGAAGGCCAGCGAACAGCAGGAAAGGAAAATTTGATGTAAGAGGCTAATTAGCTGGAGTTTGTTGGAAGGTTTTGGAGCTTGCAAAAGTATTCGTACCCCATGAACATTTTTCTATGTAACATATTTTTCATTGTAATCTTTTCTGAAAGACTAACACAAAGTGGTATACGATTGTGATGTCAAAAGGAAATAAAGCATGGTTTAAAACACTTCCTACTACTAAAAATCTAAAAGCTATGGTGTGTAAAAGTACTTAAAGTACTCTGCGGAGCGCCCATTTGCTACAATTACAAATGCAAGTATTTTGGGCACGGACTCTATCGGCTTTACATCTAGTGTCTGACATTTGGGCCCATTCTTCTTTGCCGAAAGGTTAGGGCTCAGTATGAATAGGTGAACAGCAGTTTTTAAATCTTCCATAGATTCTCTGTTTGGTTTAGGTCTGGACTTTGACTGGGCCATTGCAGCCATGTATTTATGCTTAGGCTCGTTGTCCCGCAGGAAAACCTCCGACCCAGCCTCAAGTCTATAAAGAATCCAACGTGTTTTCTTCCTAAATGTTTCTGGATTTGGCTCCATTTTCCCATCAACTCGGACCAGTCTCCCTGTCTATGCTGAACAGAAGCATCAACACGGGGATGTTCTGTGTTAGTTTTTCAAAACACTGTGTTTTGTAGATTAGCCAAAAAGTTTTATTTTGGATTCGTCAGACCAAACATTTGCTGTCATGAATACATGCTGTCCAAAACAAACCTCCAATAGAAGTTTTTATGGTTTTCTTTTAACAATCTTTTTTTTCTTCTTACTCATCCATAGAGACCATATTTTTGCAGGGCATGAATAATAGCTGTCCTGTGGAATGATTTCCCCACATATGCTATGGGTCTTTGCATCTTCGGGGCCTCTTGGCTGCAACTGTGATCTGTGGTCTTGTTTGGCCTGTAAATTTAGGTGTAAACCTTGTCTTGGTAAGTTAAAACGTGTGAAATATTCTTAGCATCTCCCGATGTCGGACTGAACAGTTCTATATAAGATGTTCAAAGCTTGGGAAATCTTTTTTATAGCCTACACCTGCTTTAAACCTCTCCACACCTTTATCCCTGACGTGTGTGACATGTTCCCAAGACTTCGCTCCCCAGTATTTGCCTTACCAAGCTCTGAAGTGAGACAGAGCAGCTGTATTTAGTGAGATTAAAATACAAAACATGGATCTATTTAGTCGTTAGCAACTTCTGAAGGCAATTGGTTGCAATTAGAGTAAAAGGGCGCTCAATACTTTTTCACATCTTTGTTTTGAGTTTTTTTTATTTGCAAAAACATTTTCTAATTTGTATGTTTGTGGTATAGTATGGAGCATATTTTATATTTAGAGTAGAGGTGCCAAGAATAACTATTGAAATGATTGTAAATAAAACACCTTGTGTGCTGTTGGGGATTGCTACATCTTTTGCTGATTTCCTAGACTCAATATTCAAAAACGCACATTCCCAAAGTGCTCTGCTAATGCTGTGATTGTGATAAATGAGCTACACTAAACGTGAACAGACACTTGTCTTTGGTTACAACCCTGTTCTAATCTCCCTTCTTATTTAGGTTAAATTATGCAGTCCGAAGCTACTTTTTCCTCTATAATTCACTCACGTGTTCGTCTGCATCTCTGGGGATGGTTACAATAGATTAAATTTAATCTCCAAGTCAGACAAATGTGGACCAGTCATACAGATGCTTCCTGAAGGCCCTGCTGGACTCCATGTGCCTGTATAAATCGGTATGTTGATCCATGACTGTATGATCTGATGCTCAAAGGCCCCGGCTCCCAGAGTTCATTCCCATTATTCACATTAGAGCTGTCTTGTGGCAAATTGTCTGCCGTTTTTCAAAATTAAAAAGGTGTAGTTTCATATGGCAGAATGTGCACGTCAAAGAGGCCATTCTGTGAATGGTAGTGGCAAATGATCAAGGGGCCAGGCATCTGAAATTAACTTCTGACTGACTGGTTCCTGAGAACAGTTTTTTTTTTTTTGCTTTCCCAGAAGCCAGTAAAAGCTGAGCAGACATCTTCGACATACGAGTACTGCTCACTGCTGCTGACTCATTGGATTTCCCCTTGCAAGCTGCAGAGACACATCATTCTTCTTGTAACTCTTATCAGAAATGAGGTTAATTTAAGTTGGCTGGAATAAACTTGGTGTTAAAGAAAATCTTATTCAATCTAAACAAAGTTCAAGTTGGAATCCGATTTTTATTACATTTTATTACATTCTTTTCTACTGTTCGAATATCCAATTTTGTCTGAGTTCTAACAATCCTCCTTTAATAATGCACACACATAGGGGAAGATAGCAGTAAAACCAGGAGAGTAAAAACCCTTCGGCATGATGCTGCCACCACCATGTGTGACAGTTAACGTCATCTTTTTAAATTTGAAAGCCTTACAAACTTTTTTCCAATTGTTGCCGAATAATTGTTCCATTGGTTTATCTTTGTCTTGTAACTTGAGAAACTATCTTGGCCGACACCTTTTCAGAACAAGTTCATGTTAAACTGTGCAGTTCAATGAGACGTTTACCCAAATGAAGGCGGGGCTACAATTGTTCTTTCCTTTTTTGGGGGCGTTGAAGGTATTTAAAAAAATCATAAATTAAAAAGTTCGGAACCCAGTTTAATTTGAATGTTTTTGCCTAATCAGCTCTGACAAAATCCTTAAAAAAAGTTTATATAAAATGAGTGTACGCAAACTTTAGTAGCGCGAAGTATTTTTTATTTTGAATCTCCTCTGAATTTGTGTCCCTACAATTAGCTTATTAAGAGGAAGGAAAACAATGTCAACAGGACTCTGACACAAACTTCATCCAGTCAGTGTTTAAATCCCTGGCAGCCTTTTCTTTTGTCCCCTCCGTCATTTGCACTATTTTAGTGTATACATAGTAGAAAAATGTCCGTACTGTGATATGTTTTAATTAAAAAAGCATTTTTATGGATATAAATCAAAACAACCGTTTGCATATTTTTGAGTTTGGTTTCCTGATACCACCTTAAAATATGTCCTGCACAATGTTGTTAACTGGATTATTAACTGCAGCTTGCAATTCCGAATGTCAGAGCTGAGGCTCTGATTAAAAATTATGTATTTAAAAAAAAGGCTTAATTAAGGAGACAATAGGGGCTGATTGGACATGATTCTCTTTTGTGTTGTTATCATGACATCAATAGAGGAGAAATAACAGTTGGAGAAAAGCAGAATTAGGGCACTGGGACCTCTGTGGGTACATCTCTGATATATAAAATCAGATGTTTGGTGCAAACCAAACTCTGATTACAGTTTTGCCTTTGGAAATCTGAAATCTGGTCATATTTGATTTTGTGAGTGTTACAATGAGTAATCAAGTAATTAATGCAAGTGATTGGAGACAATCACAACTTTGCAGAATCTAGTTTTAACAAAGATCTTTGAAAAAATAGAAATAATTCATCCATTTGTTGTTGTTTTTTTTTGCCTATCAAAGATTGAGTTGCAGGGGATGAAGTCCAGGAGCAAACATCAGACATGCCTTTCCCCAGGAGCTTCCTCCAGGTCATTCTGGGGAATCACTGGGCTTTCCCAAGCCAGACGGAATATATATATAGAACCTTTACAGATTTCTTGATCTCCCTTGGTTACTCATCACTGTGGGACATAATAGGAAAGCCTCAAAAGGAAATAAATCAGGAAAAACTGTCCGGCATTATGATGATTCTATTTCTAAAACTAACTTCTCTAAAGGGTCTAAGCTATTTTTAGAAAATATTTGCAACATCTTTGTGATTGTCTTACTTCAAGGGTTTTGATTTCCCCATTTCATCTCACTTTATTCCGAGCATAACCTTATCAGATTGAAAGGGTGTAACGACGGAATCCAAAAACTCTTGTACCAGAAGACTGATTCCATATGTGCTCAAATACATACAAATTTGTAGTTTATTTTAAACAAATCTTGAGGTTTCACACAAACTTAAAAGTAAGCAAAGTGATAAAATAATGATAAATAAATTCATAACTGAAAAGAGACAGAATTTATCAGTTCATCAGAGCATACCCCTGTATGCAAACGGATGATGAAAACCCTTAGATACTGACACTATCCTGTATGTCTCAGCATCGAGAGGAATAAAGACAGATGCCACAGACATTAAAGCCCCGAGATTCTATCTAATGTGTGAGAATGTCAAGCTGTGGTTGTTTATTATGAGGATGTGTTTGTGCAGAGAGTTCACAGGGGCACAACGGAGATTTGACATGCCACCGTTCCCCTGCTTATTTGGTGGGTGAAAGGTCTCAGAATCTCGGCAGCAGATGGTATTTATTTCTTTAGAAACTGTGAGCCTTGAGGTAGCCTCGGTGGAGAAAAGTCCTCAAAGGTGAGTGCAGCCAGAGTGTCTGCCAATAGTCAAAGGATTTAATAAAGTTACACACTATAAAAAGATTTAAACATTACTCTTTAAGTTTTTATTTAAGGAAGTCCAGTTTAAGATAAATAATATGTAAGGAAATACATTCAGAAATAATCTCCGAGGACCCCTGGAAGATCCAAAACTCTAATTCCTTTAACTTTAACCTCATAGGAAGAGCTCCTGGCTCCCATGATAGTACCTGGATGTGTTGTGTTATACCATATAGTAGTGACTGTACTTGTACTTAGACAGAAATATGAATAGATTATGTAGGGAAAGACCAGAAAAAAGCATATAGTAACAAACAAAAGTCTATAAGACTAAATTTATGCCAACTGGTTAAATGTTAAATGAAGACAAATTAACATCATTCAAATTTATGTAGGTATTTAAAACAATCATGAAGATAAGAGGCTGTAAAGTTTGAGTGGTAACATTCAGATTCCTTATCGTCAATTGAAACTGCATGACTTATCCCCAAATCATTCTTAGGAACCCTTCTGGTATACTAAGAAAACATTCAGAATAGAAAGTGGCAACACAAGACCAAACAAAAATAATAATAATAATAATAATAATAATAAAAATAAAGAAGCAATAAAGTATGGGGGGTATGTGAGAGTTTCTGTCACACTCACAATTAGCCGAACAATTAGCCCACCTAGATCCTTGCTTGCTTAATATATGAAAACCCTTGCCCACTCAGATACAGTATGGTGCTCCTTTGCAGTTCTATCATGCAGTGCATTAATTTTTAAGCAGCGTTGGTTTAGTTAAGTCATAGAGCAGAACATAAACTAACCCATCCCCTTGGGTCAAGACTGTACTATGGATACAAAGCCCTGAACAACAAAGTCAGCAAGTGAGGAGTTCAAAAAGAACAGGAGTGTTTAGGTAGATGGATTGTCTTCTCAGATAATAGGCTTTGTCGTTTAGTATTGAGTACATTGCTGAGCTGAAAGAAATGGCTGGTCCATGACTAATCTATCTATATTCCAATACATATTTAAATATGGCATACTGATATTACCCAAGATAATCAAATCTAAGCTATGGACCTTCAAAACACATGGAACATCCTCATGACACCAGAAGATATAGTTTTGGTGGCCTTCTGCGAAACAAGACCCTGCATGAAAGTTTCTTGGGCAATTTCATATACACTGTAAAATATACCTATTAGAATTTGAATTTGGCTCAAGGCATATTGTCTTAAAAAAAAACCTTCCCTGCAATTACCCCTGTCAAAAGCTGGCAATGCAACAGACCTAATCTACACATTAAGCCAGAAAATGAAGACTTTATAAAGCTATAGTTGATTTTTCAGTCAAGTCAGCAGCCTTCCTCTAGTTTGATGTAACCATCAAAATAAACTTTATTCTGGAACCATGCCTTCAGCTGTGAACCTTCAAATCACCTCTTCCACCAACCAGAAAAAAGCTTGTAAGGTCAGCGGTTTGAAGGGTTTGATTGTCCAATTTTCTCTTCCTCCGAAAACGGAGCAAGAACAAACAGTGTGATTAGCTAAGTGCATGAGAGGAATGTTTCCCTTCCACTTCTACTGAAGCTGTGAAACTCACATGTGAAACTCTGATCACCGACAGCTGAGTGACATCTGGGAGGAGGCTGTACAGTACAAACACACACTGATGCTCAAATGTTCTGGTCCACAAAGGTGTATTCAGCAGTTTTGTTTCCTCTTACTCAAACTTTAAAGCCTTGAGTCAACCTTTAAGGCCAGAAAATTAAAGTTTTAGTCCAAAACGAGGGCAGATGTGACGTCTAATTTCCCCTCATCAGGTTTCCATGCTGGCCTCCTTAAACAAGGAGTAATTTGTAGGTCCCTCTTTAACAATCTCCATAAAGAGGATATGTCGACTTGGCCCATCAAAATGAGCCCTACCCCCCAAACCCCTGACATCACATCACAAACTCACATCCTCTACCGCCTCTCCATCAGCAGACCAATCACTTAGGTAAGCGGGATTAAGAAAATTGAGTGTTTTTCTATACTGTTATTTCTCCCATTTTTGGTGATAGAAACCATTCTTCCTCACTTAGGATTCACACTGCCTGGCGTGTCTTGATTTGATTCACAGTGTTGATTATGAGCTTAAAGAGCAATGCTACTTCAGAAAACTGATCTTTTAACTACTGTCTAAGGTTTTATGATATTGATTCAGCTAGGAGATCAAGTGAGCATGCAACTTTAATTATGTGAGAAATCCTCATAATTTTAGGCTTCTCTGTTGGCAGTAAACAAGTCATAAAACTAACACCCTGTTGGGTATTGCTGTAACATTTCACAGAAATCCCTTTTAAGCTGTTTTGGAGATACATTTCCACACGTGTTGGAAATACCAAATACCCAAGGGTTAGGGTTAAACTACCATCAGTTAATCAGACAAAATATGAAATGTTATATCAAAAATATTAAACTGATGAAATATCAAAATGCTGATTTTTCACATGTATTTAATGCGTTTACACCAAGATTTTCTACTACTTTCAAGCACTAAACACCTTACCACTAGCAAATAATTTAAAATCAGATAAGACTTTCAACCAAAGAACCAGCAGCACATTTTACCCTCTTTAAAAATGGCCTAAGTAATTTGAGTAAATTAGAATCAGCTGGCCAGATCTCAAAGAAAACAGGGGATCAGTGCTGGTCCGGAAAAGCAAGATTGGTTCATCTCTACTAAGGGTTCTTTCTTTCCTGTTTTGAACAGAAAATAGAGCCCAGCTGATTTGCCATTAGCAATGTTGCCTCGTTTGTTTCTCTATGTACTGTGGTTTTCTTGCACAGTTTGAAAACATGCATGTAAGTTGTAGGTCGGAAACTCAAAAATACCCTTAGGAGTCAAAAATGTTGCATTATATGTTTTCTATAGCTCTGTGTAACTTGTTTGAAAAGTCTGCCCCTACATACCTTAATGAGTGGAGTGATCATGCTAAACAAAAGTTTGTACCTTGACTATACGGTACAATTACAGTAATTGGTGCGACTACTTGTGGGCTCTCTAACACCCCTAAGTGGACAACCGGAATTACAGCAAACCAGGTGGCTCCTACATCCCCACCTGTCTAGCTTCCAGCATATGCATCCAATTTGGCCCCACTGTTGGAGACTCAGTAAGCGATGTACAGTAGATGACTGTTGGTGTCTGTGGATTCATGTGCTTTGATTTGTTGTTTTTGTTCATATTTTTCTTTTGGTTTATTATCCATTTTTAATCAGGTTCTGTCTCTAGAACTTTTTTGTTTTTTACTTCTTTCTTCTCCTTGTTATTTTTGTCGTCAACTCCTCCCCACACACCTGGTAATCAGACTCCCCGTTGTCTGTCAGTTCTGATCCTTCCTCATTAGGAACAAACCCTGGTTTCCTGTCAGATTCTTGTTTTTCTTTCAGCTGTTATCTTGTTCAGCTCCTGTGCTTTTTAGTGTCTTTGATTTTCTGTCTTAGCATCAGTCCTACCGTTTCTCATCTAGCTTCTTGTATGTGAGGGTTCCTTTGGGTCCTACACCATACTCATGAAAATGACTCAAGACACAGTCTTGAGTCCTTTTAGGTGCAAACCTATAAAACCTGTGAAGATATTTTTTTCCAGTGCCCTGCCATGGACATGTTTTCTTCTGTATTTGTCATTTTTAGGGTTCACCAAAATCTTTTTGTAACAAGATTTTTCCTTTATGCCAAATCTCTTTGGGCTTCTTTTTGAGGCAATTTAATGATAATTCAAAAAATAAAAAATAAATACAATAAGAATCAATGTCCTTTAGATGAAACAGAGGTACCTCTACTTTGTGAATACTTTTTTAGAGAAATCACTGTTATATCACAACTTGTGCCATTATGAATAGAGCAATAGTTTAACATGAGGCTTCTTCATTATGCAGAATGTATCTTAACTTTTGTGAACTTAATGCAACACTAACAGACACAGGCAGTTGAAGCAGCTGTAAGATCCGGTTCAGTTCAGGATTTTAAGTATTATGGATATATAATCTTAGTAAATTACGTTTTAATTAAATACAAATTAAACATAATTTTAATTTCATTTAATTGGAGCAGTTTAGCAGATTAGAGTTTAAGTTAACAAAGTTCTACCTGACAACTATTTTATATTTTAGTTTAAAAAATATTTTTTACCATATATTCCAATTGTCCAAACAAAAAAGCCCTTACTGTCCAAACATATCAAAATAAAGAGAAATAAGTGTTAGGCATGAATACATCTTCGTATACAGGATGTATGTGTTGTGATTCTTTGTTGTAATTTGTCATTCTTCTGTTTTTGATCATTTCAGTTTTATTTGTTGTGTTAGCTTAATTATTCTTGTTTATATTTTGTATTTATCCCTTTTTGAAGTGGTTTCCTTTTTTTAGTTTTCTCTTCCTTCATTCACTCATAAATCTCTAACTCAGTCTGCAGTTCTGCTCCCATTACCAGGTGTTACTGATTCTGTTCGTATTTACCTGCTACCTCCTCCAGCTGCATGACCTGTAATTAGCTCCCCTGGTCCTTTTGTCACCTCCACCTCTATGTCATTATATAATGTCTTCTCTGCCTTTCAGACCTTGCAAGATCTTTCTGTTTTTTTGCCTTTCTTAGTTCACTGCAGTTTATTTTTCTTGTTGTAAAGTAGTTACATTACTATTATAGCTGGTGGGACAGTCTTGCAAAATAACAATTTAAAAATATTGCACCTAAAGGTCTATTTCTGCTCTAATTTGAGAACCAATTTCCAAGTAAAACAAAAACAAACATGTGTATGTGATAAAATCCAGAGTTGTATGCAGTCCCATGGAAAAAATCGGAATTTTATATTTATCATGATGTATAAACACTCTTAATCTTTACAAACGTGCTTTAATAGTTGGTATTCACACCTTCAGGCTTTATTTGTTATTTACAAAAAGGATAATCACAACGACATCAGTAACTAAAAATATGCGTGCCATTAGTTGTATGTAAGCTTCAATGTCACATAAAAACAGCAGAATAGAGCTGTAAAATTGCATGTTATGTTAAATAAACCTGTTAATCTAATCTGGGGACAAGGTGAAATATTAACATTATTAATCAATACGTCCCAATGTATTCATTTTTATTAGTCACATGAAAATATTTGCCAGGCGTAATTCATGTGCACTAAAGAAAGTCATACAGTAAGGGCCTGTTGGTAGAATGATTTAAGATTTTATTGACCAGTCAACAAATAGGTTTCTGAAGCTAATGCCACTATAGCTGTGAGCAAACCAAAATTGAGATCTTCAAATGGACTTTTTTATTGATTATACCAACTGCTAAGAAAATAAAATAAAATCCAGTCGGATGAGTTGTCACACAGAGTTTTGTCCCCAGTGTTTGACCAGATTCAACATTGCTCTGGGTTTCACAAAACATATGGCAGAAACCAGGGCTCCGCCCACCCCATCATTGTCCTACTTTTGTCATGGAGAGCAGATGCTGAAAGTGAGCTAGACTGTAACTGAAGCTCTCCCCACTTTTAATTACGGAGAGAAATTGAGTGCTAAAAGCAATTTGCAGCTTCAGCCTGCCTCGTCAGATGAATGTGTTGGAATAGTGCTGCGTTTGCTGCCCTCCGACTCATTTCTCTCTACTGTTTCAGCTCCTCATCCTCTTTTACTCCTGGGCGTTGGAACGCTGTTTGTAAAACAGCACTAAAGATATTCAGAGAAGTGTCTTACAGTTTAATTAACTCCTACTCTGCTCTTGGAGTTTTTTCTCTGTTTGTCTCCCACTTATGAACACAGTATGTTTCCTTTTAGACTTTGAACAGAAACAGATGAGCTCAGCTGGATGGATGCATGTCAGTGGAACACGCTGCTGTGCAACCTTTGCTTTAAATAGATAGGATTTTTAATCCCACCCGCCCTCCAACCACAGTTCGATAGCTTTTATGGTTATTGCGCATTGATCATAATAAATTTGGATGGTTTGGAGGATGCTATTCCAGTGATTGAAAAGTTATGTGTCTGACAGATCAATGGGCATTAGTATTCAGCTGGGCGTGACGCTGTGCATCTGGTATCGCTTACTGTACTCCTGCTGTCTGCTTAGAGGAATATTCTTCTGGAAAGCAGATGAGAAACAAAACTTGCTAATGCATACTAAGTTCATATATGTTTATATTATTTGTTTTTATACATAATTTTTAGAGTGAATCCAATTTTAAGCAGCATACTGGTGAAAAACCATGTGATACGTACGTAACATTTCAAATATCTGATATAATTCATCGTCCTTTCTAGAAAACCTTTTTATAAAAACTACTTTTATCAAACTGTACAAGATTAATTGGCTAAGTTCCTTACAGTAAGGAGTTTATAGCTAACATTTAGGTTCCTCTAAACATCTCTATTTTGTTCTTATCTGTTTAAAGAACACTGTTGGAGTAATAATTTATTCTGGAAGAACCAAAGAAAGGTTTAATTTACTTAAATATTTCCATTTTAACTGACGCTTTGAGAGTCAATACAGTTGTGAAATGGCTTTATAATCTTCTTGAAGCTAATAGGCAACAACTTTGCTGATTTCTTTCCATGGTTTTACCACAGACATGAATGTTTAAGAGCAGCAAGCTGAGAAAGCCTCTGCTTATGAAGTGGCGATAGGGATGCATCACTTTAAAAGTAAAGCTGCATTTACCTAATAACAGTTAAAAAAAATTTTTTATCATGTCCTCAAAATGAACTTCAAAATAAATTATTTTTCTATGACCGAAGCACAAGAATCTAACAAATCTAAAAAAATAACTAAGGGAAATGATTTTTGTTTCAAGGCTTAAAAACTATGAACAATAATGTTAACATGTAAAATCAGAATTGTGTTATTGGGAGGAATCGGGGTATAAAAAAAGTCAGTATGAAATAATAAAACTGTATAAAAAATAAAAGACCCAGCTCTAACTGCTTGTTGAGAGACCGTCAAGGACAATTTCATCTATTCCCAACATTTCCCTTTCTTTGTATTTTATCACTATAGTCCACATGTGTCAAAAAAGCCATTTCACTCATTATGAGGCTGTTTATGTGTGTGGCACTCAGCCGGATCACGTTTTCTCCGTTATTGTTATCTTAACTCCATTACTCCAAACACTTTCCCTTTTGTGTATTTGTCCTTCTGCCACCAGCAGCATTTTTCAGTATTTTAGTTGGCTTTTCGTGCCATTAGCTAACAAACACAAACATTATTCAATTCCGCCTCTTCCTGGTGTAATAACAACCAATGGGCCGAATGAAAGGTTGGAATAAGCTTCCTCTGTTGCAAATAAACATCCAACCTATAATAAAAAACTGATGGATTGTTAATTCTTACAAATTAATGGTGTATGCAAAGTGAAATGACCTTTGAACTTTCCGGCATTCACACTCAGTTGGACCAAAACCATGAAAGAAGCCGGTAGATGCACCTCCTAACACAAGGCAATGGATAACATTGGGTTTAGCAAACAAGGCTTTAGCTAAGAATCTCATTTTTTTTTTTACGAGCAGATGGGATGTTTTTCAAATCTCAAACAGATAGTCCAGCAACAGTGAAGACAGTAAGAATCTGTAAATTACGTTTTAGTATATTGACCTCCATACATTCCAGTTTTAGTGCTTGTGCTGATTGATTCAGGTGGTCTTAATTCCTAAATACATATCATTTCCTTAAATATGCAATAAAGGTTGAAAAAAATGCTCAAGCTGCAATTTGATGAACCTTTTATAAATTCAGTTAGCTGGCTCAGACTTTGAACTTGAGGTGATCTAAGCCGTCAACATCCCTTTTTCATCAAAAAGGGATGATTCATCAAAAAGACAAATAAAGTTGTTGTAAGTCCGATAATTTGTCAGTGTTTATTCATGCACAGCACAAAATGATCCCAAAAAAGCAATTGGAAAATCCACACAGTATTTATACCTAATGTTATATTTGTTGCCTTATGAGCTCTCGTTAGTAGCTGACTTAGTCAACCATTCTGAACAATTCAGGAATTATTGCCTGTCTTAGTTACCTTACAAAAGCTTATGGTCTTTCAAAGTTAGGTTTGAAAGAAAAGAACAGTATCTGTTGTGACACATGGTAGTTGCAAGTTCCATATCTGCTGAAACTTTTAAAAAAAATGAAATATATTGTTTTGTCTTAACCAAATGTCATAAATCATTTCCAGTTGCAAAGGGAAGTCAGCTTTCAACCAAAACCTTGAAATCTCTGCAAGCAATCTGAAGATAAGTGTAGATCTTATTTTACTGAAGCAAATCTAACCATGTATTAAAGTCCACAGACAAGGACAAGTTTTGCCATAGTCTGTTAGTAAAACTAAATCTGTCCGAAAATCTATTAATCAATTTGAATAAGAATATGGAAAAGGTAAGTCCTGCCACTATGAAATATTCTGAAAACTTTTAAAAGATCAAAAAAGCAAATGTTGCTAAATCAAACCATGCGATGATGGAAAACTGCTATTGAAATGAAATAAAAAGACACTTAATGCATTAATTTTTGACTATGTACATGTAAGCCTTTTTGTGTTCAGTTCCTTTTAACAAATTTAGATTTTTTGGGGAGACTTTTTAAGTTGATTGTATATAAAGAAATTTCCTCACTGTAGTGAAAACCAGAACGTAAACAGTCTCTTTTTAAGTGTCTTATTGAGAGATTTTTATGTTTTAAAAGCCCCTTAGTTCCTTTTAATTCTTCTTCTGATCCCATCTGTTGGGCAGAACAGGTAGATTTTTTGTTCTATAGTCAAATCTGCTGTGTGAAATGCACCAAGTGTCTCTAAATAGCAGTATAAAAGTTAACAGTCCTCATGTTGAGCTCAGTACTCGTACTGCCTCAGACCTAACATACAGATTAGGTTTGGCCGTGGGGACTTTTGCTGTCCTTGAAATGATTATTGTGTGGTGCGGGACAGCAGTAGGCCCTCCAGCAAATGAATACTCACAAAGACATTTTTTATATTTATTTAGGAAGAAATTTTCGATGAAACATATTTTTAAACTGAGAATAATGGGCACAAGACAATGTGCCCATTATCATGTTATCATTCTTTCCTTCCTAATGTAAAAGTTGTCGGAGGATCTTGTGCTTCTTGAGCTTGTCTGATGCACATATTTTTGAATCTTTATGAAATAAACTCTTGCTTCAAACCCTACAGCAGCATTCTATTGTCTATAATAAGATATGAATATAGTTATTACATGATCATCATAATAATTATATTATGACCACCAAAAAACATAACATCCACATTAGGTGTGAAACTTGCATCAGTTACAGGTTTAGAAATTTTTTTGAGTAATTTTGATGCTTGTTTGGCTGCAATCAGATATCCATCATCCTGAAAACAATATATCTGACCTATCAGTGGGAGCTGAGCTGTGGTGTTTCCTGGTAATAATAGAGGATTGTAGAAGACAAACAAGTCGACAGTGCAACTTGCTTCTGCGGCCACTTCAAAACTGCCACTGTTTACCCAGCATAAGTGATGCCGGGACTGTGGCACTTTATGTTGGTCTGTTTTTTATGGGACAGCCAGAAAAAAAAAAGTATTCAGCTGACCTGCACAATTTAAAAACTAGTATTACGTTCACTACAGCAGGAGGGAATTCTCAGAAGCTGTCCTCAAGGCTGCCGCTAAACAGGAAGCAGTATTGAATTTTGTCCAGCTTCCTTAAAAATAAACATCCACTCCTGATTACAACTCACACAGAGAAGTTCCTCTGCGAAACCTCAAAGCTTTGGCCTCTTGATTGTGATGCCTGCGAAGCCTGGATTCATGCTGGCAGGGAAACAAAGAGAGGAGCTTGCTTCACATGTGGCGGAGGATGGCTCAACTTACCGATTGTCCCGACCAATTACAGCTACACATGAAAGGCCTTTTTAGATGGATCCCCACACATTTTGTAGGTAGACACACTATGATTGATGTTGTTTTCATGCGTTCTTATCCCTGTTCTACAAAAAAAGGTCATGAAGGACTGACAGCTTGTTAATCAAAGAAATCCTGAAGGCCAGACGTTGGCCTGATTGTGTGCGTGATGGTCAAAAACGTTAAACAGCAATGAACTGATACACCCATTTCTGACAATAATTGTTGATTTTCCACACATTCATTTTGAGATCAAAACATCAGAGGAGGTGCAAAAAAACTCCTAAAATTATTTTCTCCAGATTTAAACATGCTGTGACAACACTGTGGCTGCTCGGAGAAACCTTTACACCACCAAGGGGTCCTTTGTTTGTTCCTCAGCTTCCAAGTCAATATTTTGATGATGCTTCTATTGTTAAAAGCATAAATCGTCAGGAGCAGCCTGAGGCAGACAATATGACTGATTTGTTTTCTTGAAAAAAACAGGTTGTTTCTGTGTTAATGATGAAGTAAAAAGAGTTATGTGGTTAAAGACCTCTGGAAAACTGCTGTGAAGGAAGAAAACAGAAAAGGGGTTAAGTCTATCGATATGCATAATGTGTCAGTGATGTGATAGGTTTGCATATTAGGTGACTTACTTTTCTGTTTCTATTTAGTTTTAATGTCTTTTGGATCTATGCTTGTAGTTGTCTTGCAGGGTTTTTTTTTCATTTACTTTCTCAATTGTCCAAGCTTCCACACTTGCCTACCATCTCTTGTCAGCACACATTTGTTATCAGTCAATAATCACTGTCACAGAACTTAAGTTGTTGTTTTGAGACATGTTTTCAGCTTCATAGTTTCTTCTGAATTCAGAATTTTTTTAAATACCTTAAATCTCTTCTGTCTACTTACTTTTTTTTATTCAATAATTTTTCTAGAACTACCTGCTTTGTTTTGGTCCCTGGTCCGAAAATCACATGTTTAAACCCAGATATCCTTCTATGAAATTCTCCAGCTCATTCTGTGAAATCCTAGGCCAGGTGTGTACAATCCAAATCCAGGAGAGCTACCTAAATTCAGCTTTTAGATGCCTTCCTTCTAAATCAAACAAGCATGCCTTATTAATAGGCTGCTGAATTGACCTTCTGATTAGGGAACTGTGTTTTGGAGAAGGGATGCATCCAAACATTGCAGAACAGTAGCTCTCTAAAACTGGGATCAGGCACCCCCGTCTGAGACTTTTCACACTAGAAGGGACAAAATTTGTCCTCTTGAGTCTCTTCAATGCTTTCAAAATTAGATGGACCTCATGTTCTCCAGATGGAAGCTCATGACATAGACCAAAAAGTACCCAGAGCAAGCATGTAATCTCAAGACACCTCATGAGAAAAATATCAGCAATGCAACTAGATATACATTCCAATTGATCCTTGTTATCAAACAGTTTATTAAGTTCAATTTAGTAGTCAAATTAGTTAAAAAAAATAATCTAAGGAACCTGGTAGATTGCATGAAGTCATTGACCTGCAGCATTCTTTCCTCATTGACTGGCATGCGACAGTAAAAAATACTGGCATTGTCATTTGACTGTACGGCAATCCCTCATACTGAGCTTGCACATAACAACAGTGGAGAGGAAAACTTAAAAACTAGAAAGAACATCCAGCAGAACGAGTCTCACAACAAGTGGGCATCTTTCCAGCCATGGCTGATTGGGAGGTTTAAGAACAATCTCATCAGTACCGTCCAAAAGCAGAGACATGTTTAGACAGGATTGTGACCCCTTGCCATAAATCTTAGGAACAAGCTTGTATTGTTTCTCAAGTCAGTCAAAACAATCACTTTGACTGACTTAAAACAGATGCTAGTTGAACAATAGAATACCATCCTATAGCACAATGTGACAAAGATGGTGACTTGCATGAGAAAGGGGTGCCAGACTGTTGTGGCAGTGTACATTTCTTCTGCACCAGGGATGCTACTAGGTTTGAGAGACAGGGATGGCTTAGCCCTACAGGAGATAAAACTTACTAAGGCTACTAAGGCTCGTCAATCACTTCTTTTAAGAGCATCACACATTGGGGACACACTTTCCACCATTGCTGTTCTATTTAAAAATAGCTTTCATTATATAATTGCTTGCTAAAGCAAGAAAACTGGACCAGGTGGGAGGCAAATTTGGACTATCTATCATTATTTACAAAATGTTAGATCCTACCTAAAATGACAACAGAAACTATTAAACATCCTATGACAGAGGGACTGAGACTTCCTTTAACGTCATATTATGCAAGTGAGATTACTTGACTTTGATTCCGCCCTCAAGGAGCTTTTAAAAGACATCGTAATCAGATGAATGATCGTGCGTGATGCCGCTCCTGCCTGTGGCCATTAGGAGTTCAGCTGGGGAGCTTTTCTCAGTGGAGGGTCTGGGTGTCGGCCCAGTTAGCAGGAATCTTCTGGTCTGTGATTTCAGTCATGAAACCTTAGTAGAATCTTTCATTCGATGTGAAAAAAATGATGCTCCTTTGTTTTTAGCCCCAACCGTTTCTGTTTAGGAAAACCCTGACATCAGCACTGCAGGTAAAGGGAAGTGAAGCTAAAAAGTGGTGAGTTTTAAATTGGGATATTGAAGTGAAATATGAAAGTATATA
>JAVLVB010000846.1:317758-337658 GCA_032876305.1 Orestias chungarensis | reverse complement strand
CAGGAAGTCAACTTTTAAAACGTCTCTCAGCTAAATCCTGGAGTTTAAACTGTTACTAGAATCGCCCAGGTGTTACCATAGCTGCATAAATACCAAGCAGTACTTTGTTGAAGAAAGAGTGCTCACTCAGCAAGTCTTTCCTGCATGGATAAAGGTTGAATTACTTATTATAACCTAAGCTATTATTTCCTTCCCCACTGAGGCCAATTCATCTCAGAGTGAGACTTGTACTGTAAATTCATTTTCCAGGGCCAGTGAATGTGCCATCTTGCTCTTCCACGCTTCTCACCAGAGATGCAGTCAGCATCACACATCCAGTTTTTTTTTAGAACTCAACAGGATTCAGGTGAGATAAATCTTCATGGTGACATGTCTTTCTCTTTATTTCTATAACTGCATGTATTGTATGCTATTTATTTACCTATTTTAATATATACTGTATTAATTTAGTTTTTTTTAAATAATAATGTATAATATAATAATCATACTTAAAACTGAATCAATTAATTTGAAGCTTGGTTGTCCAAACAATTAATTTTAGGATTTCAACCTATGTTTGCAGCTTTTGCAACAAAATTTCTCACACAAAACATTATATTTGAAATAAAATGGAAAAGAAAAGACATCTGCATCATTCTCAAGTCCTTTAGAATGATTAATTTGTCTTTAATATTCACTCTGGTCTGTATTGTTTAGTCTTTGACCTTGGTGTTCAACAACAAATATAAATAACTCCAGTTTGAAACAAATATTGAAATGTATAGATAATGATTCGGTTTACTTTTCTCATGCACACTGTGAGGAACAGATGGTTCCAATAGTAATCCTATAAATAAAACCGCCTCCATCATTAGTTAGTTCACACACATCACGTCTATCGGATTTTATCGTAATAAATGCAGAGCAGATGGGAACAGTTGTACTCCAAACATTAAAATGTGCTAGTAAGACATTTAGATTTGCAGATAAAGCTTATTAGTGTTACATTTCTAAACATGCTTTATTTTTGCAAAAGTAAAGTACTTTTTATGTTGACAGTATTCTTAAACAAAAAATACTACTTTTCAAGTTTAATGTTTAGTATAAATAAGGATTTAATTAAAAATTCAATTTGAAAACAAATGTATTAATCTGAAGGAAAAAGTAAATATTGTGAATCTATTACTTAAGCATAATAAAAGAGTAATTGAAGATGCCAGTGGTTGTAGGCAGGAAGGATTTCCTGTAGCGGTCTGTATCACAGAGAAACAGAAGAACCCTGACAGGAGACACACTTTTGTCGTATAACATTCTCATAAAGAAGATAATCAGGGCTGCATTTTTTTTATTTTTGGGTGAAATCTTCTTTGCATTATCATCTCCAGTGCTTCCACAGTCATCAATAGTTTAATCTGAAAAATACTCCAAAATACGAATGTATTTATTTATTTACTATTTCCCAGCCCTTCATCCCTGCATAATTACTTTCAGTATTAAGTAACTATGATTAATTATATCTATTACAATATGCATGTATGTTTGGAAGAGCTGGTTTATTAGGTAGAAATCATTTAACCTGCCTGGTGTTCCTGTTTAATGCAACTTCCACATTACAATAAACTTATTTTTAAAGCATCAAGTGGAGTCGCAAACATTCTGCAGTTCCCATGGAAAGTACTTTTTTATTTTTATTCAGGGTCTGAAGGCACACGTGTGAAAGAAATCAGGAGAGTGTTGAAACCACTAGTAAAACACAGATTTACTGTAAAGCTCAGTGAGTGACATCTGTTCAAAGATACCTAATATCCACAACGTCAAGGCAATCTCCTGCCCACACATAAATGTGATAGGTGTGTCAAAGCAGGTATGTACATACGGACACAAACCCTCTAACCTGATACCTTCCGATTCACACCAAACCCTGAATCTTTAAATCATGTCACAGATACTTTTTTTTGCTTCATGAGCAATCTACTAATCCAAAACATTAGAGGATGTTTTGTTTTTTGGCACTCTTGCTACAAGAAGTATTTTAATTAGCAAAGGCAGTTAATTGGATAACAGAAATAACTCCACAGTGAGTCACAGTCACTGCAGTTATCTGTTACTGTTCTGGCAGCTTCGTGCCACTCTGACAGGACAGGCCTGAACCTGTTACCTCCTTACAAAGTAGACACATTCTATGGAAAGAAAAACTTTCATTAAAACTGAATTAGACGCAGTCGGGATGGTAGACAAGGGTAATATTTTCCACCCATGTGGCTAAAGAAGTGGAACTAATGTGGGGTGTGCAATTAAAATGCTGCTCAGAAAGTTTTGTAATTTGTTCTAATTGTTGCATAAGGAGGTCACCAAGGAAAGATATCTTCTGCAGCACATGGTTCTCATTTTATAGAGCCTTTTGGCTAATTAGTGATTTTAATATTACAATTATTTTGTATTTGAAGTGTAATTTTCTTTTGCTCAAACGAAATATTTAACCAAACCATACTTACGTTGTAATGTTACCAATGTTTTCTTAGCATTGAGGGCCAATTATATGTAGTTGGTTTTTTTTTACTGCACATTTATCAACTTAAATGTGGGACAGAGTTAAACAGAAGCAAACAAAGGTTTTTGTGGCTAGGTTATCAAAAATAAAAAGGATTCAGTTTTACTAATTAAACACAATCAGATCTGCAGTGAGAATATTACAGTAAATACTGTAGCCTAAGTTTATAGAAAATCATTTTAGGAAGAATAAACTAGATACATATCCTGGGGGCTGAGATTGTCCAACTGGACAGTCATGTGTTGTTTAGCCCTCACCATATGGTGAAAGAATAAAAAGTCATGGATCTTCGTGAATAAGAAGCAAAATGATACATAGTTTTACTATTTTCCACAATAACATAAAAAGTTACTTTAACTTTAACAATGCTGCCCTCCCCACTTAACATATCCTCCTTACTGTGAGTCATGGTCATTGCGGCCTCATGCTTTTTGTCAGCTAGGAAACAAAGACTTGTCAGATGGGGAAAAGGATGGAGTTAAATACAGGCTACAGCCCTGTACTGAAGGAAAAAAAACATGTTAGAGGCTTTAATAGACTTGTGACTTGGGCAGTTAACCTTTTAGCAGAGCAACTCTTAACATCCAGCCAGGGCTAAATTGGAATGATTTAAATTATATTAGTTGACTTAGCTCAGCACTGTTCTAAACAAAATACAGCTGAGAATCTATAGCCAGACCTGATGCCCTAAGGACATCTTACCTGGCATAGCTTGAACTAGTGCTCAGGGAAAATGGGTGAAAGTGTCCGGCTCCAACTGGGCATAGCCTTAAGAAACATATTTAGAATGACCTGCAGCCGTAACTGCAGCAAGGGGTTATTCAATAGTACTGAATCAGGGAAATAGCTACACGTTTCAGATTTTAATGAGTAAAAACCTTTGCAATACATGTACAGTAGTCCTACGCCTGTTTGCTGTTCAGTGTTCGAGCATATCTAAAACATTCCGTAGAAGATGCAGCTTAGGAAAGTCAAAGAAACAATGCTACTTGAGACACTATATGACTGGCATTTGCAAATAGCCAGTCAGAAAGTACCATTCAGTTTGTTGGTGATGAACACCTGCCTTCAATAGCAGAGATAAGATGTATTGTAGATTTTAGCTGCTCTGGTAGCGCGAGGATTCAAGGACTTTAAAGACTATTTTGTCATTCACAACAAATGTGTTACATGGGGTGGAATGAAATACTTACTCAGGTCCCAGCTGTAACCAAGAAGCATATAAAAAGAGAGTAACGCCAAGGTGATGCAGGGATTTACTGTGTAGGTATTCAGGTTTTAACTGTGCTTTTAAATGAGCGGTAATGTATATTTGGTGTTTTGACTATAAAAATATTATTTTAAAAGTGCTAAGAGAGTACATGTAGTATTGGTAGTTTTAGCTCGGCATGTATGAGATCCCTTACCACCTTACCTAATGTCACTGTATGACGTGCTTTTACTTTTCAACCATATGCTAATTAGTCTCACATAAAATATCAGTACCACACAATAGTGCAGTAGTAATTTAATTGAATAAATTGTAAAACAGATACGCAGCCTCTCATATCTTCGCAGGGTACTGTAGTGGGTTCTCTACTGTTTTGTCTGAAGGCTGCTGTGTTTAAACTAATAAAACCGAGATTGATTCTAATGTGTGTTGGCAAACTTTTCTTCCCCTCTGTCCTTTGCAATGAAGTACCTGCTACTACCCTCTAAAAGACAGCAAGCTCTAAGAAAACCTTAAACCACGAGCAGGCTTTGTGAACACGACAAATGTTTGTGTTCCCATGAACTTTTAGGGTTATCAATCAACTCCTTTTTTCAATTCACGGCACCTCTGTCCCACTCCCACCTCCCCTCTAATCTCTGCGGCTAACCATTTCTTTGAAAAATAGAGGGAAAATTTCATGGTTGGTGGCAGTGCTGTGAAAATGTCACTCTGTCGGTTATAAATAAAGAAGTATGTGTTTGTCTCTGGGAGTCATTTTTTCCCCACTGTGATTTGTTCTGCAGTGGCTTTTCTTATTTCTCAGCTGTGACACTTTGTTTATTAATGTTCCCAAATGTCTAATGTGCACATGGAAAAACACCTTTACTTTTTGTCTGAGTGTACATGGTCCCAATCTAGAAACATTAGTTTGTTTCCATTTCCTAGGCTGTATGCAAAGCTTTCAATCACACAGTCAATCGTTCCAGGTTTTGACACCTTAATAAAACAAATCGGAACACTCTGGCGCCACTCCTTTGCTCTGAAGTTGGGGATCAAATGTTTAGGTGACAATTATGTATGGCCTGGTGACACGGGGAGAAAAGCTTGTGATAAATTTTTAAGGTAAACATATAAATTCTCACATGGATATAAAGGATGTACTCACCCTGGGTCAGTCCAACAAAAGAACCTGCTGATGTCATATCCTTTAAAGAAACTTCCTACAAAAGAAATGTGTGCCTCCATGATCTATCCAGATGATGGATTTACACAAGGTGTACTCACAGCTGCGAGGGAATTTGTACGTTGGCCAAAGGTATGTCGAAGAGGGATTTAGGCTATTTGCAGAGCTTTGTACTAGTGAGTGGATATTAAGTGTGAGATGTTAACTTGAAGCAAACAACTGTTGGGCATGACATCAAGACAATGCAGAAACATTTTATCACTCCTACTAACAAAAAAGTGAGAAAATAAACAAAATGTTGAATAATACACTTTTCATCTTAGAGGTGCTGAGACTTCAGTATTATCAGCCAATTTGGTCTGATTTCTGAAAAAAAAGGAAATATGTAGTGAACATGTATAGCATGTATCATATTATGTGGGGGAAAAAGGCGTGTTCCAGTTTGAGCAAAAAATATGTGCCCATTTTTAATAGGCTGCATTTGTGATTTTGTAAGTGCAACACAGAAAAAATCTATTGGTCTTAAACTATCAGACATAAATGGGGAGTAAATGCAAATTAGATACAGAAATACCATGGCCATATCTACTCTATTGTTAATGTTTTTAAAAAGTGATTATGTGAAACCTATATGTCCTGTATTTCACCAGTGAGATGCCCAATGTATAAAAAGAATAATCAGCTTTAGTTGCCATGCACATACAAGGAATTTGCTGTGGTGTAGTTACACCAATGCAGCCAACAGCAGCACCAAGGAGGTAGGCAATAGCACAAAGGGTCTTGCCTAAGGACCCACACTTGATGCTGAGGTGTATATACCTTTGCCCCACCCTGGATTTAAAACCAGTTCGCCAGAGTAAAAATCAGGTGACTTTTCATTTCAGCTATCCAGCTGTTTTGATTTTACACCTTTTATAGAGATGAAAAAAGATTACATAATTGATGTCTAAAGAATTACATACTCTATATAGGTTTGGTGAAGAAAATAGATAGCTTCACTTCATACCAAGCGAGTAGAAGTGCATATTTCTAACCTCATAGAGGAAGTGACATTTAGAAAATTGCCATTAACCGAAGGGCAAAATCAAAGCAAGTGCTTATTTGTGCAAGAACAATGTCAATACCCTCTGAAAGAATTGAAGTGTGTCACATCCCCTGCTGGAGTTAAAAATTAACTGGAGTTAAAACTAACCAAAGAGCAAGGGGAAAAAACACTAAAATGCTGAACAAGCTTAAGCCTCAGCCCAAGTCATACAAATTCTTTCATCTGCCTGCTGTTGTCAGTCATTCTATTTCACAGTAATCTACTGCGACAGTACTATCCCACCAGATGTAAATCAGAAATGATCAGAAATAGATTAGTCTATACTATTTGTTCACAGTCATTATTCATGCCAATATGTAGAAACCAAAACTCTGAATACCATGTCATTGCATTTCACGCACTAACCCAGTGTTCAGCTGCTTTATTTCGATAATCTCTCCCTCCTATTGCATCCCAGCTGGGGCTGAGATACTGGTGATACCATTTAGCCTCAGTGGCATTTCCCCACCACTACTTTGATCCAACAGCCAACATTGTTCAAGTCTGGCCTTCGCAAGTGTCGAGAGGATTGGACAAGCAATTGGCAGATGCCATTACTGGCTGGTCACAGACTAACAGGAAGTCTGGGAGGAACATGGTGCTTCACACGCCAAGTTGGTGCAAAGTGTTTGTGCCTGGGCGAAAAGGACTTCCTGTACAGACACCCTCATAGTTGATTAAGGGTCTAAACAGTTCATTAATTATGTAAATACATTCATCAGCTTGATATTTTGGCTTTAAATTCTGTTTTTGATATATGTAACCTCACAGATATGACCCAAGTGCATTATTACAAGATTACAGGCAAACAGGGTCATCTCAGGCAGCTTGAGATCTCCATTTAACCTTTTCCAATAACCTCCAAAACAGCAAAAAGTAGGGTGAAATTATCCATGTTAAGTGTCTATTTTACCTATTTCCTGGATAATTATCCTGACTAGGATGGAGTGTGTTTAGTGTTATGTGAGCATTAAACGCGATGAAGAACCTGTTGTCTTAAAAGCTACGTTTTACCCTTCCCTCAAGAAGTATTCATGGATATATCACCTTTCATGACACTCTGGGAGTAGGACACAGATGTGTGGCAAGAATATCAGGAAGGTGGGAGATCATAGGTTTCGCCTGGGCTTGTCACCTCTTACTTGTTTCATGGAATCCAGGGGTGTTCAATTTAAACTTATGTTTAGACTATTTCGGCATCAGGGTACTTTCATCTTTGGGAAATTAAAGTTACTTACCCTACCCTCAAAACCATTTATTAAATTTGTCTACTTCAACATTTCACAAAATTTCACAGATTCAATTTTACAGATGTTTTGTTTAGGAGCATATTTTTACAACTGTCCCCTTTGGCCTCCTCCTGAAACCTGTACAACTTTTAAATACGAAACAAATTTGATGTATTTCACTTTCTCTCCTTGTTGTCTGGCTATAATGTTTGTTATAACACAAGCAATGACAGTGTTAATGAATCTAAAACATCACTGCACCAGCAATTTTTTAAGTTTAGTTCTCACGGTAAGATTTCTTCTTCTCTTTGTCTGATGTTTAAATCTCTGCTAAACATTTCTCTCTTTAAAAATGTAACACACGCTACAACATACACAATTTAGTCAGTTAGTATCTTAATCCTTAACTATAAGATTATTTTCTTAATTTAAAATCTTGTGATTTTTTGTGTAATATAAGGTCACACACATAAGCCATGCCAATATCTACCTGTCAGCTGATTTTTCAACTGTTTGCCTGTTTCTATAGGTAAAGTACCTAAGGCCCATTAAAAAGGAATTGGGTAAAACGTTTTTTTTGCTATGCTAACCAAATGCTTTATCCATCCAATATTTTACACTCATTCAAGATCTAGTCATACTGGGGTAAGAGGAGAAACCCAGACACCTGTATTGTCAGTGTTTCTCTCCAGCTTGTCTTGCAGGATCTAAGGTTTCATGCGCTGAATGTTAATACAGTGGTGGCTGGGTATGGGGTTTATTTCCCAGCTGTGCGTTGGTGAAAACCCAATAAAATTAGAGTCTCATAGGACGTCCACTAATTTGCTTGATTGCAAGGAGAAGTACCTCTGCTCAGATTTTTATCCAGGTTGCCAAAGCCTTTTAACTTACCTAATGCAAACCCCTGACTACCTTAAGGGAAGCCCATTAAAGTGCATTATTTCCCATGTTTTGCTCTTTTAGTTATGATTAAAATCTCATGAACACATATGAGAGCTGGAACACAGAGGAACCTGTAAATTGAGTACTATGTATTTTTATTCAAGTGGCAAACCAACTCCATCGGTAGTGCAGGTAGGATTTCCGTCAATCCATCTTTCGGTGTCTCCATCTGTCGCTTCCTCCAGAACGTCCCTGGTGAGTAGAACACCACTTAACCAGAGTATTTCACCTGAAGAAGAGGCAATAACTCCAACCCGGAGGCAGCAGTCTTTTGTTTTCTGTCTGAGAGCAATGGCTTCAAAAAGGCTCCCTCTAGTCTTAGCCACTACACACAAAAAAAGTACATCTAATAAAACCAGAGCTGTGGTGGAGCTTCCCATTGGAGGCGTTATGATGTTGAGTATTACTCCTAGCATAACAATCTAGTTGGACCCTCTAGCCACTTCAAAGTCAGGTAATTTACCTGCCTATCAATTACCTACATGTGGCCCAAAATATCTATGAGTCAGAATATTCAGTCTGAGCGAAGAGCTGTTTTTGCTGGTAAGTACATAACACAAATACAACTTTGGCTGCAGTGAGATATCTTTTCAGAAGGTTCTTTGACCCTTTGCTCAGCAATGAACAAAGTCCTGTAATGAAAGAAGGTAATGTGAACTTTATTTTAGCTGGTTTAAATACTCATCAAACCTCTAAATGTATTTACTTTTGTGTTATTAAGTGATTTTATTCATTGTCCTGACATTAAGCTATGTGCATTTGAAAACAAATCTGTGAATTGCACGTCCTTCATGCAACATTTATTTAAAAAAACCTTAGAGTATGAATGAGTTTTTATTTTATTTGAACTGAATGAAAGTGGAAATTTTCAAAGCAAAAAAAAGACATAAACTGATGCCAGAAGGGGAGGAGGAGGAATTCTGATCAATATACTTTAGGAGACAGAAAAGAAGAGAAGATGGTATTCATAAATCAGCATTGATGGGGGTGTGTAAGAATGCTCTGCACCCACCCACACCGTCTTTCTTCCCTTAAATTACTTTATTTGAAGTCGTTTAATAATTGTGAAGCTATTTTGCCCTGAGCCTGCACCCATAAATCCTTATTTCTGTACACACACTTAAGCTACACTTAACATTCCTCTATGCAACTTAATCTCTCATCTTCTCATCCATCCCTCTCTCCCCACTTCCTCACTCTTCCCCCTCGTCTACAATGGGGTTTCCTCGCTCTTGGATCTTTCAAGTCAACCTCCTCTCTGTGATCCCCACCCTGTCTTCTCTTCTCTTCTGTTTTTTTTTTCCTTTTAATTATCCATCTTGTCAAAAGTTGTCATAGTTTCTGAATAACAATGTATTTTGTGCACTTCCTTTACTCCAAACAGGGTCAAAAATGTAACTTCTCTTCAGACATTTGTACAACTTTTTGGCATAATTTGTGAAATTCTGTTATAAAAGTTGTTTTCTTCAACAAATCTGTTTTTAGGCAAGTGACATACATTTTTAATAGGGTTTAGATCAAAGGTATTACAGTTTAAATAAACTACAATTACAGTTCAAATAAAAAGGTGCATTTGTATGGAAGTTTCAACCATCTTCGTAGATGTTTGGTGCAATATGAAGTTGAAGAATTTGAAGTTATTCATCCTTTATCTTTATTCCACACACATTGTGTGATTCCCCATTAACAATGGCAATGAAACAGATCCATAGTATGTTGTTACAAAAAACATACTCAACACTTAGAGAGATTTTCTTTTGTTTGAATACCTTTTCCTGACTCCTGAAATATCACAGAGCTCATTGGGTCTTAATTAATGGCCAATGGTGACTTAAAGTCGGATTCAATTGTCCCCCACTCTAAAATCCCACAAGACTAATTAATATTAGTGTCTGTCCCTTGGATGATAAAACAACACTCATCTTCGGTCCTTGTCACCCAGATATGGCACCACCGTAAACAAAGCCAACTCTGCTACGGTGCTGTTAACACCAGAGCTGGCATTAACCAGACAGGTGTAAACAGTAGTTCTGGAAATCCCTGTCATTTAGGGAGTATTAGTGTTATAAAGAGTTCAATACCTGCTTCCAAATTAGATGTGCAGATTTGGGGTTCTATGATGATAACAATACACACTTGGCTTTCATCTGCCTAGGAAGAACTGAAACTTTATGATGTAAATAAGTGCATTCATTCACTCATAAGCTTTAACTCGAGTCAACCCTGTTTTAAACACCATGCTGGGTAAATTATACAAAACCTATGCCTTTTCAAACACATAATGTGACTATTGACCCCATGTATAGTTGAAAATGTCATGGAATGTGTTGTGAGTCAGATGTTCGTGTAACTGCCTGACACAGCAACTTTTTTGCTTAAACCGTGATCCAACAGCATATTCCCCTTTGGAGCCTGGTATGATGTCCCAGCTCTGAACTGAATAGTTCACAAACTCATAACTGGCCTCCTTGGGGATAAAATCACCCTCATATCACACCTATAATTCTGTGCGGTTAGTTTATTGTAGGTGAACTGACATTTCCATTAATGTTTCAGTTTTCAGACAACAGTAACAGTAATCTTGTAACTAGGCGTATTAAATATCTTACAAACCTGCTTTGAAAAGGAAAAAGTAAACATCAATGAATTTTTTGATTATGTGCCAGGAAGAGTATTTCTTGTAATTCATAGTTTGTCCTTTACATTATTTTATTTAGGGTAAAATTGTTCTCAGAGGAGAGAATGTTACCCTTATCTAATCCTGTTTGTTCTCATAATGCACTTCAGAAAGGCCAGTTCTTCTCTGTCTTCTTCTTACTGGAACACCTGTGTTGTTGCTTTACAGTTTCACTCTGGGTCTTTGTTTCTGTTTAAAGGTAAGAATTAGAAGGAAACATAAGAGTTAAGAATATGAATGGAAGCCAAAACTTACCTGGTCCTCTGTTTTTCACACTATATACAATCTGTGTATTGTTTTGGGCCTTTAGGTAGATAAGGATGACTTTTTAAAATTAGTAACAGTGACAGTTAGGCCCTGTCTTGTTTTGTTTCTTTGTTTTAGTACCAACTCAGTGAACTGATCTCTTTCTCCCCACAATATTTTTGATTCTTGCAAAGAAAAAAAATCTTGTTTTTAAACTCTTACAAGGAATATGTCATTTTATCGTGATAATTTTGTGTAATAAAACCCCCACACGCACACACACACACACACACACACTCACACATCTCTTCTTACTGGCTTTGTGTCGTGGAGCAAAATTTCTTTCTAAGGACAAAATGTGGAGTTAATTAAACCTTGCTAATCATGAATGCCCCAAACCATAAGAAATACACAGTGTGTACACACAAAGTTTCTGAAAAAAACTGTTTTAACAGCTAATGTCTGGATAAATGAAGTAACACCGTTGAAGAGGTGAGAGTGGTGCTTCAACATGCTAATGTGGGTATGTCATCTCCATTAGGGAGGTCCATCAAGGCGCTGCTACCTTGTGCCCCAGAACATGCCTCTTCTGCAGAAAGGCCAGGTTTCCTTTTGATCAGCCAACACAGATGTGACTGAGCATGCATACATTAAATCGCATTGGGGCCTATTAGGAGTATGTGCGCTTTCAGGTGAGGCATAGCCTAACAGGCAATTACACCTAGGAGTGAACAGAAGAGGAGACTGTTGTTTAATACCGTTAAAAGGTTTAAAACTGCAAATAGTGCCATTATGTTTGTGTTTTATTTCAGTAAATTACATTTATGTAAATGAGTGTATCACAATCCTTTTTCATGCCCATGTAAAAGCTTGGCTTTTGCTATCAAGTAAAATACCTTGAATTGCAAGCTTTACCTTAGGATTTTTCCTGACACTAATTCCAATTTCAATAAGCACCTTGGCAAAAATCTTATATTCAGTATTTTTGTCCAATCAAACATTTGTGGGATTTGCTGGACAAACATGTCATCCACGAAGGCTTGTTTTTACAACTTCCAGGGTTTAAAAGTGTCTACCCAACAACTTGGTGACATATTTTAACACAGACCCTCAGATTTATTCATAGCTGTTTTGGTAGGATCAATGTATGCAGATAATCAATATGTAATAATGGTTTTTTAATCATACCGGCCAAGAAAAGCCATTGGATCCTGAAGAGTGTCCATGTGAAAATTGACGTTTGGGTTTAGATTCTAGTACCAAGACATCTGAAAGTCTGTGTTGATGGATTATGATTTGGGTTGGAACAAACATCACTTTGTGATCTGAAAAGCATTGCTTTGTGAAACATAAAATGTGTATGGTATCCCATAAGCTCTGTAACTGGGTTGACCTAATGGATAAAAAGTTCTGCGTGTTACAAAAAACAACATAAAATCCAATCATTTAGACAATATTTCTTCAGTTCTGATAAAAATTAACACTCTACAAGGTAAAGTTTTTATGAACACATGTAGATATAGAGCATCCTGTGATTTTGAACCTGTGCTGGGCTAATCAGTTACAAAAATAAGTGTTGCAAACAATTTCTTTTTTTTGGGCAGAAAAAATTACAGTAAATCAAAGACAGAGATGTTGGTGGTTTAGGAATATCACTTGTGCTAATAAAGAAAGATGTTATACCAAAGAAAGATTTCCAAGACAGATAGTTTCTAAAACCATATACAGATTTTTACAGCCATGAAAGCAAAGTTTTACAAAAGCCAAAAATATATATCTCCTGAAACCTTTTTTTCCCCCCGAAACATTTCTGTTGAGAAAAGTAACAAAGAAAACTTTCGGATGAAAACAGCACTGGTTATATGTTGAATAAAAATACCTTTACAGCACCCAAAACTGTGAAGAGAAACACTTTTACTCGAGGTGACATTCATCATAAACGCTTGGTGCATTTGTGCATTAGTCCTGCACCGGCTGTGAAGTGTCAGTAACTGATGAATAAGTCACAGTAGTCCTACTTAAAGCCCATCTTCTGCACCTCTGTGTGGAGCCGTGCATTTAGTTCACAGCTTCAGCTGAATGCACTGCCGCATTATTCTCTGACATATAAAGACAGTAGAAAATCCAAGAAAAATGGACACTTCAAAGGGGGAATGATGCTGCAAAACTGGGCTCAATCACAAAGTATACCATCAGTAATGCAGGTAAAATGGTTCCTTTATTTAACTACCGCTCTTGAAAGCCATTTCACAACATATTCTTCACACTTTTTCTGCCTAGACGCAAACTCTTCAAAGTGCTTCAAAGAGTGGAAAAGGTGTCAGTATATTTAAGGAAAATTACTTTACCTGAGAGGAAAAGTGAAGTAGAAGTCTGACTGGTCATGGATAGAGGGTTTGCATTTTTATTTGATCAAAGGAGTTGTAAAGAGGAAAACTTTGACTGTTTCATATTTTAAATGAATGAAAAATAACAGAGCTGGTCAAACTTTCTTCATCCGTGATAAAAAGCGTCTGAGCTGCAGCTTCTGCTCTCGTTATACTTCAGCATTTTATGTTGTCATCTAATCCCTGTATGACCAAACTAAGAACTATCTCTGTAGTCTTGATCATTAAGTTCTAGGTGTCCCTGTTACAGGTTGTGGTTTTTTTTGTAATGGATCTCAAGGTGTTTTCATGGAAAAGTGGTTCTGCTTTACCAATATCAGGTAACTAAGCTTCACAAACAGAAAGGTATCAAATGATTGTAATGAGTGCTAATATGTTTTTGTTTCAAAATGAAGCATTCAAGATCTTGGTGTTTTTTACTTGTGTAATAGTAAAAAGACACAGGTCGTTAAATGGTTGATTAATTTAGTTTAATTGACCTTATATCACAGACATGGCTCAGTAACCAGGTAACAACCCGTTTCATTGTCAACATGTCCTTGGGCAACATATTGAACACCACATTTAAACAAAAATGCTCAGTGGGATTGCTGAAGAAGAAGCCCATAAACTATGCAATATTAATAATGCAAGGTGGGAAAACCATGAAACAGAAGCACCTTTTAGAAGTTAAAACAAAGATAAACATTTGTCCTTAAAGAAAATCTGCACTAAAACTATTAGATTACTCAAAAGCCAAATTGACATGGAATGGTAAAAGAATAGTCAGATATATAGTGAACCTACATTGGTAGTTCCAAAAAAGGAAAGTGCCAAAGAAAGACAAGAGGGCCGTGAATGATCCCAGAGAGTTGTCCAAATGTTGCTGTTTTCTTATCATGCAATCTATCTGAGCTTCTAAAGTGGATTCTATTCAATCTTCTTTCTTCACCTCCAACTCTGGATGTCAGTCAACTTCCAGTGCAGACAGTATGTGTCAGCAAGGTGCCGAGAACTGGGATCCTGTATTCCCCTGTAACAGATGGGGGGAGGAGATAAGACGCGTGTACCCCCACCATACCCCATTACCACACAAGACAAACATCCACTGATCTGTTAGTGCCACCTCTCTACTTGCGGGAAACCATTTACCCTCTGCTTGTTCTTAGATTCCAAGGAGTTGGATAAAACCTTTCTTAAGATCTCCTGTAAACATGGATTTTTTTATTTAGCAATTAATTTTGATTTATTGGATGTTTAGGGAAAACTGTTGTTAAAGCAGAACAACAATATTTTACTTTTTAAGTGTCATTTTTTACACACCAGCTAGACCTGCAATTTTTATTTTTATACTCTTAAATATTATTTAGATGTGCTGCAGAATTACACTAAAGGTCTTCCTGTTAAAAACCATCTGATCATAAGGGGATGCCCCAATTTGATATTAACAGTTCTTTTGTTCTTTTATTTGCCTTTTAGATATAATCAGTTACTCATGGCCGATAAAATCTTGCACAAGTGGGTATCACAGAGAGAAACCAAATGAGCTTAATTTTAATAGAGATTGCCTGTCACATATTATAAAGGTTTGATGTACTGACAATTTTGACTAATATAAAAAAACAACACTTTTTGTGAAGGTTGTCTACTGCAGCTTTAAGGACTTCCTGTTTTAGTTTTATTCACTAATATTCTTCATATCTCTTTGATCTTTGATGCAATTTGAACATAAAAAAACAATTGGTTGTTGTGGCTTTACTTTGAGAAAATGGCCATAAAGTAATAATTAAAAAAACTGCTTAACTCGTAGTATAATTCGTAGTAAATTTTTTTTATTTTATTTTTTTTCCAATTCTTATAATTTTTCAATTCCTCATGATCACTGGGACTAATGACATATTCTTACATCATCTACAATATTAACATTATCTTAAACAGATGAGCTTTTTAAGGTTCTAAAATCCAAAGTAAATAAATCATGAATCATGTCCCATAAGGCGTAGGAGTTGGGGGGGTTTGAAGGATGCAAAGTGAAGCATCTATTTAGCCCGTTTTTCATTCCCGCCAAACACTACTTACCTCCTACTCAAAACTAAACCAAGACTAAACATGACAGAAGGTAAAATTTACACTTCAGAAGCCAATCAGACAACACCCAGTTATTTTGTGCAGAGCAGAATCCCTGCATGTAAACATCTGCAGTTTACATTAGTTACCTTTAATCTCTATACAAATGTCACTACTGCTGTCAAATATATGAAAGAACCATACCTATCTTATGTCTGCACAACCAATGTGGGAAAAGACATATTTGGAACATTAAAGGGAAGAGATATTCCATGCTTTACAGTTTCTGACGTCTAAAAAGAACTGAAAATGCCCTGTCATTATGCTCAATTCACTTAGGCCTAAAGACATCTTACATGTTTGCATGCTTTAGTTACGTGGAAGTGCCAGCTCAGAATAAAATAGTTCTGAATATTTTGTGCATCTCTCCACTAAACTCATGTTGCATTCACTTGAAGGTGTATGTCAGTCTCTTTTATATTCATCAGTCTTGTTTACATATTTATTATATTAATTGGAGACCAGGAAAACCACTGGTCATCTGATAGTTTTAGTAAATGATGCTATGCTCTCTCTAGAGTTAAAGTGTCAACATTGGTTTAGCAACCGTCCATGCTTCAACCACGCCTCTAATTACCCAGTAGTATATTTATACTCAGTCGTTCCTTCCACTACTGGTTGTCTCGCTCTTTCAGCCAACACCCTCTTTCATTTGGTTCCTTTATTTTTCATCTGATGCTGGGTATGAGGGACTGCTGTAAAGCAGTAATCTCAAATTCAACTCCTCGAGTCTGAGGGTCCTGTAACTGTTAAACGTGTCCCTTGCCCTACACACTTGTGAGTATCAAACTGCATCACTGTGGCTAAACTGCTACAGTAGCAGGGTCCAGTCAATCCCCCTGTACTTACATTTACAGTTATCAGGTAGTTACTCTGGTAACTTACCTGATAACTCTGTTGCTTCAGTCAGGACGCCATCACTGATGTCCCCAGTAGCTCCTCCACAACACACTAGATTTATTTAAATTAAAAGTTGTAAATACTAACAACTGGTCTGAAAAATAAAACAAGTTACATTTAGATTAAAAAATTCCTTCCGGATGTAGATGTGATTAAGATTTAGTCAATGTTATTAAAAAAACCTAAGAACTGTATCCTCAGTGAACACCTCTAGAGAGTACTGCATTCAGTTAAATTATCTGAATAAGCTTTTTTCTCTGCCTGTGTAAAATTCTATGTACAGGAAATGGTTTGAATACATGCTATGTTGTTTAATCTCAGCTTTGCATGTTAAAGTTCCTGGTTCCTTTTTCATCTTAAGCTTCTCCTAGACACCCCTATTAAAGTCAGATCCTCCCATCAAAAAAGATATGAATGAAAACCTAACATGAAAACTCAGCAATTGGATGTTTGGACCATTTGAAAGAAACCCTTTATATAAACTGTCTAGTCTGTGGCCTCAGTAGAAACAACATTGAAATGAAGGTTACTACAGCAGTGTGTCCTAATAGAATTCCTTCTACCCATTAAAGATTAACTGTTAGACACAGACTCAGATTTACATGTTATAAAAAAAAACTAAAAAAAACATGTCTAACCTGTTCCCAGATGCTGCAGTTGTGCCTCATAAATATTCAGGATACAGCTTTCCTTATCTGATTGCTCTGGTGGAGCAGTTCATTTCTTTAAGTCTGCTGCAGAGAGCTTAAAGATGCAAAGGACGATACTGGCAATCATAAAGCAAGTACTCCTCACGCAACATCACTTCAAGTGCTGATTACTTTCATTACAGGAGAGTAATTAGCCCCTTAAGGGGAAAAGGTAGCTTCAGAGATTTGATTCCGTGGTGATTTTTGAAGAGTTGGTTTAATCTCACAAGAGTTAGAATACATTAAGTGTTCTCACTGGGGAGGGACTTCTTACCAGAGCAGACAGTCATTAATAAAAGCAGTTAGAATCCAAACATGGTACGTCCACAACAATGCACAGATTAATTACATACCTCCTAAATTAATCATCCAAGAGCAAAATGTCTTCTTGATGTAGTCCAAGAATGGTAAAGCCTAGTTGATGGGTTTTGGCCCCAAAGCTGTAGCACAAGATCATTTCAGTCTTGTTAGTTTTACCAGCTGGTATCTGACTTCTGCAAAAATTAAATTCTAAAATGATCAACATGCTCTATATTTTTTTATTGGTTTTAGCAGGGTAGTCATTGTGGTCTATCCATCAAGTTATGTGTTTGCCCTACAGTCTTCACTCAGTACTAAATGTCAAGAAAAACGTTCAAAGGGAGCCATTTGTAATGCATCCAAATCAAATGCCCACACCATGTTAGCCAATGAAAGAGCGGGAGTTTTTCTCTGAGTTCAGCCAGCATGACATTTTTTTTCACCTCATCTTTGATAGGGTAATAAGACCCAAACAACATGCTCTGAATTTGCTACTGTTGCACTAAACCTTTTTTGATAGGCTGCATTACATGTTGTAGAGTAGAACTGTCAGTGATTTACAAAAAAAAATGTGATGTTTTATTTGCCAATCTTCAATGTATCATGCATTTGTCTAACAATAGAAGGACGTCAGCTAGTATTATAAAACAAAAAACTGTAAATAAAGGTTGGACTTTGGATTTATCAGGAAACAAAGAGAGATAATAATGTAATGACTCTGTGTTTATGGTTTTGTTTTGGGGTTCATGTTGTTATGTGTATCGTTCTCACGGGTGCTCATACTGTTTTATGTAGTCTGTCGTTGTGGGTCTATGCTGTTATTTTTAGCGGGAACCGGTAAAAGGTCGGGGTTTTTACCAGGTAGTTGGAGCGGGAAGCTTGGCCAATGTTTGCAGACTTGTTAGGAGCGTGAGCTGCAGCTCCCGAACATAGCAGCTCATTGTGTGGACTAAAGCCCATTCATTCAACGGGACACGTTGTGGCGTCGTTACAATAAGCATGTTTTGTCGAACCCCTTTAAGCCTAAAGGGGCTGTCAATGCTTCTGGGTAGCCCTGAAAGAGTTTTAACCTTCTGGTCTGAGACTTGCAAACAAAAGGCTATCAATCTTTCAAAGCCTTTAACTTTTCAATGTTTACTTTTAAAAATCAAATCCTGAATACTTAGATTTTTTTTTATTGTCTGCATAATTCTGTCTTTTTGATTCTATCTCTTTAAATAACAGATTCTGAAATTATAAATAATCCCAATGAAGAATTTTAAAGTGTGAGGTTATAATGTGACATATTATGGGATTGAGGTTTATTGTGAATACTTGTGTAAGGCAGAGAGGATTGTGAAGATGGGATCCTCACATCAATACATAAAATAAAAAAAGCCAAATTAAGCTGTTGCCATCATTACCAAATCATTACCTGTTAAATAAAAGTGACAAAACTGATTTTAAACACACCTCCTCCAGTGATTAACTGTAATAGGAAGTCGTGTTAATGTAAATCCGACCAATTTCAGTCTTGCTCTCCCTTGCTAAAAATTACTAATTTTTATCTCCACCAGCTCATGTAGGAAAGATTTTCCCATTTAGCTGCTAAATGCTCCACTAGGTTCACCAGCTGCTCATTAACTGCGTTTGCTGTTTGGTGCTTTGTGGCCAGTGTACTGTGGGTTTATTACAGCTGTTCTTAGAGCACTGCATCACACAAATTAGCCCTGCAGGAAGAACTTAATTTGGCTACTACACTGGATAGAAGGAGCCTTCTGTAAACATGGTGGTAATTTCTTAAATATTTCACTAAACACAATAGTTAGGACACACACTGACCCAGAGGCTTAACGTTTTATGGAGAACCGATGGACTCTGTTGAGGCTTTATCTTGCCAAAGTAAAATCATCAGTTTATTGTACTGAAATAAAAATAAAAAAAACATGCAAAAGAATTATATCTATCAAAGCATCTAGTATTTCCAATTTCTCATTTTATGTAACTTTTCAATTAGTGAGGTATTCTAATGGCAGAAACGAATGTTTCTTGCATAAGCCGTGTTGCCTTGTATTTCCTTTTTTAATATTTTTGAATAGTTTGCATTGAGAAATGGGTTAAACAAACTAAAGAGCTACTTCCAACAAAGCATTAGGCTTCAGGTTTGGGGAATGTTTCCAGGATTTTCACAATAAATGCTTTGCTTCTTACAGCTTTTTGGCAACACTGTTGGTTTAAAAAAGCACAGCCACACGAAGGCTCACTGCTGAGGCATTTAATCTGTCTAATTAATTAGCTCAACAACAACATCTTATTTTACAAAGAGCAAAATGTCACAAAAAGGCATAATTTTCTGCACAAGTATGCTTCATTTAGAACTACAGCTAAACTTAGCAGCTGGATCTCTATTGGGTTCTTTCCCCCATTCTGTTTGTTTGTTTGTTTAAATGAACAAT
>JAVLVB010000846.1:184228-308445 GCA_032876305.1 Orestias chungarensis | reverse complement strand
GCTGAGTTGCCTTAAAACATTGTTACTTTACTTATTTGTGGAGCTGCTCTGAATTTTATTTTGAACAGCTGATTAAACCGAAGTCTCATCATTTTTCTAATCTCATATTGATTCTTGCTAAAGTCTATCACGTCCCCGGGATTCTCATTGACTTTTAAATCTGGAAGGCACGTACGCCCGTTCATATTAGAAAATGATGTTCCTCAAAAAATCACACTATACATTCAGTCCTGGCCACCTTTGCGTTGGAAAAGTCAGACTGTCCCGAGTGTAGGAATTCACCAAGGAATCTCGTGGTTGGTGCTTCATGTGGAGCTGAACTGGACTGTATCCTTCCCAATCTGACTGGCCTATCTACATTTTAGTCCTGAAGTACAGTCATAACATATGGATCATTAGACAAAACAGTATCTTTGATGCAAGCTGCTGAAACAAGCTTTCTTCAAAGCATCCCTGTGAGTTCAACAGAGGAGTTCTGCAAGAGTTGGTGCCTTTCAGCAACAAAAACCTCCAGCTGGGGTGAATGGATCACTTCCTAGTGAGGTTTTTATGGAACATGTCTTGTTTTTTAGAAGCCTTGGTAAAGACCCAGGACTTACTAGAGGGATTACAGCTCATGATTAAGAATGATTGGGTCACTGCATGAGCATTGAGGGCATTTAAAGAGCTCATCTCTGATAAAGATGAGTGGATCTAATGTGGGGCAGGAAGCATTTCTTCTTTTAGGGAAAAATTGCAAATGTGAATTGAAAATCAAATATCTCTTCATTAGTTTGTTTGACTAACCCTTGTGTTTCCATCTTTCTTCAACAGGTTAAATTTAAGCTTATAGACCAGAAGTGGAAACAGACACAGAGTGTCTGACAACAAACTGAAGTCTTTCTACTGATAGCTTTCACTGGATAAAAAACTTTTTGGTCTAAATACGTTTGTAAAATTGTTTAGTAGGATGTTACCACTGTGGTTGTCTTTCATGTCACAGTTAAGAAGTAAATAGTCCAATTTTATACTACTTTGTTCAATTTAAATAAGATTAAGTCAACTTCAAATGCAATGTGTTACATTTCTTTGTTGCATTCAGTTGAAGAAAAAAAATCATATTTTATGCTTCACTTTATACTTCAGGTAAGTTAAAAACAACCCCTTTTATCTATTTAACAGTTTTACAGGACAGAAACTTTCCACCATGACCTACACACATCTAATGAAAGTGAATTCAGTCAACGCAATCACATTTTGTAGCATTGACTTTGTTTCAGTCGTTTGTCTGGGCAAACCCAACACATCTGGTGATGGTAGAGCGCAACAGAAGTTTTGGATGAGAGAAATTTATCACAGAAACAGTGAAAGCTGCAAACTGCTTGAACTGTGTTACAGTTAAAGAGATAAGGGCCACGACAAAGAACACTGGGTCAGGAGTACTTTCTAAGGAAAAAGTGAGGATAGCAAGAATTAATCTACAGATAACTTTAGACAGCATCCATAAAAGATTAAATAAAAATGTACTTTTAAACTTGAAAAATGAAACATCAAACTAGCGCTTCTCAGTCCCGCTTCTCACTGACAACTGTCTTACATGTTTTAGGCGTTTCTAGTCGACACACACCTGACCTGAGTAAAGAGGTGATTTACAGGCGTCTACAGCACATGCTCATTTCAGTCAGCTGTGCTGCAGCAGACACATCTAAACTAAAGCAGGGCAGTGAGGATTGGGATTCAGAAACACTCAATCAGGATCCTGTGTTCAACATTTTGACTTAAAACTTGGAAATTCTAACTTCCAAAGAAAGAAAACCACCACAAACAATTACAATGCTAGCAGTTTTAAGTTCGTTAAACAACAAGCCGACAATTTCAGATTTGGTTAATATGTTTATTACTTCAAATCCGTTACGTATATTTGCAAAATAAACCATGCTTGCCCTTTCATTTCAAGTGCTCGGGTTAGTTTCATGTTGGTACAACGGCTCTGTTTTCGTATGGCTCTGATCGGAGATCACAGCCAACGACATCGTTTGTCACACAGGTGTATTGTCTGGCTGCAGCAGATTTTCACTGTGCATGCTTGCAGGTGAATAACAGTCATGTCTGCCTGTGGGGGCAGTGTCGGCTCTGTTTCTCTCCTCCTGTCTTTAAAATGACATACTTTAGCTGTTAATGTGACACTCAAAACAACATTCATCCAACACAAACCACCCTTGCTTCAATAAGCTGTTGATTCCCACCTGAACTTTGGGTTTATTATACTGTGATTGTTTCTTAACATCAGCAAGGCAAGGGCACTAGAGAAAAGGGAATTAGCAACGTGGCTACAGTCTCATATATTTATGTGTAAATCTTCATGATTTACATGCATTGTCTTGTTTTTAAAAGTAAATTTAAAGGTAGATTTTGCTGAGCATATGTATCCTCACTATAGGTACGTTGGCCAAAGCTTTACTTATAGCGCAGACGTGTTTATGTTGATTTCTTTGTAGGTCGCCTCTGTTTCTTGTTGCTCCCTGCTTGTTGCCAATAAATCACAGACACTGAGGAACACAGCAGAGCAAGACTGCCGGCTGTACTGGTCCACATTAAAGAGAGTGTGTGTGTGTGTGTGTGTGTGTGTGTGTGTGTGTGTGTGTGTGTGTGTGTGTGTGTGTGTGTGTGTGTGTGTGTGTGTGTGTGTGTGTGTGTGTGTGTGTGTGTGTGTGTGTGTGTGTTGGGGGGTGACTTTTTCACACAACTCAGTTAGCACGCAGCACAGGATGAAAGACTGACGTCTAAATTACCCACAAAGTGGTGGAGATTAATCATCCATCCAACTGCAAGCCTCGACAAGAAGCCTCGGTGGCACAACAGACTCACCCACAAACGGAGGCTGTCCCTTCAGAGAGAGCTGCACTGTCACACATATTCTGAAGCATGCATTCAAATATAAACATATCATATTTTCACATTAAAATGCTTTTCTTTTTGTTTTGTAACGAAGAAAAAAAGAAGCAAACCTAAAGTCTGTAAATGTGGTTGGTAAATAACACTTCGTTCCATTTTTTATGGTCCAGCATAATAAAAAAATAGATAAAAGCGAAGTAGTTGCTCAAAAGAAAACATGCATGTGTGTTATAAGCTCTA
The DNA here is from genome assembly GCA_032876305.1 of Orestias chungarensis. NCBI lineage: Eukaryota > Metazoa > Chordata > Actinopteri > Cyprinodontiformes > Cyprinodontidae > Orestias > Orestias chungarensis. The sequence goes on along the minus strand of JAVLVB010000846.1, from coordinate 305,331 downwards.
AATGAGGTTTGTGTTTTCTGCTGATTACTGCAGTTAAAATTGTGTCAACAGCTTTGAGGTCTGGGCAAGTACACGCAGATACTCTTAAGGTAAACTAACGAGTAATTGAGTCGGATTATTATGTTTTTAAAGATGAGACGCATCGTATCTGATCAGGTGATGTTTAACTGCGTTCTCTGAATGGTGTCGGCTTTTACCTGCACCAGGCAGCCCTGGGTTATCATCCGCTCTGTAAGATTACACTCAGAGAACATAAACGAAATCAAATAGAATGACTGGAAGGGGTTTAGGAGACGAACAACTATGAGATGCCTTCCCTGCAAATAATCTATTCTCCTCGTCCTCGTCACAGCCGAAAGATTTCCCGGGATTTTGCTCAAACTTTGTTTATAATTCTGTAGAGTTGTTACCATTTGTTTGGATTCCTCATAATTTACTCATCCAACGAGAAGATAAAGTAAAAATAAAAATAAAATCCTGAAAAATAATTTTAATAATTTTAAGAAAAAATTTACATTTGCACATTGCAAATTGTTTTACTGCAGTTTCTTCTTCTAGGGTATTTCCAAACTTTTGTTCAACATGAATTTTGGCCAAATGAGGGGAAGATCTTAAACTATTCAACCTGAGAAAAATACAAAAAGTAATGGAAACAAGTATCCGTATTAAAATTAATTAAATAAATCTACGCAGTCTTAGTTAACTAGGAATTTTTGTGTTTATATTAAACTGAGCAAATAAAGAAATAGATGTGACTACAAAACAACAGTAAAATATATTTAAAAATAGTTTAAGGTCTAAAAGTTAATTCTGAGAAAGAAAAAAACCACAGCCGTTAGCTCCTACTCAAAATATTTTCCTCTTTCATAGAAAACTTCAGTTTCTTATTCCCCTGATTCTAAACTTTAAATATTTATTTATGTATTCATTTGTTTTGTATTATCTCCACATTTCTTTGTGCCCTAACTGCTGTCTGTCCCCCGTAACATCTGCCTCTCTGGCCAGCCAGGTCGTTGCGAGGGTTAGATTTCTTTGCACATTTATTCTGCGTGTATTTCCTTATATTTCTTCCTTCCCAGCAGTCGCCTGGACTCACAGCAGCCAGACTACACTCAACGTCTGTTTCCAGCTTGTTAACACTTGCTGTCGACTCGGCTTGTTTCCCTGGCAGGCACATGAGCAGCCACCTAAAACATGTCAGGCAGCAATCAGTCGTCGGTTTGCTTCTGAGGAGGAGCGGTGGGGCCAAAACAGCGGCTCCTGGACATCGCCTGGATCTGAAGGAGAGCGACGGCGACACAGACAGGGAACACTGGTGGTTTGGTTTCTAGCCTTATCTCACCTCAAAGAAGCTGCAGACAACTAAACAGGTGATTCTGAACCAAACAACAAGCCTGTTGTCATTGAGACACACTTTCTGTTTGTGCAGTTGCCACCTCCAGCTGTAAATGGTTAAAGCTGCCGAATATCCAACATATTTTTCACACATTTTAATTAAACTGGATGGATTTACTCCAGTCTTTAGAAAATTATTCCTATTATTAACATTAAAGGTTTAACATTCACCTTCATATGTTGTATTTTTTCTCTATAAGCATGTAAAATGTTCCTGATGCTTTTTAATATTCTCCTAGACATCAAATCATAGATTCTTCAAGGACTTCCTTTTGTTTGACTTTTTCAAATCAATACTTAACCAGATATAGATGACCGCCTCCTCTGGAACAACCTTGAGAGATGATGATGGTCTGTTAGCATCTCATCTGGATTTTAAGCTTTTTGTTTCTGTTTTCTTTTATTTTCTGAATGTCTCTTTACTGATATTATTCCATATGCAACCATGAAACTAACAAAGACAAAACAAAAAATACAATTAAATTAATAATTTAAGATGAGTTATAATAAAAAGGAAATTTACAAAAATAATACAATTAAAAAAATATATTAAAATACGATAAAAAGCAAAAAAAACAAAAACAGAATGACAAACATAAAATAAATATATTTTAGAAAGTATACAAAATACATGAAAGTGGTAAAAACCTTTTCCTTTTATAAACATCACATTGTGTAAGTTTTACTCTTTAAAAATAAATAAAACATTACAAATATACTTAACTTACTGAGTAAAAATACAATGTGAAACTAAAATTGAAACCAGTTTTGAAGTATTTTCCGTGAAGATGAACTTTCTGAAGGAAAGTAACACAAACAAATAAACAAACAAACACTGGTGGTTTGGTCTCTTGGCTTATCTGACCTCTGAAGCTGTGAACAAAAAAAAAGGTGATTCTGATTCTTTTGTCGTTTAGACACACTTGCTGTTTGTACAGTCGTCATCTGCAGCTGTAAATGGTTAAAGCTGCTACATAATCCAACATATTTTTCACACGTTTTAATCAAACTCTATAAAGTTACTCCAGTCATCAGAACATATGCAATACATATTAACATAAAAGGTTTACCTTCATCTTCCTATCCTATGTTTGTGTCTCCTCGATTCTTTAAGGACTTCCTCTTGTTGAACTTTTGCAAATCAATACTGATGGCCTGTTAGCATCTAATCTGGATTTTAAGCTTTTACTTCATCTGTATTTTATTTATATTTTGTTTCTGTTTTTCAAAGTCTTTTTACTGATGTTGTTTCTCCTACAACCAAAGAAAATACTTTTAAAAAATGCATTCTGTAGTTTTAAGAAAAAATGTATTATTTAAATTGATATTTTGGGATTAGTTATAACAAAAAGGTAAATTTAAAACAATCATAGAATTTTTGTTTTGTTTTAATATAATTAAAAAGTACAACATTTAAGGAATTAAATAAAATGAACACATATTAAAAATAATTGAAAAAGACAACCAGAGCTAAAAATTATTGCCTGTGAATGTGTGAAAGGGACGTAACAAATATATTTTACTTACTCATTAAAAATAACGTTTGAAATAAAAATAAAAAGAAACAGAATCTCTCAGGAAGAAGAATATTCCGCGTGAGTATTTATTCATTTTCAGTGTAAAGGGAAAAACCAGGATGAGACTGAACCAAAACCGGTTTCTGCCCTTATGTAATGTGTTTCTGTTGCTCTGCGGTTTTGCAGTAATTGCCATGGAAATACATTTGACTGAAGGTTTGCAGAAATAAGACTAATTGCCATACCGCTGAGCAGAGTAGTTTTTTTTCGTATAGAAACAGTCTGGATTTAAAGCTTTACTGAAGCAGAGAGCTTGTGGTGAAACATTTTTTTTGTGTAGCTATTAATTTGACATGGACTACCAACTTCAGTTACCAGAGTTCATGTTCACATTTCTGGTATTGGCCCATGAAAACCCTTCGTTACTCACACATTTGATGGCACTGAAGAAAAACCGGATTTGCGATTTTCTTACTGAATGCTGTGTTGACAGTATGGCTTCTGGTATAAACATCAGTAATGAAGGTGAAAGGAGAGCTTATGGTTCTGCTACAGAAGTCCAAAGCTTCCAGTAGAGTTTAAAAGAGTAAACCTCTGATTGCCCTGCTTCAAATACAGTGGGTTGTTACGTTAAACATTTTAATACTTTTCCAGCTCGCTCATTTGACTTCTCCAGCAACTTGTGTCGTTTTCCCTTTCTGCAGCTTCTGTTATTCCACAAACTATATTACTAACACTATTTTCATTACACTGCAAAGTGCATGCTCCCATGCCTGTTGTTACCCAGTAATGCAGAGGTTGGCTCAGCTCCACAAACATGCGCAAAAACATCAACGCAAAAATTACTTAGTTAAATATACTCTATAGAAAAAAACAACATGATGGTCATAGCTACATTTTTATGAATTGACACATTGATGGTCACATCAAAAAACATGCATAAAGCCTTGGCAAGCTGGCCGGAACATCTAACATCTTTTAAACATCTAACTAAAGAAGTACAAGTGAAATGAGAGTTCATTGAAGGTTTTGTTGGTCTGTTGTTCATTTTGGTTAAAAAAAGTTAAAGAATCTCCATTCATTTCTAGTAAACCAATACAAAGGGTGTCAGGTGGCTACAGAACCAGGAGCACGTAAGTCAGGTCCTGAGAACCACCATTTACTGTTTGCAGGGTTAGTATACAGTTTTGTTACAAAACATGAGATTCTTTATTTTACACATTTACAAACCTCAACTAAGAGAGAAAAATTACAACAATAAAGGAAAGTGCACATCTAAAAATGTCATGGAACGAGCAGAGATTGGACCGGAACGTAGACAGGACACCGACATTCTCATAGGCGGCATTTATTTAACAGAAGTGAAACTTACTAGAGGACGAAAACAAGGAACACAGGAAAGCATGACGACGAATTTGAAATCACAAATAAACCTCCATTATTTTCTCTGATTTGATCAAAGCAGAAACAAAATTAGGTTTATTAAACTTCTCTGACCTTTTTAACATGTACGTTAGTGTAATTAAAAGCTGAGTACGTAGGAAAGTAACCCATTTAGACGAGGCCTACCAGTTTTCACGTAGATGAATGATCAGAAATCATGTCAAAATTATAACTGGACCTTTTGAATAGCCACAAGGTCCAAACCCGGTCAGTGAGAATTATGCATATTTATTTGAGTAAATAAGCATCGTTTTGATTCCTTGTCTCGACAATTGAATAAAAAGAAAAAAGTTTCAAAAAGATCTGCCCTTAATCGCCTGTTTGTTACGCAATAGTAGTTTTTAAAACCCGTCTAACCAGGAGAAACATAGAACTTTCATGAAATCCAGTTTAAACTCAGCAGTTTCAAACCTCACAGCGTGTCACACAAATAGACCAGAGACCTTCACGTACCTCACAACGGTGAAAACTTTTTCTAGGTCACTCATGACTTTCATAAGTAATGAGGAGGACGACAGACAGATTTCAACGTGAACACTCAACCCATGAAAATATCTTTTCTACCTGTGGAAATTAGGTGAGTTATTATGTTCCAAATCTTTGGAGATGGAGTTTCTATGAATAGGCTCCCCACATGGATACACATCAGGCTACAGCCAGACTAATTATTGAACCAAATTCATTATTATCATTGGCTCTAATTTAGGTTAGTAGACAGAATTACCACTCAGTAACACTCTGTGTTCTCTGGTAGATGAAGCGTGGTTAGAGTCAGTTGACACGTTGTTACTAATTTGTATATAATAGTGTGTTTGAAGAGTTCATTTATACCTTTCATCCATATAGGGAGTGATTCTGTTATCAATATTGGCTTTCTCTGAAATCAAATACTAATTTATTCTCCTCATTATGACAGAATTTACTGAACATTTTAGTGAGTAATACTTGTACCCTTACGTGCTTAGTCTCATAGGTCAAGATCACCTTTAGGGAAAAATAATATGAATCTGAAAAGGTTATGACTGATTTGTGTATTGTCCAGACAACAACTATAGAAAGAGATATTTTATCTAATCTATTTTGAATGTAATCACTTTTTAATTAAAGTAGAATATCCATTAGGTTTGTGAATGATTAGTTTATGTACTGCATTTAATACAGGTAAATAAATATCTTCCTACGAAATTTAATAAGGTCTGTAAAATGCAAGGAATTAAAAATAGTGTAGATTCTCTAAATTAGATTTTAAGATTGTGGAAAGAGAAAACATGGTCAGTTTTGTCCAAGAGGAAAATCAAGAGAATGTTAAAGAGATCAAGACGCTGGATTCAACAAGTTTAAATGAATTTGCTTCATATGGCTGCTTGGTTTATAAGATAGGTTAAACCGTTTTCATAAACCAGGTAGAATGGTGGCTCCTCTGCACTGAAATGGATACGCTGAGGGGGTGCAGGGTTTTCCAGCGGGAGGAGACCCCAGTTCAGTCCCCTAGAGAGGCGATACAATGGGGGAAAAGTATTTTGCTTTTTCAAGAATCCCTGCTTACAAAAAAATGAAATTACCTGTAATTGTATTCAGAGCTGCATCCTAACTGTGACGGACAGATAATCTACTAACCAGTATCAAATCTGGCTCCCTCCAAGATGTTAGTTCATTTTGAATAAGCCCTCCTATTCTTCATTCATTGCCCATTATAATTCCACCTGTTTAAACATATTTCCTGTTGAAAAAGCACCTGTCCAAACACTCATTGAGTCAAACTCTGTCCTCTCCACTCTTGCCAAGACCAACCAGCTGTCTAAGGAAACCACAGAATTATAGACGGGGGATGAGATACAGAACAATAAGTAAACAGCCTGGTGAGAAGGCATAAACTGCTGTGCAAGAATGCAAGAAACTACAGTTGACGATGAGGCTCCCTCTGACTCGGGTTCTGTCCAGGATACATATTCCGTGTCATCATTAGAGATGTTAGGGATCAGCCCAGAACTAGACAAGCAGACCTTGTGACTGGGTCTTTTAGCAGTGAAGCTGAAACAGACACTCCCACATACAGCTGGATGCAAATTATCGGTGCAGCCTGGACGGTGTCGAGGTCTTACACCAACAGACAATCTTTGGAGGGAGAAAAAAAAAACTGTCATCTCCATCCAAAGCCACAAAACCTACATATCTGGGTAGGATCTGTTTGAAGGAGAGGCTGCAGTGAGTGAACTTTCATGTTTCTACCATATCCAGGGCTTATTTAATGAGATAAAATGCTAATTCAGTGTACGTTTCTCACAGTTGAAGTTTGAAATACAATGAAAGTTGCAGCCCTTTTGTTTGTTGGGGAAAATGGATGTGTGCAGTGGATCAAACACAATTTCTTTCCCCTAGAAAAGCTGTCTGACTTTAGATTTTCGTGGTACCAGGAAGAGGAATGTCTGAGCATTCCCCCTAGTGCAGTTATTTCTCCAGTCTGTTCACTGATAAGCAAAAGATGGACGGACAGATCAATTGAACTAAGTTGAAAGTGCCGGACACATTTTTTTTTTTAGGTTAAAACTAAAAACTATTTTCAATTGCATTATGGAGTGATATTTTGGGGCAATAAATAAAGCAGTACCCCCACTCCATCAACCTTTTATTACCACTTCCATTACATTGGGAACAAGTGTCTTCACACCCTTCAAAGCTCCTGGCACGCTCCAAATTATTCCAAAAGGAGTAAATGGATCCATTTTTCCCCTCCTGTCTTCCTCAGAGACTAAACACCAGGAAACCACAGAGTGGGGTTTTTCTGAGTCAACCCCCCCACCACTAGCATCAGTCGGCATAACACATACATCCCAGAATGTGCAGAAGAATCAATCTCCCTAGACATTTTTACTTTTATTACTCCCCTGCAGCTACTACCGTCGGCTCCGCCTCTCTCATATTTAATCAAACCAGGGAGGTATATTGTTTTTTCCTCTGTGCAGCTGGATTACATTCTAATAAGGTGGAGCTGTGGGTTTGTAACCATGTGTCACCATGAGGGGGGGCGAGGAGTAAACACGCCACATCATTCATCCAGAAGCAGTTGGAAACTTTATTGAAGGCAAAGCCACAGTTGTGTACACACAGCAGCTTGTGAAACTGTGTTTAGGTTGTTTGCAGGAGCTGGAAGCTTAGAAACATCTTCATTCTGCTGGATCACAGCGACCGGGTTCGGACCTGATCTGGTAAGGCGAGGCTGACAAAGTTTTATTTTTAAATTAGACTGTACAGGCACATTGTAGGAAACAGCAGGCCTTTGTGGAGGATATCCCAGAGTCTGGAAGGTAAGAGCAGAGCAGAGCACTTGTTTGCCATTGGATGGATCTACATGTTGGGTTCAGAGCTTAGATTAATGTAGAAGTCATCCGTGTAAAGAAGGCCTCATTTTAGAGTATTAGTCACACAAACTCACAGAAGAAACACAGTCAACGCCTCTGAGTCATTACCCCAGTCTGCTGTTGGCATCTTTGTAAAGGCACTTTCCACATTCTTAACACAACAGACATCATTTGTGTAAGGAAATAGAAAATTTGTAATTCAAAAGAAAATGGTAAAGATTTTTTTTTTAAAGAGTCTCGATTTACAGGATTTTTAACTGATAATACAAAGAAAAAAACAACTTTAATCATGTTTCAAAATAAATCTTTCATTTTGCAAGCCCAATATGCATAAATCAATTTTAGTATTACTTAAATAAATCTAAAAAAGGAAGTTATAAATGTGTTTTGATGCTTAACTGTACTCCTACAAATGAACCAAGTCACACTACGTCAAAACCAAGTTTTGGGGAATTAAGCTCCATTAATATTCAGTAGAGAAGACAGTAAGTCTATAAATATTGTACAGATTAAACAGAATAAAGAAGTTTCAGTTTTGGTTGATTTTGGCGGCCTGTGTGGACAAAAGCGATAGTGTTATGCCTGAAATAAGACTGCATTTCCCATGAGCACCAGCACATAGCGTGGTAAAATCCTGATCTCCCGGTCGCCTGCAGTTGGATTGAAGTACATTTCTGTTTCCAGTGTCTGTGTGAAGGATGAATAGCGATGAGGTGATGAATCTAATTGTGGTGAAATAATGTCATATGATGATGTTGGAGATAAGAAACGGGGGAAGTGACTTATGCTGTAAAGCATTCAGCGCATTTGCAGTTGTTTTGTGTGGCAGGGTTCCTGCCACCCTCCTCAAAGTTGCTTAGTGTTGGTTAAAACAATTCGGACTCCCTCAGGCCATGACAGAGGCGTCATTCAAGGAGCAGTTAGTCAACGTATAATCATGAAAGTTATGAAAAGGTTTTATAAAGGACGAAAAGTTACTTTAAACTGTTAGCCGGTTACTTGGAAACAGCTCGTTCCACATGTTTTGCTATCAAAACAAATTTCTCTACAGCAATTGGCTTCAATCAATCAATCTAGCAAAATGAGCGGAAAAGTATGTCTTACCCAATCATTACAGACTGTGCCTCCAACGACCTGCCTTATTAACATTGAAATATTGGAGTATTTTAGATTAATAATTGTCACATAAACGATTGCTACTTAAAAAACTGGGGTGGTTGGTATGAATTAAATAAAGAAACCGGAAACTGACCAAAAAAGTAATAACACAGTAAATCACCTCTATGAAAAGAAAGCATAATGAAGGGAAATTAATGTAACTGAAAAACTGTAAAACAGAGCTGAAGTCATCCGCTTTACAGTCACACACACACACACACACAAAGGAAAAACTGTTATCTTCATAAACACAGTTTCCAAATTCTCTACACAACAGACATCATTTGTGAGCGGACATAGAAATTTTGAAATTTTTAATGTAGAGTCTCAATTTGCAGAATCGTTGATCAATAATCCAAAAATAAATAAAAAATACCCTTAGTTGTCATTTAAATGTGCATAAATCCGTTTAGTGTTTACTTGAATAAAAATAAAACAGGAAGCTCCAAATGTGTTTCGCTTCCTAACTGCACTCATATGCACTCTTACAAAAGAGCCAAGTCACACGACGTCAAAACCAAATGTTGGGGAATTAAGCTCCATTAATATTCTCGAGGGAAGTCAGTAAGTGTATTATTATTAATATTACTGTCGTACAGATTAAACAGAAGAAATTCCTATTAATTGTTTGCTGGTTACTTGGAAACAGCGCGTTGCACATGTTTTGCCATCAAAACATATTTTTTTCACATAAACCGCAATCAATTAATTAATCTAGCAAAATGACCGGAAAATTATGTCGTAGCTAATTATTACACTCTTTCCCTCAAACAACTGTACACACCCGCATTGTTAATATTGAGATATTTGACTATTTTAAACAAATATATGTCATTTAAAGATTTTTCTAAATTTTTAAGGAAAAGTAGCTTCAATCCTTGGCAAGAATTTTAGCTGTTAAGCATGTAGTTACAAACTACTAAATATAAAAAAAATTAAATGATGAAATTGATAACTAACCAAAAAAGGAATAAAACAGAAAATCCCATCTATTGTTAGGGAGCAACCATGAAGGGAAATAGTATAACTAAAACTAGTCTGTGAAGCAGAGCTGCATGAATGCTTCAGTCAATGATACGTGTGAACTGTCTACCCCTTTAAATAATGTGTGAATGTGTGGATTGGTGCCATGATGCGAAGCTTACCACGGGATCTGCCTTTTACACAAAGGAGGAAGAAGTAAATAGCTGAGAGCAAAGGTTATGTTACAGGAATTATCCGAGATAATGAGGTGTGTTTTCAATGCAGACTCGCAAACATCTTCCACGCACGGTTGCAGACTAAAGACAACACACACCAGCTGATCCGATGACAAAATGCGGTGGTTTTAACACAATAAAGACTCCTAATACATTTATTCAAGATTTTAGATACGCGTATGAGCCAATGCCGGCCTCCTCGTCTATTGTCTCCGTGTCGTATTCATGCTTTCATTTTTTTTCCCTCTCCTCTGCTGCAGAACAATGGCTTCATTGTTCAGCCATCATAAGAGAGAATATAAAATGGTTTAAGTGGCTCCAAAATTACTGGGAAGCCCATCTTTGGCTAAAATGATTGTTTTCATGTAATTAATATAAAATGGGGTGTGCTTTTTAATAAGACAGTGAAACACTGATAAGAGGGGAAGGGACACAGGATGCTATTGTCGGAGGCTTTCAGGTACACAGCTTCACAGTTGGAGGATGGATGGGGACTGGGATGTAAGCTCGATCAGCTGCGCTGATAATATTCAGCGACACTGGACTGGAAACAGAGACGCTGCCGGAGAGCGAAGGCTGAGCGGTCAGGTGATCAGCCGGCCAACCAGAAACTCTTGATATAATTCATCCTGTGTTTCTGCTCATAGGTGACAGAAATCCAACTCAGCAAAGCGGAAAAAAACCACGATAATCTAAAAATGATTGTTCTATTAAATAAAGAAGACTGCAGGGATGTTCCTGTAAACAGTTTGGTTAATGTACCAGTATGTCTACATTATAAAAAAAATGTATAATTTTTATTAATAGATGTTTTGCTTAACTTAATCAGATCTCAACAAATACGATTTTTACTTTTAAACATGTATTTATTTATTTTTAGCTATTAACGTTAAAAAAAATTTGCACGAAATTAAGACTTGAACATGTACAAGCACTGTATATCCGTCTGTCTTTGCCCTCCTCCTCACGACACTGTTATACAACAACAGATTGTCCTCAGTCAGGGCCTCGTTTAAACCACTGTAGCACAAACTGCTTCTGGCCCACAGCTATTGTCGCCTACAAGAACTCCTTGAGAAACTTGAGTGCCATGATCTTCAAGCGCATTTAATTTTACCTTGGACTGAGTCTTATAGTTTTACTTAAAAAAGAAAAAACGTAAAACTTCAAACCGCTGTAAAGCTGGATGTGTCACTGTTACCTCATGGCTGAAAGAAAACAAGCAACATTAAGACAAAGATCAAGTGGGACCAAGTCGGTTAACATTTTAATCCACTATGGTTGGGATTTTACCACTGGCCCAGTGTAGACTTATTTAGATCTACTTTTTTCAAGCAGCTTTGTACTTAATAACAATAAATATTTCCTCTTTCAAATGGTATTCTGCGATATTTTTGTGTTTTTTTCTTTAGGAGGTAAAAGTCAAAAGTAAAATGCATTTCCATTTTAGTTGTACAGGCAGATAGAAAAAATATATATTTTTAATAGATTTAGCGGCTGTTCAATGGCCGAAAGATGTTTTGTGGGTATGTGAGAGACAGACCTAATGTTTGATTTTGAAAAAAATATATTACAAGGTTTTGCCAGAAAGATAGTTGCAATGCTATGCTCACGGAATATCCTCAGACTATTGAGATTATGTGAAGGATAATAACCAAAATCCAGAATGAGTTGTGTAGCCTAATAATAAGCAACAAACGAGAGATCTTTTTTTACTTTTGTGCACTTCTTGATAGTATTGCTAATCAAGATCAATGACTTTCCAACTTTGTGGTTATTTTTTGCTGGATACTAAAAATCCTATTTACAGGTTTATGAGCTGTTTGCACTGAGTTTAGAACAATTTGGAAAATCAAAATTAAAGTATTTCTCTGTGAAATATAACCGGAAATGTTCGTGTGTAAATGTGTCTTTTTTTTTTGCAGCAGACGTTGTTGGATGGGCTAAAAACACTTAGTAAGGGAGGATCTTATGATCCAGGTTAGTAAACATGCCACCATAATTCAGCACACCTAAATAAAGGTTCAAAGTTTACAGCACTCATATATTTAGCTGTAATTGTTAGCTTGGCAGTAATAAATCTTTTAATTCTGATTTTAATTACCATTTTACACTAGTTTAAAAATTTTTTTTTATCTTGACACAAGAGGCATATTTGTGATATGTGGTGACGTATAGAAGAAACGGTTGTGCTTTCAGGCTGTCTCCTACGTGGGGCGTCTTATCTTGCATCCGACTTGCCTAATGACACTTTGTTATTGTGCTTCTTTAAGCCAGGGGACTTTCCACGCTCAATGCAAAAGTCAGAGCAAACAGAAGGAAAAGAATGCGCTCACGTCAGCACACGCCTCGCTGTTCAAAGGCACATTTGAGTGCAAGTGTAAAATGATTGCTCCTCAGTTTGAACCAATTATGGTTTGCATGATTGGAGCCATAAAACCTCCCGACACAAACCTCCAGGGCATTTTCTCTTCTGGTCTTGTCTCAGCGCTTCACTTTGAGAGACTTACATTTTTTCTCCTCTCCCCTTCTCTCTTTGTTTGACTTAAACAAGTAACAACATAAACGTAATCCGCACTTTCTCATGCAAACACACGGAGGTTTGGAGGATCAAAAGGGGATGCTAAGATCTGTGTTTCTTTTTCTTATCTGACTCGCTACATGGGTCGGGGAATCTAGAAAATTGACCAAGCTGATTAGCACAGCTCTATTCTACGGATCGCGTGTATCATTTATGTACAAACTGCTAGACTTAAAATCAGGTCAACATAAGGTAAGAACGGTACACTAATCGGGCCCGATTAGATTTAATCTCAGGATTTGAATATACGAAAATGAATTGAACGGGAACTTTACGCTCACTGAAAAAAAAAAAAAAACTGTTAACCTTTTGCAGCTGTCTGCAACACATGCGGGTAAAACATCACATTAATATTAATGGAATCAAGAAAGTAGATTGCTAGTTCCACCCAAATCCACCTAAAAGATAAAAGGCAATCTTTAAAACTGTGCTGCACTTTTTCCTCAGCTTTTACCTAATGTCTTTAATAAAATGATACATGAACAAGATAAAAATGTTTATTATGTTTTAATGGCCTTTTTTTCTATATGACAGGAAATAAAGAGCTGATTTTTATTATTGAGCATTGAAGCATAGTTACAATCTATTGATATTTTTGTTCCTGTTGTTTTTTTTCTGTTTTTTTATAGCATTGTTTTGCATAACAAAAAGCTAGTTTCCAATAGTTTCTAATGGTGTTGTGGATGGACATGCTTAACAGTGGAAACAACATTAAAACTTTAAACAGGTCACAGGCAGATCTTTACCTGACTGGATTGGCAGGTTGATATTTTCAAGGATTTTATATAATCACATTTTTACCCCGTGAAACATCCATCAATGTAATTTTGGTCTCATTTCACAGGAGTTACAGTGTGCTGTTAATTCACCTAAGTGTGCACATCTAGACTCTAGTTCACCGGAATTCATTGTTCTCTTTGCCTTTCCATGAGTCCTATATAAAAAAAAAAAATTAAAAACCTTGGTGCACACAAGGAAGGTTTCAGCTGCTAACAACTCTGTTGTGGTCATTTGGTATGATTTTAGTTTTTTGTACAAAGTTTGTATTCTATACCTACCAGTTACCTAGAAGCAGATTGTTTTTTTAAACTGATCTATAAATGGATTTTGCAAATTTGAACACCAAAACGTATGTTTTTACGATTCTTAGACTGTTCCCTTTCAGAAATATTTCTAAGGTTTTTAGAAACATATCTCCATGGAGCATGTTACAAGTGTTACAGAATACTACTGTCTTACCTTATGTATTTCAGTTCTTCCTCTGGCAGTTCATGTTAGAAATGATGCCAAGCAGATCTGATTACCTGTATTATTTGAAAATTTGTCATTGGTTTTTTCTTCACTCCACTAGGCTGTCAGTTAAACGTTACACGAGGAGTTCATGTGAGGTGAAGTGTGGAGAGAATCCCCAGCATTAGTAGGAAACAGACAGATGGGTGGATAGACATGTGCATTGGAATGTCTCCCTTCAAATGTATGTTTTTAGAGTCGGAAAAAAATAATGTTGAGATGCTCTTTTAGAGGGTGTAAACTGACATAAATGCACTGCTGTATTATTAACCAAGACTCCATTAAATCTGATGTTTGTGCAGTTTGTTGCTTTGCAGGATCCGTTAATGAAAGGAAATTCTTTCCAACTTCAGGAAGCACAATTCTAAGAAACATGATAAGATTTCAACAGGTCCCATTTTGGCCTTTGAAGAGAAGCTGGTATGCTACTAGGTACCTGTGAGCTCCTCATCCTATCTTTAATCCAGAAGCCCACAGAGAAAGTTTGTTTTCGCTACATGTGTGCAGGATCAGATACTTTTAGTCCTAACCCATATTTCATGAACACAGGTAAATGGTGATAAATCAGCTAACCAAGCACAGCACTGGTATATGAACAGAAACCACCAAGTACAGTAGTCAGTCAGAAAATGACTACTGAGAATGAATTATTACCTAAATGATGACTGATGACAATAAAATCTGTCAAAAAATATTGAATTTCAGTTGGCTTTTGATGGAAACCCAATACTTAACATTACCATAGCTGGTATGTTCACCTAACTGTGGCACAATCACATGTAGATCAGTCACAAACACGTTGTTTGTCTCTTGAAACAATTTCCTTGGGGATCATTAAAGTCTATCTTATCTTATCTTATCTTATCTTAATCATATTTTAGCTAGTTTTGGAGCAGGCTTCCTTATAACATACAACAACTTATATAAAAGAAAACCATAGGTAACTGAAACAAATCGGACTACATCTTGCCAAGGGCTCTACATCAAGGTTCCAGTACACCTCACAGTCTACATCAATGGGACATTCCAGAGCTGTAGGTTCTGGTGTGCCTCACATAACATGGAGCCTCATTTCCGCAGCTTTGAATTTATTTCATTGGTTCTCATCCGCTGACACTGTGCAGCCTCGCAGAAGAGAGACACCTCCCTCGCCTTTATGATCTCCAGCTTTTGCAGCTCCTGCCACTCCCCGGGTTGATTTGCTGCAGGCTTTTGGCCACACTGAAGTCTCACCTTTACTACCTGTCAATTAAACGTCTGCTGTCTGCAGCTGCAGGGCCGGGAGACAATCCAGGCCTTTCAGGAGCAAACTAAAGATGGATGCAACACGTCAGCTCGAGTACAGCGCACCCATGTAAACTAAACGAGTTTGGCCTCTTTTTGTGTTTGTGTCGCTCCCTCTCACCCAACTAACCCCATCTGTCAGACAGAGAGAACCGAGAGAAGACAGAAAGAGAAGGCCCAAAACGAAATGTGAATATAAGCAGCTTTACTCTGCTAACATATTGAAAGATGGACTAGGGCCGAACAGATTCAGTGTTGATGTCATGCTATGATACCAACATAATTTCTGGATCTGAAGTTTCTGATCCAAACTGCAAAGACTTTATATTCATACAGAAGGTCTTTGTCTGCTAAAAATGTTCCAAAAGTGTTTCCTTGTTGATTGAATATCCTAAACAGAGGCGTATTTTATGAGACACGTTCAGGAAATACACAATACAGTTTCCAGCCAGCTAGCAAGTGGGCATTTACCGTGTGGAACTATTTCACACTAGAAACACCAAAGTAAAACCGGCAAATGAAATGCGTGCGACCTACAGTACAGCAAACATTTTCAAACATTTTAGGAAAGCACTACCTTCAAGAGTATGAGGGTTTCTTTAGGCATACATGTTACCTGCCATGGGTGAGATGTGTGTTTCCATTGATTTCACTGTTATTTAAATGATTTCTCATTTGTTAACCTTGATTTGTTCCTGTTTACTTATTTTTGGTTAAACAGATTCAATTCAAATTAAAAATGATTTATTCATCCAAATAGGTCAGATAATCCATATCATGCAAGTGTCTTCCAAGAACTGCTGTGTGATGGTGATGCCGTCGGCAGGAAGGACCTCTGGTAAAGGCCTCTAAAGACTCCTGCTTTATAAAACTGTTGTGACATGTTAAGTCCTCTATGAGATGAATGGTTTTACATTGGCTTTAGGCTTTAGGGGCTTCTGCATTGGATTTCATTAATACTGAAAGTCATTGTGAAACTATCTTTGTTTCTGACTTTTTGGGATGTTAAAATCTACCTTTTTTCACTAATATTTTTACAAATATTTGTATTTTTTCCATTTCTAATGTTATTCTCTTCACACTTGACATTATGATGTTTATATTATTGTATTCCACTCCCCTCCAGATCCACCGACAGAATCAGGACAAAACCACTCTATAAAATAAGGGTTAAGATTGAAGGTTAAGATGTGAGAAGGGGATTAGCTTCATATTCTATCAAAATGTTTGGAAGAAAACTTGGACTGGTAGCCTGAAGATTTAATTAGACATTAAATGTCGAATAATGTCAAACCATCCCATAGAAAATGCAATGGTTTCTTCTCATTGAAAGAAGGATAATGCCTCCCTTCTATTGCTTAAGTGGAATGTTAAATGTGGGAGTTAAATGAGTCTGCTTCAGTAAATGAGTAATAAAGCAAGAACTTGTTGCACCACTGGCGGTTATGGTTATTATAAGAGTGCGTGTGGGGAGGTTGTTCTGACTCCAACCACCCTGAGGGGAAGGGTTGGGTTCCCTCTGGAGTAGAAAGCACTCATGCATTTCTGATTTTTAATTAAAGCAAATGACTGCCAGCCTCTCTGCTCACTGTGTTTTCTTTTATCAATCAATCACAATGACGGTAAACCGTGTGCTGTCGTACGGCAAAGACCTTCTTGAGGAGCTTATGTGTTTCTGTCCTCTGTCTCCAAAGGAATGCATTGAAAATATTTGAGATTCTACAGGACAACATAATCTATTTGAGAGAAACTTAAGTACAGCCTAATGAGTTTGGTTCCCCATTAAAAGGAACCATGCCACTGCTTTATTGGAGACTTTAACGATTGGTTCATCTTAAAACAAAATTAGCTTTACCTCCCTCCAAGCTTTCATTACGTTCTCCTTGGACCGTACTGCTTTGATGACAGTAAAACTTCACTATAGTCTCACTGAAAGCTGAATGGCTGACCTTTGACCTGTCAATTTGAAGTGCTGCCCTCCAGGGTCTGGGACGAATGAGGTGTGACGACGAGGCAAAGTAGGAGTGAAGGAAGGACGTTTGTGTTTCACATTACTGCAGGAGGATGGAATGTGACCTCATGTTTACGGTTATTATGGTAAATTTGAGCCTAATAACTGTTTGTGTGGGACTAAAGCTTGTTTGAGACCTTGGGAGTAACTTTCAAGTTCGGTTTGCTTTGTGTTATGAACATCAAGATAAGTTTTCCTTACATCCCGCTCAGTTATATCATTTATTTTTATTAAACAAAATGTCAAAGAGTGTAAAATGGTTAAATAACTGTGCAAAAACTTCATTCAAAAAACACAAAAAGGATTTGGAGAAATGACCCCTGCCTGGGCTTTATCTGCAATGTGTTTTTCATCCAGAGATTTTAAAAAACATGGCTGTTAGGCTAAGTGGTCTCTCCAAAACTCACCTGCATCATCTCTAAAAAGTTCCAACACAGACAATTTACCCTGACAATCTGGGATCTGCTCTAAGAATCTATGCATGAATTATTCTGTACATCCTCCTATTTTCAAGGAATGCTGATCAGTTGAACTCGCTAGCAGCTGCTTAAACAGGCCTGAGAGGCATTCAATGGAAGTTAAGTTAAGTCATTCCCACCTGGAAATAAAACGAATCCTCTAAAGAAGGCAAAGTGGCGTTTCATCACAGTTTGCATTTTTAACATTTTACTACACAGCCTATACACCAACTGGCTCCCACCCTGCTGCTACTTTGCTGGGGGAAATAAACAACACTTTTATGATACCCTGAGTTGTTCTTCGAATCAGAACTGTGCATATATTTAAAGCTACAGCGCTTTGCTGAAGTATTCATACGTTTGAAACCTTTTCACATGTCATTCTTTTTAGACAGCATTTCGAAACAGTGATCCATGCATTTGTGACCACACGGCTACATTACTGTAATGCACTTTATAGCAGTCAGTGATTTGCATATTTCCCAGCTCCAGAGGGTACAAAATGCTACTGCACATCTTTTAACAGGTACCAGAAAATTTGATCATATTTCCCCTATTTTAGCTTCCTTACACTGGTTGCCAGTACATTTTTGATTTCCTTTTATTTGTTTTTAAAGCTCTTAATGGCCTTGACCCTCCCTATCTGTCTGAGCTGTCTAACACCCCCACCCCTTTTCCCTCACGACAGCTGATCAGTTGCTTCTGAAGGTGCCAAAGTCAAACTACAAGCTCAGAGGGGACCGTGCCTTTTCTGTCGTAGCCCCCATGTTTTGGAATGATCCTCCTTTGGACACAAGACAGGCCTCTTCACTCATTGTTTTTAAGTCTCTCCTTAAGACCCATCTTTTTTCTTTGGCGTTCTTTGACAATCTGAGTTGTTTCACTTTGTTTTATCGTGTCTGTATATTAATATGTATTTTATATTTGATTTTTTTACTATTGCATTGTATTTTATGATTGTGTACAACACTTTGGTCTTTTCAGTGTATAAAGTGCTTAATAAATAAAGTTGGTATGGTATGTTACGGTTATCGCATAACCTTTAACTTTAGGGTGATTAATAGATTTTTCTTTAAACTGTGAATGAGAGAAAAAACAAATTCACTGTTCTTAAAGAACATTTTGTATGAATAAAAATGTCCTGAAACAGCATATCAAAGATCAATGGTTAATCGATCAGACAAAAACTAGAAACATTTGAACAGATCCTAAAATGTCCAAAGTAAATATGGAGAAGCTGAAGGGATCTAAACCCCATGTTGTAAAATCTGTTAACAGTGACATATCAACAATCATCTAGAAGGTCAGACAGTGGCCTGAGGAATTTAAAACTGAACATTTTAATTGCAAAGGGAAACATGTAAAAATTTAAACCATACATAATGAAAGCTGGTGGTTGCAACATACTGGCAGATTGCTTTAAGGACACTTTTCTTCAGCACGATCAGGGAATCTCATGAGTCGATACGAAGATTGATGGAAATCCTATAGAAATTACCTGTTAGTGGTTTCTAAGCACTTGAGACTGGAAAAAAAGTTCATAATTATTAATTTCTTAGAATATTAACAAGTAGGATGAATAAAAAATACATAAATACATTTTTTCATCACACTATTCATGTCAGGATTTTAATAGATTACTGCAACAAAATCAAATACTGTTGACATCGTCAAAAATGAGATCTAAGGGGCAAAATTGAGAGTTCTCACTAGTTGCTGAAAAAAACAAACAAAAAAACAAACATTTCACTACAGAAACAGACAGGAGTTGCTTTCTGTACTTTAGCTTCACTCATTAGATCTCAACTCTGTTTTTGTCAGCAACAAACTCGTCACCCTCCCTTTAGTGGAGTTTTCAGCACCTCTTACCTCAGTCATCTGCCAGCTAAAATTACCTCCATGTGATCGGGAGCTGTGACACATGCCATCATGCTTAGCCACACCCACCACCTCTGATCATAAGTGCACAAGCAGTCTGAATGATGGCTGCACAAATGCAGAGCGTCAGCACGTCACCTGACAACTTATTATACCCCCACACAGGAATCTAGAATAACCTCGGGCTTTTCAGTAATTATATGCACTTATTAGCTACTGTGTTTCCAGTGTGACTGCTCCAGGAGAACATCAGAGCTTTTCCCTGGAACCATTTCTCGCTGCCAGCATGCTAATTGCACGATGAGTTCTAAAGGAAGTATTTGTGCAAACAGGATGATTTGTTAAAAACTGAGATTCAGGAGGGAAAATTTGGCGCCGCTATCAGGAAGCACGGTGAAGGAAACAACGTCTGTGTTTAAAATGGAGCATGCATTTGATTTTTATCACAATGTTTTCACTGCACTCAGTGTCCCAAGCAATCATGCAGCATTCAAGCTGTTGGTGTTGGCAGGAGAGATTAGGATCTTTGCACGAGGAAACTATTTTCTAATCACGTTGAGCGCATCAAACTCTTGTTGATATACACATGCTCACACATATTCCCATATGTCTAATCTCAGCACTGAGGGAGTCTTTCGCCAAGCATGCACCTCACATTCCACGTTTGGACATAACAAGAGCCATACGGCGAGCTTGGAGGACGATTAGACAGAACGGTCCCACTGACGGGCGGACCAATAAAGCTGCAGATAGCTGCTGTTCTGCAGATATACCAGAGTGTGATGTACTTAAGACCGAATCCCAAAGGGACGCATTTTCCAGTAACACATGGCCTAAAAAGATAAAACTATAATGTCGAAAATGTTTTTATTTTGATTCATCTGTTTCATCTATTATTTTTTTTTGTATTAAAACAACAGCTCCATTTCCAGCTCCCCCTGATGAAAGTGCTCCCCACCCAGGCTCCAGGCTGACTCAAGCCACCTTTACAAAGAGGCTTTTTTGGCTGCTTGTTTTCCTGGATCTTGCTCTCTTTTCTCATGATTCACATAACTTGACCACCAGAGCCTGTTAAACTTCATTTAAAGCATTTTATCATATTAAAAAGAACAACAAATAAAACCCATTAGGTGGGAAATATTTGTTATTGCAGTTTAATAGTACATAAATTGCTGCACATGGCACCATCTCGGATTCTGTAAAGGTATAAAATAGCAATGGGGCCAAAAAAACAACGGCAATTTAAAAGACTTGGCCGGCTTCATGATTGTACGTACTACTTCACCTGTTTACGTGCAGACGGTCTTAGGTAGGAGGAACAGTCAGCCGACCAATATGTAAGGATCGGATCTACTTTCATTTCTGAGCTCCTAAGAAACTCAGAAACACTTAAAATCATTGTGTAGCTGCAGCCTCCTGGCAGTGGAAGTCTGCCGTCACGAAACACTTCCAGGACTAAAAGGGACCACGGAAAAACTGAGCTGTCTGAAATGCCCGGCCACCCCACCGCCCCCCATCCTCTTTACACATTCTTTACTAATGACGAGAAAAGGGAAACCAGTCGCGGCCTTTTCTACAAGAGTCTGTGAAACAAAGAAGAGGCAGTAGGCTCATTATTTTTCATTTTCCTCATCAGAAACACTAACAAACATTCTCTCAGCTCATTTGCGCTGAAAAGTGTGGCAGCTTGTGTGGGTGTATACCTGCTCGCACACATTACACCCCGCGGCCTGATGTGTGCACGTGATACTGTATTTGAGCGTGCATTCACCCAGGAGTGTGTACTTTACATTCACATGTGTGAGGATGATCTTATTGTTGCAGGGAGAATACGCTTATTGTATTTCTGACATTCGGGGTCATAGAAGGCCAAATGTGTGTTTATCTTCGGGACATTTGTCTGTATACAGTACAGAAGCAAGGAGATCCTATTTTCTGATATCTAGTGTCGCTTCTGCTGCTGCTTTTTATTAGTTTTACAATAAACTCTTGTCGCCGTCAACTTTCATCATACAGAACTGCTTTGACCTGTGAGGGATTCTGATTCCCTGCAGATTGTAGATCTGTAGGAATTGCAGAGAAACAGACACTCAAAGTGAAAAGCAAAGACACACAAACCTGAAGTCAGAAGTGCCTCCAACAACAGTGACGTCACAGCTGTAGCATCCAGTTAAAAAAAAGACTGTTCAAAGACAAAAAACTAAAACTCTGATGCTTCCACATCAGTTGTTAAGATACTTGGTTCTGTTTTTGGAAGGACATTTGTCTTTATTCTATATAAACCCATCACCAATAAACTAATCCGATACCTATTCATAATTTTTTAATTGACTCTTTAATTGACTTGTCTGCATTATTGTACTTGTAATTGTCCAGCTTCAAACCAAAAAACATGGGTTTGCAATGAAATCCTTCTGTTAGATGACGCACTGAAACTTAAGCCAATCATGATCTTATTAGATGGTTAAAGACAAATCATCAATTGCAAACCTTTCATACAACCTTTTGGGGGGTTTTTGGAAAGAAAAAGGTCAGAGTGTTTGTGTCCTTGTGTACATGTAAATATATCTCCTCTGTGGGAGGCAGTTATTGATATAATTATTGATATGTATGCTCTTTCCCTCTCTTTCAATTAACTGATATTACTTGGAGGGTCAGGCATACAGTGCATAAATTTATAGATTATGGTGAGTTGTGTCAGTTTGTGTGAACCTGCTACAAACAGGAAGCGAGCGTCTGAGTTGCGGGCACTGCAGAGCAAACGTATGACCTAATGCATTCTCTTAATCTAGATTTTACCCTCCAGCAGTCATTCATGTAAGCTGAAATATGCAGCACAAATATTGTTGTTTATTTAACTTTTTTTTTTAAGAATATTGTCCATTTTATAAAAAAATTCAGTCTTTTTATGTTTTGGTCAAATATCCGGTAGTAAAGAAGTGAGACTGACCTCTCTGACTAAATCCAAGGCAAATGCTTATTCAGGTTCACATAAAAGATGAGCAAGGAAAATAGGAAAGAGGGACTGAACTAACCTTAGTGTATTTTGGAATATTTGAGTGTAATTTAAGGCCATCTTAAACAAAATTAACAGCAAAATAATGAAAAAGCAGCATCTTACCACGATAAAATACCCCGGTTTCTGTGTTTTCAGTTAAAAAAACTGATCAAAGTTATCGTTGCTCAGTTATGCTAAAACAAAATCCTCTAATATTTTGTCCATTGACTCAAAATATCCAAAAAAGCAAAGGCTTTCAAAAAATCCTCAATAATGAAGGTCCTTGGATTTCTGTCGACAAACCCCTGAACTGTTTCTCCGTCTCCAATTCAATTGTTCCATCGCACCCTAAATACTGGAACGTTTCTGTTTAAGGTGAAAATCAAAACAATAAGCACCAATCCACTTTTTTTTCAGCTTGTTTGTTCTGTCTTCAGGTTTTGATAACTAGTTCAGGTTTTTAGCTTTAAAAACAGATGCTGGATGTTTTCTAATGGTCTTCAATAAAAAGACGCAGTAAAAGTTTAAAGGTTTAGTTTGAGTATTCACGTCCTTGAATGGTCTTTCTCAACATGCACATTATAAAAGTGTGTAGAAATACCAGATCAAAAACCCTGCAGTATGCTTAGTTTTTTGGGATGTATTATTTATTAGCATCGAAAATATCAGGATACTTTCTGTTGATATTTTCTCTTTGTCACAGAGGTACAGTATTATCAATGACAGTAAAGGTTGTGTACAGCACCAGGACATTTGAAAAACTTCAATAAATGTACTCAGCTCTACAAATGAGCTTAGCAGTCGCCAGAAATGTGGTGTCACAGTGCAAATAAATGAATCAGCGGTCTTTCCATTAGATCTTTATTTCATTATTTGTTTTCTGCTGACGGCACAAAAACCTTTTTTGTTGCTTTTTTTCTTTCTACCAAGTAAAGGTAAACAGATATGTCAAAATAAACTCAATAAATATAGTCATGTTTAGGACTAATTAAAATATATAATGCTGCATCTTAAAGTCGACGTTCACCCCATATTTAGTTGCCAAACTGAAATGCAGCACCATCCTGAGCTTCAAACCAGCCCTGCAGGCTTGTCCTGAACACGCGATGACCCCTTTCCTTGAGCTCCATGTCTCAGTGTGTTGTTGTAGCCAGTCTCTGTTTTCCTCTCCCGTCCGTTAGGGTAAATATATACTGGCCCAGCCTATCTGTCGGCCTCTCTGAGAGCATGAACTGCCCTGCCCTGCTAAACACAAAAATACTCCCATTCTGCTGCCTGGCTTCACTACACTAACTGAGGGCTGGAGTCAGCAGACCAAAGGTTGACATTGTTTGGTTGTTTCAGTGAATCTTCAATAAACGTGGAGCCGGGAGCCACAAAAAATGATTATAATACCAATAAGGATGTAGATCATTTTATTTTAGATAATATTTCCTAAGAACACAATTAGCCCAAACTACTAAAGCACATTGGATGAAACAGTCTTTCCCAGTCTGGACCATACGATAGGAAAATGGTCAAACAGGAAACCACTAGGTGGATTACTGGGTCTGCTTAGTGTGTGAATCTTTATGGATCAGTTGCCACTTTCTCACTCAAAAAAATAAAACCAGATGTTGACACGGAACCCCTAATTATCAAAGGATCAATGAGTGTCAAACACCACACTTTGTCTGGTTTAGAAGGGAGGGAAATGCAGGCCTGAGTGAAGAATATGGTCTGGCAGAACTGATCACACTTTAAGTTTCTTCTTAATCTGGTCTCCATGTCTTGCAAGTAAGCAGCCATCTGAGGACTTGAGTAGTCAAGTTCATCAACATGGTAGAGTTCACAGAGTTCAAAAGATCGCCAGAGGCCAGGCCCCAAGAGTGGACAAGAGCTTTTTTCATGGTTTACTGTTGCATGGATGACTGGAACAACACGGGCAGACTGGGACAGACATCCCACTCTATACGACAGAGGCTAGAGTGTGATTGGAGTGTTGATGGACATTACAACCTTCCTGAGAAACTTTATTCTAAACTGAACAAGAAGATCTGATCGACTGTCAGATTAAGGAGGACCAGACCTTTAGCCCCCTCTGAACCACTGAGCGGGTCGTGGGAGTTTAGTTTTCTATGTTTGTTGATCTTGAGAAGGAATACATTTGTATCCTTGAGGTATCTTTGTACGGGGTTGCTGTGGGAGTAACGGGTGCCTGTAGAGGCTATCTTGTTCTTGAGTAATCAAAGTAAAAGCTTTGTCTGCATTCTTGGAAGAGGGTCAAAGTCATTCCAAATGAAGGTTGGACTTTCCTGGGACTGCCCATTGTCACCTACCCCCATTATGGTCCTTACAGACTTGATCTTAAGCAACGGGTGTCGAGAGTAAGGTGTTTGGTGCAGTTTGGTTGTTTCAATAATGATTTAGACCTAGCCTGCCTTTCAGAGGGGCTTTCAAAAGAGCCATACAACAGTTGTTGTTGTGTGGCAGAGTACCAACTAGAGTTGAAAAGGATTTTCCATTTTGTCCTTATAGGGAAGTTAGATTTTGTAACTTAGGTGAGGTTTATCTACCAATAGAACGGTGCTTAGATTTATTTCACAGTCAGTTTTAATTGGCCCAAGGGGTGAAAATAACTAAATATATTTAGAATTAAGTTGTTACAAAAATGTTTTCTTGTGATAATACACAAATTTATAATCATTTATAGTAATATTTAGCACAAGAATTTAAATCAATAGAACAAAATACACTGACTTTGAGCATGGCTCAAAGTCAGTGTATTTTGACAATTTTTGACAATTTTTCCCATTTATCTTTCTGTACATATTCTGTAACTGAGAACTTTTCTATTTGGTCAGGAAGCAGCAAACTAAAACGCTGGATGTCTGAGTGAAATTGGCTTGAATGAATTTGGTGGTTTGAGTGTAAAACTGCTTAACAGCAGATGGACGCAGTCCCAGTAACACTATCCACTGGTTTGTGATTTAATTGGCAAGGTGTTCGGCTTTTCTAGGAGTCGAGGGATGGAATTAGTTGAGAATCCAAGGACAGTGTGGATGTCCACCACCTGTCTCATTGTTCAGTTTAAACAGCTGAGCCTTTTATAAAATTGTCCAAAATGTGCAATTTTGTGAATGTACCAAATAGCTTTTGTAACGAGAATGTCCTAATCTCTGCTGCAACGGTGAACATTTTACTAAAGGGGTTCCTAAGGGAAAGGTGTGATGAGCCTGCACTTTGTTCTCGGTTTGTTGGCGCATGAGAAACTCAAAGAGTCAGGATTCATGTGAGATAATCACATGATGTCTACAGAAGCTTTTTTTTTTACAAACAGTCAAGTTTGTTACTGAGAATATTAAAAGTATATGTGTGATAATGTTGAATGGGATTAGAAAACATAGCTAAAAAACATCATATTTTCCTATTTTCAAAATAAGTTTACGTTTGTATAAACAACTCTGGTCTTCTGAACCCCTAAGTCGTAAATAATGATAACATATAACTCCTAATTAACTCCCTGGAGAAGCATGATCTTTATTCCTGGCTTTTAGACACTGGAAGGCTAGAGGTCAGTGCAGATCACAAATTTACAGCTCTAAGGGGCAAATAGCAGGTCTGACCATTTTTCATTAAACAGAAACTATTTAATACATATCAATTTTTTTATTTATTTAAGATTGTCTGGGGGGGATGCTATTGAACGTTGCATGGGAGAAACATTATTCGGCACTAAACAAACATTTATCTCAAACCTTAACATTTAGACAAACATATAGTTCCTAGTTTTACGGAAAA
The DNA here is from genome assembly GCA_032876305.1 of Orestias chungarensis. Classification (NCBI taxonomy): domain Eukaryota; kingdom Metazoa; phylum Chordata; class Actinopteri; order Cyprinodontiformes; family Cyprinodontidae; genus Orestias; species Orestias chungarensis. The sequence goes on along the minus strand of JAVLVB010000846.1, from coordinate 278,980 downwards.
ACACCATGCAGCATTAAAACAGAATATAAAATTTATTTTAGTTATTATAAAATAGGAGAACACAACTTATCCTCATCTGTATGTTTAGATACGATGATGTCTGTGGAGCTGTCCACCTTCTGTTAAATCCAGGACTTGATGTCTTTACATAGAGGACATTTAAATTTTGCACACCAGACACAGACTATCAAGATATCAGTCTGAATCTTATTGGCTTTAGAGTTCTTTTTTCATTCCAAACTTTGTTACATTATCTTAACAAATTATGCGGGACAGAACATCTTCAGTCAGTATAAATTGATCTTAATGGTGACTTTTTCAGAAACAAAAAGGTGTCCATATGGAGGAAACTCATAATCTTAACACACCTAAGAAGAAGGATAGAATCTAAGCTCAGACAGATTTGCCATTGGTAGAACCTGTAAAATTATCAGTGTAACCAGTGCATTCATTACTTTGCAAGAATGGGTTGGGAGGCTTAGCTGATTACAAAAGATCCGTTCATAAAAACAGCGCTTTGCTGCATAATAGGTCTTAAATTAGTAATTTTTTTGGCATTTTGATGTTTATTAAGACCAACTCGGCCCACCCTTCCTCTCCATCCACCCTTTTTGTAATAAATATTCCAGACAGGAGTACGAACCAGTTATCAGAGTGCAGGAGATCCCTTAGTTAGTGTTCAAAGAATGTCTTTTTTATTATATCTGAACAGAAAGGAACATCTGTAGAAAAAAATGGATAAGGCATCCTTGACCAAGTTCCAAGAACCGATGAAAATCTTAATTTATTGGAACATATCATCAAAATCCACAGCAGGGGGTGAATGGGCTTCATGGTCCCAGCAGGTGTAGTATTTCTATAACTGCAGGATGTTCTGCAGCTTTCACTTTATGAAAGGAATTGCCCACCAATGAAGGAGATTTGGTGGTTTTATTGTTACAGCAGTGATGGCAGTTCCTGTATTTGGCATACAGCTCAGGACAGAATTTAGCCAAGAGACACTATCAGAAGTATATACAACATGTTTGAAAGAACTACGTGAAAAATTAGTCACACTTAGATTATTGTTTGGAAAAATCTCGATCTATCCATGGTTTGTTTAAATTCCAACTGGACGACATTCTGATAAGGTACCAGGTGTTTAAAAGAAATAATGGCACTAATTTTAAGTTGTTCATATTTTGTCTCATTATAGTAATGATCTTTATGTGACACACTAAAACAAGACCTACTGTTGTGAAGTGACAGGTGTTAAAGGTTGACCTATAGAACAAGTGACTTAAAATTCACAGAATGTTACTGTTAGCAAAGGTTATGTTTTGGGGTTATCAGCACCTTTTATGAACTGACAGCTCTTTCTATGAACTGTCTGCTACCGATCCCAAACGGTCTGCTTAGTAGGTGCAAGACATGCTCATGTCTGAGGATAAAAAAAGGATGATTTTCTACAATGTGAGTTCTTGGCCGTTCTTGCTGAATCTGTTTGAGGTTTCATGAGATGGACCAGCAGACCTGAAGAGTAATCATATCTTTGTTTTGAATCTGAACATTTAGTGACTGATTTAACTGTAATCTAATTGGATTGATAATGCATTGTGAAATTACAAGCTATGTACTGTCTATATACTGATTCCCCTAATGTAACGAACGGTTATGAACCTTAACACAGGGAAATGATGGATTGTTTTAAAGCCTTTTTAACACATCCGAAAGCGTTTGCATACAATTCTGTGCCACAAATGTCGTACAAAAAGTAACCTGAAGCCCATTTGTGGCTCTAATAATCTCGCTCTAATTAAAACCTATTCACAACATTTTCTGATCTGTCTTTTATGTTCCTTTCTAAAATAAAAACTTACATTCATACAGATATTACACACAGGGGAACTGTGTTGATAACAAGGTGACGGTAGCACTATATTTGTTTAGGGGTACTGATTAATAGGGATTTTGGACTGCTCCTTAGCATAAAAAGAGCTGAACTCATACGATACATCACCAAAGACCTTCAGAGAGCCAGCTGATCTGTGAATCAAATCCTCTTTAAGAGATTAATGAAAGGTCTGACAGCTTGTTGCAGAAATATGAACTGTAATGCCTGAGTTAGACTCAGTTGCACCTTAAGAAATTAATTAAATACAAAATGTGAAGAAATTTTTATTTTTTATTTAACTGTATGTTCAAGTAAAACAAAACTTGGTTCAAGGTAATGTACTGAGGTTCACTATAACCTTCATCCCACTGAACTAAATATGTTAGCTCAGAAACTCCTCAGGCCAAACTGCTCAGACTGGTAACACAACTATGAATGGTGAGGGATTTCCAGACCCCCTCACCTCAACAAGTGAATGCCAACATGTATGAAATCCTAATTCAGATGGAAATGCCATAAAGCTAACCATTTGAATAACATGAGTATCACTGTGTGGTTACAGTCTATGCATAGTGGCAGCTCCTTCAGGGTTCATCACATCCCATGTCAAGAAATTGTGGAAAATCTGGGGGTGTACAACAGGAGAATACAACAGATCAATAGGTGCTTAAAATGGAATACTCATTCGTTTTGGTGCTGTATGAGTTCTTCATGTTGCTGCCATGCATGAGCAGCCTGCATTGGTGCGAGTGGGTCAGAAACTCACACTGCTCGGATCACGGATCATGACCTCTGTGTTGTTTACTGGAACAATGCTCTTCAATAAAACATAATGCTTATATTTACAAAAAGACACAGATTCACAGTGCAACACTGTGAAGGGAAAACAAATGCTTGTAATCCGAAGCTACATGCACAGACAAGCAAGCAGGTGAGCAGTAAATGGACGCACACCTTTTAAAGTGGTAACTTTAAGCTCCTATTTATATCTGGGCTTTGACAGCTTGTGTTCTATTAACTGGGATGTTGTGTGCTTATTAAAGTTTATCATATGTGTTTTTACCTGACAAAGTCAAGCCAGCTGAAACCTTGGCCCTTTTCCCATTATAATAATAATAATAAGTGTTAAATAATAATGGCATGATTTATTTCCATTGTAAATTTAAAACAGTTATGTCAAGCGTGAAATATTTTTGAAACTTAAAAGATTTTTTTTGTGTACTCTTTACAAGTTTGTTTGCATCGATACACTATGTTTAGCTTAGAATCAGATTCACTGAGCATTTGGATTATCATATAAAAGTCTGTTACTGTTACCTTTGTGTGCTTTGTAAGTGATTAAAAGGGGTAGAGGAAGAGCAGCCGACAGTTTCATGACAAGGAAACAAAAATCCTCCTATTCAATGAATTCCTGTGTTTGTACATGTTGCGTTGGTGTTGACTCTTAAGGCAGCAAAAGCAACAGAGTCTCTGTTTGGTTGTGTTTGTGTTGGTGTAACAGACTCTTGCTGATTTTTTTCTTATACCTTTCTGTTTATTTTTCCAGATGGGCTCGATGTGGGAACCCTTGTGGGGGGTTCCCACACATTAACACACAGTCATTAACATACACTCGTTGTGCGAGCACAAACACCACTGGTGTAAACAGTTGCAGTGGCCACTTCACTGTTGTCACAGTTTGTCTCCAGTTGGGGCTCCTCACCTGTCAGCAGGCAAATGGTTGTGGGGGGCAAGGTTCACAGCGGGAGGTCACGGTGGCTTAAAGGAGCCTCACAGATGAGTGATTAGGAAGAAAACTCTTAGTCTAACGCCTAGGTGTCAATGAATTGTTATTTTGCTGTTGTGCAGCGCGATCACGTCCAGTTTGTAGAGTTGACTTCTTTTCTAACAAAGTAGCAAGTCTTAAAATAAATGTTCTCAGAAAGGTTATCTGCCTGACAACAGATGCTACCAAATATTCTTTGCTGTCATGATTGACAAAAAAGGCCTTCGCTGTGAGTAGATGTAACTAATTGGAACAGAACAAAACAAAGTTTTTTTTTTATTATTTCCCACAGTGTGATTCTACCACCCCCAAGCTAGACAGTCTTCCAAAACAAACTCTATTGCATTGTTTTTAAAAAACCTTTCCCATGTCTGAACTTAGAACCGTATCTTCTGAAGGGTTCGATTTAGGAGCAGGGTGATTCAAAGCTGACATCCTGTCAGTTCCTGAAAACCTAAAACTAGCGTTACTGTGGAGAGAGTCGCTGTGACAGTGGAAATGTTTTCCTGCCAAAGTTATGAGTTCCTTCCCGATTACAGGAGCGATGAAGAGATTTTTCACTCTTGTCTAAAATATAAATCTAGATATTATAAATATGTACACAACGGTGCATTCCAGCATAACAGAGGTACAAAAACACATTCCAAACCTGTTCTGTAAAAAAGTAAACCCGGATTAAATTTAAGCTTCTAGAAAGACTATCCTACTAACATCCACAGAGAAAAGTCAGATGTTTCTTGATGGGTATAAAAGTCTGGGGTTGAGGTAAAACATGCTTATACTTATGTGTAGGGTTAGGTGTAGTTGTAGTTAAACCTAATATATAGTTAAACCTGTATGCACAATTTTGAATGTATGTATATTAGATAAAATCCACCATAAATTACAAACTTGTGCACCAAATCATTATTTCCTTTTTGTCCCTCATCTTCCTGTTAACACTTTTCTTCCTCTGCCACCCCCCCAACGAGGGCAAAATTTCTGCAGCTAAAGGGGTAGACCTCCTAATTTACCATCTCACTGTGTTCCCACAGTCTTCCAACACTCCTGCCGGGGTCACAGGTTAAACTTAAATGCTGCCAGACTATCTGGGAATCTTGTGGGCAGTTACATTTTTGTTCAGCTGTAGTCAAATTTAGTCATGGGTGGCAACGGTCTAAAGTGCAGCTCAGTAAACAAAACTACAAAAAAACGTCCCGACACACCCATAATCAGACTTTATTGACACAAGTGCAGCCATTAGCAGGAGAAATAATCAAAGAGACTCTGACAAAGGCTCCATTTTCCTCGTCAAGGTGTTCGAATAGAACATCAATGCTTCTTTGATTACTCCACAGCCAGAGTATCACCTTCAGAGCCTAAGAACAAGCCAAGTGCTTGATTTAGTTTTGTTTTGTTTATTGGAAGAAATTTTTCATTTTTAAAGGATTTCAATAACTCAGTTTGTGCAGCAATTTTGCAAAAAGTCATGTGGAGGGACATTCCACCAAGACTCCTCTCTAGGATGCAGAGACACCACAGGAAAACATGGCAGATTAAACATAAAATAATGCTTGGGGATTCATACTAAACCTTACAAGCAGTCAGCATTCTCCTCATAAGTGCCCTTCATTGATCGAGGCAGTCGGCGGCATTGTGCTTCGTTTTCAGCCCCATTCCCTTCAGCACCGTCTCTTATCCCACAAGGACTCGCGAGTTAACAGCTCTGGCTGCGTTTTTAAGTGCTTACCCAAAAAAGAAGGGTGGGTGTCCGTGGAGTTTGTCCCCGCAGAGCGCATTCCTTCGTCTCCGTTAGCATTCAGCCCACATAGGTCAGGGCAAGCAGCTCTTTGTGCTCGCCCAGCCTCTGCGTCGCTGCGTTGCAGTCGGTGGGTAGGTTTGTGTAAACAAATGAAGAAAGTCAATCGAATTTCAAATCAAAGTCAAAGAACACACGTACCCACACACACACACACACACAAATGCTTGTTAAAAACACCTACAGACAAGGAACAAAATTCGTTTTTTTACAAAGAGGAACGTAGGTATCACACAGTCGCACACAAACACAACTAATTAACGACAGAAAATAAGTCACAGCTGAAATAGGGGGATAACTTTGTGTCATCACTTTTGGACAAACGGAGAAATATCCGGATTTTCTTTTGTCTCTTAAAATACACAACGTCCAAAATTGATATTTTGCACTGTTGGTTACAACATAGGGCAACATTTTTACGTTTTTTGAAATGCATTTTAGGAATGAAATCACATAGATTACAGCAACCCACTCATGTAGCTTGACCAGCAGGGGGAAGGAAGGGAAGTGTGACCCCACAACTCAGCCAACCCAGGTATTAATTACAAAGGAGGACCAACCTTTAATTTAGGAGGAGCAGTGGAGCCTCGATTCCTTCAATGAAACCTTTGAGTGCTGAAGAGTCATTTAGTTGTCAATTCAACATTTCTTAGTTTTCTTACATTTAATTTAATTGATTGTGATTTTGTATGTTTTGTATGGGTAAGTCCAAAAGATCAATCTATCTTGGTCTTAATACACATGCACAGTTTAAAACAGGACTGCACACTAATCAACACAGAAACTTTAAATACATTTTAATGCGCCAAACAGAGAACAATCAAATCACCTAAGCTGCGATGATACAGAGGTGATTTAATGAAAAACTTTCCTCTTTCTGCTGACCGTCTGTTTTTCCGGTTCCCGTTTTTCTGCCCACTTCAGCTCCAACATAATGAATCACACAGTTAATTTTAAAGAACATAACAAACAGTTGTTAATATCCAGATTCAGGCTTCCATAAATCAAAGACTGAAATAATCGGGACAAGAACTAAACTAGTAAAAGAGTTTCATTCTGCTTTGTTTGCACAAGCTGAGCTGCAACACGCAGCAGCAGAGTTCAACAATTACAACTGAAATAATGCTGCACTTTGCCTTTTTTCACAGGCTAAACACAATTTTGTAAATAAAACTGAAACAACAAACCTCAAGCAGCAGCTGCTACCAAAGTCAGATGTGTAAAGAGACAAAAACAATAAATTGTAAGAAAGAGAATCCAAAATCATGACAGAGCACTGTCCTGCAGCCAACAGCGAGGGCTTAAGGACTCCATTACTGGATTTATTTTGAAAGGAAAAATGACTCTGAGAAACTCAACAAAAAAAAGTCACCTTTAGCAAAAGGTGCTTCGGCTAGAAGGTCTCAAAGTCTTGCAAGTGGTAAAGAAGTTTTTCTTCTTTACCACAAGCATCCAAAAAGCCACAATTTTATAAGTCTCTGCTTAAAAGAGAGAAAAATATTTCATGTAAAGAATTTATCATGGGCACTGACGTGTTCCTTAGTAACAGCAGATTTAACAGCTCACCATGAGTCAGTGGCTCTTCCATGAAGCTTGAGTCATACCAAACCCTTCCCCTGGGAGATGATACCAGGCCAAAATAATCCTTATACTAACTTTATAGTCGTGGGATCGTGTACATTTTAGAGAGACAGCAACTCTCTCCAATGCAGAGTTAAATAAAACCACAGTACCATATTTTCTCAGTGATGAATGCAGCAGTGGAAATGCATGCTCCCGTATGTTTTCCAGGCGTACGCTGACACATCCTTCAGCGAACTTTTGATGGGTGTACCACTGCCCTATCTTCTGTGCAGCAGGCGCCTAATTATTCCTAAAAGAAGGAAGCAATTGTTGTAAACTAACAAGCTCTTGATGCAAATTAATCGGGCCATCCACAAGCCTTGAGAACAAAACAAGTCCATCAGAGAGGTAGCAAGAATATCACAGGAAGCTAAATTTAACAGCCGTAACAAAATTTAAAAAAAGTGGACGACTCTGAAGCACCAAACCAGGGTGACAGAGAGCTGAGACACCAGCAAAAGGAAAACAGGGCTATGTCATGTTTAACAGTAACATTTTATTGTACTGAGAATTTTTTTATAATAATACTAACTTTTATTTATCGAGAAAAAAAACTCAATGGCATATGCATCTGACAAAACAAGTAGCAACAGTTCATGCAGTGCAGATTATCATGAAATAATATAATCAGCTAATAAAACAGAAAGCAATAACAAATAAACAAAGATGTGATTCTGACTTCTGTTCAGCAGATATTTAAGTTAATCGAGTTTTATTTGCACTGTCGATCTAAACTCATTCCAGGCTTAAGGGAAGCATATTTAATACAAAATAATGCAGGATTAGTCCAACAAGCGAGAAATTTAGGTTGTCATGGCAGAAGGGGACGAACAAGAGCAGCAGAAACAAATCACACAAAAAAACAGTAAGTACAGTTTAGTAAAAGAAACCATACAAACAAACAATAACTATATATATATATATATATATATATATATATATATATAGTCTGATTTTTTTATTACATAGGAATGTTTCAAGGGTTTATTAAAGCAAAGTAAAATGTATATTATATTAATTTTTAATTTTTTTCTACTTTCTCTGCATTCAGTCGTGTTATTTTATCAATAAGCAATGAAAAGCTTCTTCCCAAAGACTCCTGACAAACATGCATTCTTCCAGCGTTTACATGGAAACCTCGTGTTTGGATCAGAAAGTCAGAGGACGCCACTGGAAGGTGTGTGTTCTCACTTGTATCGTTGTTCACCGTGTGTGTGCGCGAGAAGCTCTGTGATTAGAAGTCTTTGAAGAAGAAAGGATCTGTTCGGAGTGTTCGAAGTCTTCATTCCTCCAAACACACTTACAGCCCTGGAGCCATTCCTCTAATATCACACCAATCTAACTCACCTGCCTGTCCAGGCTTCTCCTCTTTTCTCCCTGGAAATGCTCTTTAGCTGCCCTAGTTATCCTGCACCGTTGCTCCTGCGCGTCTCCATAAACTGACACTCCGCTGTGAGCTGATAAAAAGTTGTCTCCGTCAAAGGGCCCCCCTGGGTGCTCAGGTACGGATTCTCCCACACTGCGCGTTCTGCTGCAGTTGTGTGCAAAGGTGTGATTTATGAAGGCAGGAACTCAGTTCGAGGTGCAGACGGTGTTGAAAGATAAACTTTGGTATATTTCTGTCACAGAGGGATTATCATCACTCACCGACAGCTGAAGGCATTGATGTAACGTTAGGATTATGGTGCTTTTCTAGAAACAACAAAGGCAAACACCGTGAGATATGCTAACCAGTTAAAATAATAATAATTAGTTTAAAAATCCGTATCACATCCAAAACCTATAAAAAACCTAGTTAGTAACATATAGATATTAAGTTAATTACACAGAGACAGTCGAACAACACAAAAGATCTAGATTTGGTGCTAAATGAGGATTTCTGTGCATCTTTCAATCATTTGCTCAACGTTTTTGAAGCGGAGTACTGTTGAGGCATCCTGAGTAGTTCTTATCTTCTCTACAGTCTGTTGCTGTTGTGTTATGGGCGACACAGTTGGCGCCAGGAGCCGCACAGTCTGGGAGTCATCGTTAACACCTAAAAGAAAAAAATATTTTTATAAGCAGCACCATGAACACATTTTCTTTCAATATTTGCATCTTAAGTCAACAGAGAACTTTCATGGGTTCTAACCTGACACAAGACTAAAAGGCTCAATCTCATGTTCGTTTGGATTATTTTATAAAAATAACAGCAGAAGATCAGCTCAAGGTAGAAATAAAAAAAAATGTATGTGACAAATCTGGGTTGAGTATTGTTGCAATGAACAAAGGTTTTTTAAAACACAGTTTTAAAAGTGTGTGTTTCTGCCATTAGTACCACATATTAAGCTAAAATGAAGGCAAATCCTTTATAAAGAAAACCAAAACCAGGGTTGCATGGAACATAATGCGAATCTATGATTTGAATAGATCGAAGAACAACCAAAAGGGTAAAGACTCAACTATTGAACAGCTCCAGGGTGACCAAAGGAGGACTGCCGTATCCTAAATCAACGCGCATTTAGAAAATAATAGAAAGAAGATCAAAATTCCTCAGAAGATTGTTTTGCCTTGTGCTGAAGAGGATGTGCTCTTAAAATGGATGTCTCAATAGAACAATCTCCCCAAGCACACCGGTAATGTAAAGCACTTTGAATTGTCTTGTACACGAAAATGTGCTATACAAATAAACTTGCCTCGCCTAATGGCCCTCTTCTACTAGCAACTAACAACATGACACAACTTGGCTCGTCTCTAGGCGGGGGTTTTCCATTACAACTGAGAAACAGCTCCAATGCGTGGGGTGGTCATGGACCTGGGCAGCCTCAGAGTCCAAAACGTAGCGGAAAGTGATCTGTATGCTACAAAAACAAAATGCAACAATAAGGTTCATGGACGCTGCCTTGAAAGTTTGTCTAAGTCTGCCATTGTCCTTAAGGCTCAGTTGCACTTTCTTTTTTTTCTAAGGGCATCACAAGTGACTAAGGCTCCATGTCACTTGTGATGCAACAAGTGACTTGGAGCCATAGTCAATCGAGGACTAACAGTTTTCTGGATTTGTATTTTCAGCCAATGTGCACAGGATTGGCCTCCAGCAAAGTAGGTTCTAAAACAACAGTTAATGTCATGACCATATTTGGTGGGCTCTAGGGGATCTATTGTGATGAAGTGTCCTAAAGCCTAAAGGCAACATCAAGAAATGCAGAACAATGGAATGTTTTCTATATGTCCTTTGTTAGACACTAGGCAGGTGATGGATATTCAAAACTCTTCAATAAAAATGTGAAATGGATTCTAGAATGACTGTTAGTTAACTCATACACAACAAAAAGGTAGATCTCAAAAGATTTCGTACTTTTTGAGGTAAATGTTTAAGTTAACATAATGAAGGATGCATTGCAGTTTTTGCATGGCAGACCATTTTCCTCGTTTCTGTAGGGTCACAGTAAATTTTGACGTGTCTTGGGTTCATTCTTTCTGCACGCCAAAGACAGACGGACAGCTTTCTGAATATTCAGAACAAAGGTAAGGATCTACATGTTCTAGAACATGCAAATCAGCACTGCTATTGCTAAGGCACTCTTTTGCTAAAATAAGGCTCCAAGGCGAGTTTAAAGTTTACCTTGAGAAAGGAAGACTGGGAAAAACCTCAGAATTGACCGAAACTGATGTAGGTGCATCAAAGCTTTACAAAAACATAAACTGGAAATCAATTAGTAATTTTCAATGACTGCATCTCTGGAGTTCCCACAAACCCTCTCGGTCCAAGGAAAAGTGACAGTTTCTCCGCCAACAGATAAAAACTGGTCTGATAAGACAGAGTACAGAGAAAGATTAGGAACAGCTGCTGGATCATTTGGAAAGATGCTAAAAAAATTTATGGGAACATATTAAAGAAATTATTTTTCTTCCTGACAAAAAAATACCTTTGTGAGGGTTTTTAATGGGTGAAAAATAGCTTTTATCAGGATGTTATGGATCTTCGAAACTTTAACTTGATAAAGCCTTCATCTTCTTGCACTTTATTTAAACTTTACAGTAAATGGCGTTTAGTCATATTGGTTGTGCTAGAATGTGAAAAATGGGACCAAGTTGTCCCACATCATATATACTAAATCTATCTTATGGTGATAATGTCCCGGCGCTGATATTTTGATTCATCTGTTGCTGAGGGAGACATCTCCAGACCAGAACCAGTGTTTAATTGAATCCATGAGGAGGAGATTTGGACTCTAAATGAATGTGGATGTGAAGCGTGCTCACTTTCTCCCGCAGCTCAAACACCTCAGGGTGTTTCTCTGCAAGTCTGGCTGTCCCTGTTTTACTGCTGCTCCTCTCTCATTGTAGTTTATTGCTTTCACGTTAACCGCATGTTGACTCTAGTTCCACGCCCTCCCGGTGACAGTAAATAATTTCAGCAATCGTCTACAAAATGAATTGTTCAAATATTTTCTGCAGCATGCTTTGAGCTCCTATAACAAGCCTTAAGGTTTTTTTCATGAAAAACATATGCAGTACGTGCAATGGGGAAAAAACACATTTAAGTGATCCAGAAAGACGCTGGAATACCAACAGGAACTAAGGCAAATTGTGTCCATGGATAACATGACCCAGCAAGCCCTCCCGGTCCCCTGCTGCACGTTGAGTGCCGTCTGACATACAGAGTTTAGATGTTGGTATATTATGACTATGAGCATCCTGCAACAATATGAAAATAACTCTGCAAGAGCAGCCAGGGACGACGAGGGAAACAAGCAGCAACCTCTGACCTTTTAGAGGATTAGCAGCAGAAAATGCCAAAACTCTTCATGGCAGAAAAGTAACTCTGCTTTCTACTTTTCTGTATTTTAAAGAAATTGAATGTTTATTCTCTTGTGTTAGAGTGTTACTGCAAATCATCACAAATACTTTACAACTTAATGAAATTAACTTTATACACCAAAAACATTAAATTAAACTTACAACTTTCATTATGGTTATGCAACCAATAATTCTTATTAGTGTTAGCCCCACCCTGACAATGACTGGATATTGACATAAGTCTCAACACATTTAATAAAATTAATATCAAATCAATTCTCAAATTTACCCATAAAAAGTAAAAGTCTAAATAAATTCACCCATGTGTTTTATTTAGTTCACTTATTGTCTTAAAAATGTAGTTGTATGTTTTAACTTCCCAATATTAACTCATAGTTGTGTGCTCCAGGACATCATTATTATATATTTTTGTAGTTAGTGTATGGAACCAACAATTAAATTACACAAATCTGTGAATAATTTAATATAATTTTGAAATGTTGTTGTTTCAAATGTAAGCAAACTTTCACATTTTATTGTTTAATTATATACAGACTACTGTATGTGTTTTGTTCAATGAGTAAAAAAAGGAGAACGTATGTCGACCTTTAACCTTTCCTCATATCTACTGAGAATATTGCTCACTTGCAGCCTCACTAGGCATCTCTGCTGGTATTAGGGAATGCAGTTTCCTTTTAAATCCCTACTTATCTTTGTTTTCTCTTTTGTTTCCAAATGTCTTATCGATACTAGAAAAAGTGGAATTGTCATTGCAGTTTCTTATTGATCAGTGGGCAGTGTCGGGATTGATCACAACAGGAAAAGATTCCAGTCAACAGTTAATGTGTTGGGCACATTTCTGGATTTACTATAAATGGGCAAATTGCACACATACAACTGGAATCCAGTGCTTCATATCAAATACAGGCAGAAACAAATCATTTTGATAATCATCATTTCTAGCAGGTCTATGTTGCTCAGCTTGTTGCTATGGAAACATTATGAATCCCTCCTCAGCAGAAATTTGGGAAGTGGTAATAAACGTTAGGAATCTGGTGACACAGGTCGTTCATTGTGGATGTCACAGAGGGGTTTCTTTGCCGTCAGATAATAGGAAGCTCTGATGGTTTTCACAGCTATGAACTGGCTCAGTGTTCGCTCAGACCAGAGGAATGTGTGAAACTGGCAGATTGTTGCATCTGTGAACAGTTGGGGACGTGTGAGCAGCATTTTTTTTTTCTTTTTCTCTCTATTGTTCCACCTTCTGGTTTATCGGCCCTGGGTTAGTTCATGTTTGCAAATATATTGTTTTGCTGCATGTTTAAACCACCTTGGAAAGGCGAGGCACCAGACAGGTCACAGTAAAACAGAATAGCTGTGTGAATCATTGTGTGAGCAGATCTGCAAGTCAGAAGGAGTTACATGTCTGGAAAGAATAGGGATTTTATAGTTTACCCAGGGAGAAAACAAGGGTATTTCTTTCATTTTAGTGTGTACGTCACAAAGAATTTCCTTAGTTATAGTCTGTGAATCTGTGGCTGTCTGATTTGAAAGCTTGTGAAGAAAACAGACAGCTAAGTCTGAGTATCAGCCTATTCATTTATGGTGAAAAAAAAGGAATACTCAAAATTCAAGGAATATTTATAATATTTTACGTTGAAACTTCACATTTTAGACTGTGCTGTAAAATAATAATGTCCTCATGTACTAATAGTTACACACACCTGCCTTCCTACACAACTAGAAAAATGTACCTAATAATGTTTTGTAACAGTGTCCATCATTTCAAATATCCATCCCTCTTGTACCTTTTTTTTCAGATGATAACAATGTTGGTTTTTGTAAAATTTACCAAGACAAGTCAGGACACACTACCACCCACACCTAATGACTGTTTAGTTTACCCAATCAGCCTAACACTCAAGCTTGCATAAAGAAGTGGTGGAATCGAACGCAGAACTTTCTTGCTGCAAGGTAAAAGTGCTGACAACTCTGCAGTCCCACCTAGACAAGTCATGGAATTGAATTCAAACAGTAAATGTTTCACAAATAACTCAGAAATGTCTGACTTCTTGTGTGTCTACAGAAGCTCCTTGCCTATTCATCGTTGAGTGAATTGTTTTTTTTCAGACTTTCTGTGTAACATAACTACTAGTTATATGAGGGAAACCTTCATGTGTGAGATTTTCTGGGTTTTTTTTGTTTTGTTTTGTTTTGTTTTCCTTTGTAGAGAATATCTAAAATATTCAAAAAAAATGCTACAAACTCAATGCTACAAGACATGGTACTAGCTGGTGTTTTCAAAGTAGTCAATCCAGGTTCATTTATCATTTTCCTTATTTCTAATTGGCTGTACCCAAAGAGCAGAAATAAGAGCATTTCTACTGTTTATGCATATGCTTGCATATTAATTGGTGTTTAAACTGTTGCAATGGTACATTCTACGTGTTTTTAGTGGGGTTCGCAAGTATTTGCTGATCTTGACTAATTTCAAGGCACCTATTGTCCCTCTATTCTGTAAATACTGAGCATCCACGGTGTTCTCTTTAATCTGGGCATTGTTGGTGAGTTGAAAGAAATAGGTGCCAGAAACCAGTTTGTGGAATGTCCAAATATGAGACCAGGTTGCCTTACATTAGTAGAGTCCATTTAATCTTAACCAGAATAAGTAAAAAAACATCATCCAGGTTTTGGGTATTTTCAACAAAATGTTTGTCGTCAATTCCATTGACATGTTGTCTTCCATACTCTTGAATACAGAAGTTTGAGTAAATAAAGTGAAACTTAGAAAATATTGTGTTTATACTTAAGGTGACCAAAGGTGACTTGGTGTCTATACTAAGCTGTAGTCTAAGGTGCTGATCTTTTTTTTAAATAAGTCTTGTAGGTGTACCGAGTATATGTCTAGTAGAACTATATGGAATCCCAATTGTTCAGCGATGTCTTCTTCCAGCTGTAGTTATGTCAGTTAACTTCCATCATGTTAATGGTTAACAACAAATTTAGCTGCCAGATGTCCTAATATAGAGTCTGATATGTTTGTTTGTTTTTTGTGTTTGTTTGTTTAATTTTACAAGATGTTTAATCATCAGTAATCTGTGGTTGTTGTACAAGTGTCTTCAGTCTTTAGTGTTTTTTACCCTTTGGAGTTGGTTGCAATCACATCGTAATTAATTTCACACCGTCAGTAAATTGTTATGGTTGTCTAATGGAGCACTGGTCAAGAAATTGTGTCTCTTTAATTGGTTTTGTTGTTGGTTTCCTAAAACGTAAAGAAGGCAGCCTCAGTTCACATTTTGTCCAAGATCCACTCAGTTTCTTGGAGAAACTAACAAAACTTACCCATTCCTCTCACTAGTTTGATTGATCCCAAACATGATTCCCAACCAAAGCAAGAGTTTTCTTTTTCTGCTTTATGCATTGAGGAGAGAACATTGTGGAAACGGTGCTCTTAACATTTCTGTCCTCCTGACATGATGAGAGACTTGTTGACAGATCCCTAACATCCGACACAAACTCCAACACTCTACACTGATCCCAACATTCCTCATGTCCGAGTCATGAGCCGTTTTTGTTTTGTCAACAGTTTGCCAAGCTCTCATACAAACACCAACTGTCTGAGATGCTGTCATACCTGTCCTCCATCATCTTTTTGAAGAGGCACCCAAGCTACTCAGGTTTCTCCCTACATACTCACAAATAAGCCAAACTCAAGGAGTTATTGCCTCTCTTCCACCGGCTGGACCAGAACCTGATCTCTGACCTTTCCCAGGATTCCCCTTGGCTGCCAGCCTCTGGATAAATTTTATACTCCAATGAATTATTTTATGTGACATCTGCAGACAAAAGCATGTCATAGAGTCAGTATTGATGCTTCTGACAGCTTTCTGGTGTTGCCACTGCAGCTTTTCATCTGTGACAAATACCAAAGTGAACATTTTTGACATGAAGGACTTTTATCACCATAGGGGGTTTAAACACACATGTTTTGTTGAAGTTGTATGTGTTAACACATACCCACTGTTTAAACTATGGCCGCTTTTACCAAAGAGGGTTAAAGAGGGCTTTATATTTCTGCATGTGGTTCAATGTTAATGTTTTTTTTCTATTTTCTAATTTAATAATCAACAATAATCACATATATTTTTTTCTTGTATATTAAATCATTCACTGTCATGGTTAATGCTTTTTACTTATTATTGCAAAAAAAATCTCACAGTTTTAAATTACTTATAGCTTAACTAGCTTAAGATGTTTTAATACTACCTTTCCAGAAAGAATCAAACTGAAATCATTTGATCAATTTTACAAAATATGGCAAGTGTGCTTAAAATCATCTTCCATTTGTGTTAGCAAAGATTACTCTCTTACAAAAAGAATAAGACGGCTTAAAGGCATAATCCAGTAGAGAGGTTCAATTGCAGTGATGAAACCTTCAGAATATGACTGGATTGACTCCTGGACAACACAAATGGCTTCACACCAGTGCAGAGCTTGCTCGTCTTTAATTGCAGGTGGATTCAAATGTATATGAGTTGAAGAGCAACAAAGAAACCACAAAAGTAAATCAAAAAGATTGAAGGGAGACTGAGATGCTGCAGTAAGGACGAGAATGGCAAAATAACGTTTCAAAGCTATTTTTGATCAATCCCAAATGAGACATATAGAGAAGAAATGGTGAGCTTTACCGTGGTATTGCTTCCCATCCAAGAGAGTGTGCTTTGCTCTCGATAAAGGCGGACGCTTTCTCTCTGTTTCCCGGCCTTCCCCTTATTTGTCCAGCTTCACCTCTGCGTTTTGTGTTTTTTCATTCTTTTTCATTCATTTCTTTTCTCAGCAAGATTCCTCCTTTTTTATTTTCTGACGACTACGCTAATCTCCTTCTGAAACTCAACATGATGGAAACCAAAATCCAAAAACTAGAAGTAAATGCCGGATTAAATGGTGGTTATGATACAACTCTACCACTTACGGGACATTATGCTGCTACTCTATCAGCTAATCAGCACGGGCAAGGACAACCAGAAACAAAAGGATGTTGCTTTGAATAACAAGACAAGTAATGTCTGGAATGTACTCTGTGCTAAAACGAAGTGTAAGTCATCTCAAAGGAAGAGAGAGAACCAGCCTTGTCTGGTGATATCTGCGATGCGACCGGCTGGCCTGCACTACCGACAAGACCTAAATCCTCCTCGACTCCAGTTGTTCGCAGGACACAGACTTGGACAGCTGTCAGTGGAAAACCAAAAATGAAGCTTCCTCCTCCTCAAACAACTATCCCACTAGAGAACAGATTTGCACCACTACAGAAATGTAGTTCTGCACTTGATCAACAGGCTGAAGTCCCTTCTCACAGCAACGTAAACCGAAAAAGCAAATCAGAAAATAAAAGGCAAAGAGGGAGGCTAATGCCTGGTCCTGAGAGTCTGGTTGTTGGTAATTCTGCGGTAAAGGATGTAAGATACGTGTGTGGGAAACTTACAAAATACTGTACTTTCCAAAGGACATGGTATCAGATGTGAGAGACAATATTGTGCAAATTCTGGCTGAACATCCGACTGTTAAGACCCTTGTTCTACACCTGGGATCTAACAAAACTGTGAAACAGCAGTCTGAGGTGCTGAAATAGGACTTCAAGAAGCTATTAGATACAGTTAATAATTTGGATGCTGACGTGTTTATCATTGGCCCTCTACCACCGATGAGAGGAGATGAGAGGTTCAGAAGGCTGTTCAGCCTGGTTGCGCCATATTCAGGGTCAAAATACCCATCCATAAATTAGCATTTGGGGTTTTTTCATGATTTGAGTTTGTATCATTCAAAACTGTTTCATTGATGATTTTACTGAACTACTTTCAATCGTATGCACTAATTTTGACTGTTTGGTCATAACAGGGGACCTGAATGTACACATGGATGCAGCCCAAGATAAACTATGTAAAGAACTTACTGCTGTCCTTGAGATGTTTTGTCTAACTCAGCATGTGAGCAAGCCTACACACAACAGGGGAAACACTTTAGATGTGTTTATCTCAAAGGGTGTTGTTATTTTAAATGTGGGTGTTGGGATGTCGCATTGTCTGATAATTTTTGTGTTTCCTTTGACCTTTATGTTACACCCAAGCCAACAGCTGGTTCTACAGTTACTCAGGGAAGACTCATTGATGACAAAACAGGGAGTCAGTTTTTAAAAATGATTAAGTTTGAAAATGCTCTGTGTTCTAATGTTGATGGTATGTTGAACTCTTACACATCAAGTGTCTCAAAGGTTATGGATGCCATTGCTCCTGTCAAGGTTAAAATGGTTAAAAGTACACAAAAGGCACCGTGGAGAAAAGAGGTCTCGGTCAGGGCACAGAAAAGGGAAAGCCGGAGAGCTGAACGGAAATGGCGTAAGTCAAAGCTCTAGGTTCATTTTGAAATCTGCAAAGAAAAGTTGTGTGTGTTCAACCAGAATTTGCATAGAACAAGAGAAAGCTATTTTTCAGAATTCATCAAAAACTGGAGAAACAACTTTCGTGTCCTGTTTGCTACAGTAAGCACATTGACAAACCTTCCTATCTCGATCCCCTTGGAACTGATTTCTTCATCCAAATGTCAGGAGTTTGCAGTATTCTTTAATGACAAAGTTCAAGGCATTAAAAATGCAGTTTTTTCCACAACAGACATAGCTCCTCTACCTCCAGTTAGACATATACTGTAGAGCTGACACAATTCACACCTGTCTCTGATAAAACAGTTGAAGAGATCATCTGCAGCCTGAGTCCATCTACTTGCTGCCTGCATGAGTTACCCACTAGATTCCTAAAGTCTGTGCTGAGCAGTTTGCTGCCACAACTCGCTCATTTAGTCAACATCTCACTTCAAACTGGAATATTCCCAAAGGCCTTGAAAACTGCTGTCATTAAGCGTCTTCTAAAGAAGAGCAGTCTAGATGCCACAGTACTGAACAACTACCGGCCCATATCAAACCTTCCATTCTTAGGAAAAGTGCTGGACAAAGTTGTATACCAACAGCTGAGTGACTTTCTCCTGCTAACAATGTGTTTGATGCTTTCCAGTCAGGCTTTAGGCCCCACCACAGCACTGAGACAGCTCTGATCAAGGTGACAAATGACATCCGCCTAAACTCAGATGCAGGCAAAGTCTCTGTCCTATTTCTGCTGGACCTGACCGCCGCCTTTGATACAGTTGACCATGTGATTTTCTTACAGAGGTTAAAAGACTGAGTGGGAATCACTGGTATGGCTCTAAACTGGTTTAAGTCCTTCCTTGTTACTTTGTTCAAATTGGGAACTGCGTCTCCGACCGAATGGGTGTGACCTGTGGGGTTCCCCAGGGGTCGATCCTGGGACCCCTTTTATTCAATCTGTACATTTTTCCACTGGGCCAGCTAATTCGCGGCCATGATGTGTCCTACCACAACTATGCTGATGACACTACATGTCGCTGCAAGCAGGAGAACATGGGCCTGTTGATTTATTGTGTCACTGTATTGAACAGATCAGTCTGTGGATGCAGAAAAACTTCCTCCGGTTAACCTCAGACAAAACTGAAATCTTTGTCTGTGGCCCACAGAAACAAAGAGAAAGTGTCATCAGTTACCTTCTGACGCTCTCTCTGGAACCTAAACATCAGGTGAAAAATCTTGGGGTAATACTGGATTTTGACCTGAACTTAAACAGCCACATTAAATCAGTAACATCAGCAGCCTTGTGCCATCTTAAAAACCTTGCCAGAATCAGAGGAATAGTCTCTAAACCAGACCTAGAAAGACTTATCCATGCTTTTATCTCTAGCAGGTTAGACTACTGTAACGGCTTGCTCACTGGGCTTTCTAAACGGGCCTTAAGACAGCTTCAGAACATCCAGAATGCTGCTGCTCAAGTTCTGACCAACACCAGGAAATATGACCACATCAGTCGAGCGCTAAAGTCTCTGCACTAGCTTCCCGTCAGTCAAAGCTTAGACTTTAAAACAGCCTTGCTTGTGTATAAGATTCTTCATGGTTAAGCCCCAAAGTACATATCTGACATGTTAGAGCCATATGAACCAGCCAGGACTCTGAGAACCTCAGGTAGTGGCCTCCTGCTGATGCCCAGAGTCAGGACCAAACAAGGGAATTCCAGTTTTATGCTCCTAAAATCTGGAACAGTCTTCCTGAAGAGGTGAGACTGGTTTCAACTCTGCCGTTGTTTAAATCCAGGCTGAATACAACCTAGTTTAACTGTCCATATAGCAACTGAGAATATTTTTACTATTACTATTATTATTTTTATTTTTATTTTTATTTTTATTTTTATTTTTATTTTATTTCTTTTAAATTCAAAGTTGATTTTATTGTATCATTTTCTGCTCTTTTTTCCTATGTAAAGCACTTTGAATTGTCTTGTACACGAAAATGTGCTATACAAATAAACTTGCCTTGCCTTGCCTTGCTCTGTTTCAAATCTAGGAACTGGACTTGTCACTGTCTTTCAGAATTTGACCAAGATCTTCTTAGCAGACAGGTTTTGGAATTTATGAAAAATAAAAAACACTTGAAACACTGGACTGATTTATGTACTCAAAAGTTGGTTAAGAACATGCATCAAAATGAATAAACTCATCGTTGCAGCCAGCTCACACTGAAATCAGCTGTATGCGCCGCTCATCATGGGGAGCAAACAGCAGGCTGCTCACAAGAATCTGTTCTCTTCCCTCAAGCGTTCAGCCGTCATGTAGTCCCACAAACAGAACTGAAGCTGTGAGACAGCTATTACTGAACTAATGCATCATAAACACAATGCAGTAGATATTTCATGGATGTCAGTTTGGTCAAATTCTTTACATTTTGTTATGCCAATTTTACAACAATAGGCAGGCGTTTTTTACTGACTGCTTAAAAGTTATTACAAACAGACGTGTGATTTCACTTATGTGTTGATTTTTTTCTAAGAATACCCAGAATATTTAAAAGAAACTGCATTGGAAACTACACAACAGTAATTGCCATTTAAAAGATTGTTTCAAAGAGTCAATGTAGGAACGAAGTGCCTTTTCCATGGTGCTGATTAGCTGTACACTCTTAAGTGGACATAAGAAGGACTATAGTGGTTCAATAACTTCTAGTTTTCACTTCATCGATATTACTGCACAGGAATTTCCAGCAATCAAAAACTTGAACAAAACCAAAAGCTAAACAGTTATTTAGCAGACTAGGAAGAAGAACAGCGTAGTCAAAAGAAATCTCCAAGAAGTCTTGCATGGAGTTTGCCACAAGCTACACAGGTGAAAAACTGGACAAATTTGGACATTGGTGGGCAGCTGCGATAAGACCTAAATGGGAGTTTCAATCTAATTCAAAAGGTTGTGTGAAGGACAACTGAAAAAACAACAACACATAACAAAAACGCCGTTGTTGTAAGCCTCATGCTGTTGTGATACATTTCCTTAGCTGGGAGAAGGAAATTGGTCATAAATGATGCTTAGTACAGAACAATTCTGAGAGTAGAACTTTCACTGACTGCAAAAACTTTGTGGATGTTCTTCTGCCAGCAAGACCCCAATTCTTAGCATACAGCCAAAGCTGCTATAAAATGATGTAGATCATAATGGCTTATTAAAAAGTAACTGAACATAGACCAAGCACTGTTTAGGTACATGTTCTTTTATTGCATGTGCATTTATTCACATAGTTTAAGACTACAATTGTAATTTTTTCCAACTGCAATCATTTAAGGCTCTGCTCATAATTATCTCCTCGTTAAATCGTTAAGACATGGTACTTTCCAGTATTTCGAAAAAAAGATAATTGGAGTACTGTCAACCAAAGTTGTCACATTAATATTCAATCAGATTTTTATGTGTATAATTTTTCATCTTTGCAATTGTTTTATGATCTGATGACACGCAACAATGAATTGACCAATTAACATGAATCTACATCTGCTCTGATGCAGCTTCATCCTGATTAGTGTAGTATGAATGTGAAAAACAATTAGGATCTTTGTATGTTTAAAGGATACAGCACATTTCCATACTTGCAGGCTGACGTTCTTTA
This sequence comes from Orestias chungarensis, assembly GCA_032876305.1. Lineage (NCBI taxonomy): Eukaryota > Metazoa > Chordata > Actinopteri > Cyprinodontiformes > Cyprinodontidae > Orestias > Orestias chungarensis. The sequence continues at coordinate 257,100 of JAVLVB010000846.1, read as the reverse complement.
AAACCTGCTAACGATTCACGAGTCATAAAAGCTTCAAGGGAAACCAAAGAGGCCCAGCAGGCAGTCCACAAGGCACGCAGCACAACTCGGCGGCCAGCAAAAACACCACATACTCTGCCTTCTCACAACTTTCCCTATGATGACTCACAGGCTAATATTAATAATATAAATCAGTAATGTAGAATTAGAGCTTTCCATTCACTTTAATTGGATTTTATTGTAAAGGTAAGGACAGACTGAACTTTAGAATGGGGGATAATACAATAAGCATGCAACTGAAGCATGAAAATTAGCAGAAATATGAGGTCAAGAATTGGCTGTTCTGACATCAAAAGGCATTCGTTCCAGTGGACATCACAGCCAGGGCTAAAATAAAGACGTAAATCACTTTTTTCAAACAATTATGAAAACTTTGCCGTGAGGGTTAATCATAAGGGTCATCATTAAGTGTCTGAAACATCATCGCCGGGATGAAGCAGAAAAAACAGTTAAGCAAGGAAGACCGTAATTAAAAACAAAAATTAACACAATTGTTCTGCTATTGATAGCCTCTCTTCAGACACCACACACTAAAACAGGCAGTTTCCAGTCCTCTGTGTTTTTCATCGCAATCATTTATTTATTTTTCAAAGTTTCACAGTTCATTTCAAATAGATTATAACGTTTTTATTTTCTTAAATAGGAAGGAATCAAGGAATCAAGGAATCAAGGAAATAATTATATAGGCTCCAAAATAGACTCCATCTAGTTATCTAAGTTGGACATTTTTGGTTTAAGGTAACAGGTAACATCAGCCTGCGACGGCTCTGTCCTAGCGTCTCCTGTTAGCGGGTCATTCCTGAGACATCACAAAAGTTGGGCATTCTGGTCTAAAGCCTGGACACCCCTACTGACTGCATTCAATACTGAAGCACGTCAGGCTCTCTTTGAAGATGATGCTCTTCATCTCATGACTCTTCCCACACAACTTAAAACAAAGAAACCATTCTGATCACTCTGAGGAACCGCAGTGGTGGGAGTAAACAAAACTTGCTTTGCGGTCACTACTAGCAGTATGAGGTTTTTAAGCACTGTGGTTACTCATGCATCTTATTATCCATGTGCGCTTTTTGCAGTGTTGCACAGTAATGCTGAAGCAGGCGTGTTGAATAAAAAAAAGCCATTATAAAAGTTCCTATTTCTGTAATTAAGGTGTTGAGCCTGAAAACTGCACAAACGTCCACTTTGTAATGGTAACACAACTGACTGTGAAATGTCTAGTAGTGAGGACCATTTGTGCATTGATTATTTATACAGGATAGAACTCAACATGTGACGTGTTCTTTCACAAATGGTTCTCAAATCGGTCTGCATGCCAAGGGTATGGAAGTGACTGGAACACCTGGATTCAATGGTTTGAAAAAGTGAGTGGAGACATTAACAGTTCAAACTGATGTTTTTTCTTCATATGAACAATCAGCTAGAAAAGCAAAGACAATCTGGTACTAACCAAATCATATCAAAACTACTTTATTCATCTCAAAGGTAAATTAAATAAACCATGTAAACTTATCAAAACATTTTGGGTAAAAATAAAACAATTTTATTTTTATTTTTTTACTAGCTCATCTTAACATACATTTTAAACAGTTATAATGACAGGTTCTAACTCTTCTACCCCCTGCATGATAAAAACATAGTGTAACAACATTTTTAATGCAAGGGAGAGAAAAAGAAGTGAAAAAAGATTTTCTGGCAATAAAGAAGCAACAAAGGAGCCAGTCAACAAAAGAACATAAGGATCAAGAATACAGAAAACCGTGAGGTTATTGGAAAGTGTTGGAACAGTGTTAGGGGAAGGACAGCAATAAAAGAAAAAAGGAATCTCTGTCTTGTGAACCCATTTTTCCAACACACTGCGTCCAGTTGTGCCAACAGGACATGTCTCCTCCTGCTAACTACCTGACAACACAGAAAACAAGCACAGTGCCAGTTAATCCGAAGACTTCAAAAGGCCACCATGGTGGAGGACCGCTCTTTTCAGAGCCTGAGCAGGAGGCATGTCAGGAAGTACTTCCAGTGAGAAGCTGAGAAATGGTGAGTTGCCTTCAGGTGCAACGACAGGAAGAACAAAGTCTACCTGGCCAAAAGGGTTTTCCCTAGTTCACAGAGAAAAACAAATATAATATACTAGCAGGCTTTGCTTCAAAGTGTTACTGAGAAGAAACAATAAACCTGCCCTTTAAATGTACTTCTTTAGTGTTAGAGCCTAAATGTCTTCCAGTTTTTACAAGAACTGAAAACTTTTGATGTCCATTTATCGAGCAAAACCAGGATTTATTTATAGTTCCTAATATTCACGGACAGGATTATATGTATGACTCATTCAAAGGCAAAAATAATAAGAAAATCTTTAGGTTGATTAATGCATCCAGTCATCCAACATTCCATGATTTTCAGAGACCAGGATGTGGAGATTATAAATCCTGGAGGGATTCCCAGACTTCAAAGACCTTATTGACAGATGTCAATGTGAAGCCTTAAGGGATGTTTCATATCAAACTTATTTGATGTAATACCACAAAAATACAGATACATTGTCTGCAAAAGGAAATCAGTTTAGGTGATTAAAGGAGGCAGTTTCTGGGCAAATGCCCAAAGGTAAAACATTGGCGATTGGGCTTTATGACTTTATAACTCAGCTGGTGTCAGTCAGTCTTACCAAGACAATTGAAAGGCCTTACAAAAATGATTGAGATTCAACCTGTTTGTTAAAGAGGGTTTTCTTGTTCCAGTTTTAAAGTTGGCTGATGTTGGACTGCATTTTACAACTCAGTAACATGTCAGTATTACATTTTTTCCTAATATGTTTTTTTATTCTCTCAAGTCAGAACTAATATTATCATGAGACAACATTTAATCACTGTTACAGCACCTTCATTTCTTTGTTAATATTATTTCTCCTGATTTTATATTACATGATTTGAAAGAATCAATAATACAGCAGCTTTTTGGAAGCTTCGCGAATGTTGTGTGTGTCTTCTATTTTTAATGATGTGGAAAGAAGGGCAAACCAATGTTGACTCCACTGGAGTATTACCTAAAGTCTTAGCCAGGGTAAGACAAGGAGGAAAGGGAATCTTTTACCCAAAGCTTGGCATCAGTTTCTGTTTCTTTACCTAGGAATGAGCTGCCGTCCCTCAGAAATGTTAAAGGAACTGGTTTTAATCGGACTTCTTTACATCCCTTGGAATGTGCACTGACAACTTTTGGAAGGCTACAGTTCCTTTAACTACAGTCTTAAACTAAACTCGTGATTTAGCTCTCGTTCCTTTTCATTTCTTTCAGATTTCTCTGTCATCTTTTAGTACAATCTTGATCAACAGTTATCTCCTTGTCCCTCAAAGTCTTTCTTTGGACATTAGCGATTTCACCTACGCTCCAAATCTGACAAATGTTGGTGATTTGCCTGACAGAGTCGATGTCAGGAGGAAATCAGTTGGATGCATAAAGATGAGGGTTACATTTGGTTTGCTTCTGGAGCAAATTAGGAACATGAACTCACTCTGAGCTTATGGTTCCCATGATAGAATTTATCATTTCAGGGCACCGATCCCGCATAATGTTTTGGCTTAGCTGCCTGACCCACACAGACGTTTTCAAGCATTACTGAAATGCTGATGTTGTTGACAGATGTTGATACTTTAGAAGTCTCAGGTCTTCGGTCGACTATTCTGTATTCAAACTATTTCCTGTTCTGGATTCTTTACACAACTATTTAATTTGTAAATGAAATATATCATGTAGATTTTTTTATGCTCTAGGATCATCCAGTCCACATGTTTTGTGAAACTGTAGAAAATCTGTGAAGCATTTGAATTCAATAATATTTTACTAATCCAGAGGGACATAGTAACTCAAGTAACCTTAGATTTTTTCAGGCACCATAACCATTTATGGTGAATTTTTGGCAAGTACCGACATACTATATTGTTCTGTGTTGCAGTGGTTTGAAAGAAGCCTTTGATTTGAGTCACTGTAGATTTTGTTTTCCAAATAGGATACTTAAGGTTTTAAATTCTGTTTTTTTTAATTTATGATGTCTTACTTATCTCAGACTGGCCAGTCAGGTCAAAGGAAATGAACGCCGCTTCTCAAATTGCTGCTTTGCAATAAGCAGAAAATAGTGTGTAAAGCAGCATCACACACACACATGTAAAAAATTTACTTTCTTTTAAATGTTTCAGAAATAGGTCATTTCCCTAAATATAATTTGAAGGCGCATCTGAAAATATTCAACTAACTTTTTTTTTCCTACTGGAAAACAATTCTAACATCTTTTTTCTTCTTCTTGCACATGCTACAGTTCTACTTGAATGCTGATAGCCATTCCCGAATCATTCTGTCTAACTAATTTATTAATCACTCATCCTTACCTGTCTGCTCTTCTTTCCCCTTCACTTTAAACATTCAGTCACCCGACTGCTGACCCATAAAGTCTATAAGGCAATTTCGTCCACACGGCTTTTTCAATGTTAATCTGGTCGTCTTTGATTTTGTTAATTTGCAACAGAATTAACTACTTTGTTGAAGGTGTGTTGAAAGAAAAGTTCCAACTGTTGAAGTTTTATGTTGAAATTGAAGATGCAGACTCCCTAAGGAGGGTTCAGCATAAACATTTTAGAGTTTCCACTCTGTGAATGTACAGTAACATCATCAGTGTTCCCCTGAGTCCATGCTGAATAAAACTGGGATCTGTTCTTGTCCAAGCATTGCAGAAGAGTCATTCGCACAACATTCATTCATATTTAAACAGCTTTGCCTCGTCGTTTGCTCTCTTTTGCAGGGGTACATCTACATCTTTAAATCTTTAAATTTTTCCTTAAGTTCAGCAACAGCTCAGCAGAAAATCTGCAGCAGTATATTTATGCTGAATGTGGGAGCTAAATGGAGATTTTTTTTTTTTTTTAGTATTCTAAGGGATTATGTTTTAAAACTCCCAGCGCAAAACTTCTACATTTGTCTCCACACTCAAAGTGTCTCATTTGACCCCTGCAATGCATTAAAAAACGGATTACATCTACCCATTCGGAGAAAACACTCTATTTATATTTTATGACTAAGAAAGATAGCGAAAGAGGCAGAAACATTGCTTTTAGGGAAGGCTCCACTGTTTTGCAACTCTAAAGTCCCTCTATAATTGAGAGACACTCCAACTCACATGATTGCTCACATAATTTCTTGGTACCACACTCACTGCCCGCTCAGGTGTGTGTTTTTTAGGGTATGGTATAACAGGCATGGATCATATTAGGGGTTTTACATTCCATCCCTTTTTGAGCATTACATAAAATAAAATACATTTTAAATTAAATGTCTGATAAGGAATAAATTATTGGCACACACTGGCATCCTCTTTCCAAAGTATCCAACTTCAAAATGTTTAATTGGCATTTTGATTAAATTATTTCATATTTAATTACATGATGCATTTATTTTAACTGTTAAAACGAGGGTCAACACTGCAGTGAGATTCAAACAGCTTGTAAGAGCACAGAAGACAGACTTTAGTGGGAGATATTGAAAGCAGCTGTTAACATAGCCAGGTCTGGTCATCCAAGCAAGTTCACCACAAAAGGACACTGCAAAATGCTAAAAGAAGTCTCTACAAACAGCAGGCCCTGGATAATGCTGTTTAGAACAACATGGTTCAATAAACTGAGAGAGATCAACTGTTTTTAAGAATTGCTTTCCAAGAAGAACATGAACAACAAGCTACATTTGACAAGAAAAACAATTACAAAGGAGTTAAGGGATGAGGCTTTTAAACCTATTTTCTTGTTTCATAAAAATAACCTTACACTTACTGGAAAGCGAAGAGGTGGATGTACCATGGATTGGGGATGACTTGTTGCAGCAGGACTTAGCCAATGACCTAAATATGTCAGTAAACCACCAGATACTGGTAGAAAAATAAAATACTGAAAGCCAAGGATTGACTGAAACAATGCCCAGATCTTAATCTCAGTGTATTGCATTAGGTTGAAAAAACTCAACAACACCTATCTGAAAATGAGAAGTGACTGATCTTAATGTTAAGTATTTATATTCAGTCACAAATGTAATATTTTCTTTGAATGAAGTTATTATTATTTTTTTTTTTTTTACTCTTTACCAGAGATAACATTGTTGTGGATGTTGTTATAGAACACAGCATAAGAGATTAGACTAATGACAGAGTCCATTTCATATGTTTTGGTCACACTTTAGCTTAATTAGCGTGTCGAGTGCAGAGGAGATCCTCAACGTCTCTCTATGGAATTAAGTAAAGCTATTAGACAGCATGAGCAGCTTAAAGTTGTGAAATTTGATTAACATTAGTCTAAATTGAGGAGGATTAGGAGAATACCTGTTAAATTACAAGCTAAGGTCACTCCCATCTTTGTGAGCATTAGGATAAAATGTGAAAATTATTTGGTTATTACATAAAGTGTAAAAGGGAAAAGATAAATAATCATCTCTAGTGGCTTTTCTCTAAATCATGTTGTCGCAAAGATGACTGACAGGATAACCTAGAAGTAGTTCCTATGGACCACGTTGTTTATATACATTTTTGGGTTCTGGTATTTAAGGGAGAGTCACTTCATAGTCTTACATTTATGAAGAACCTCCAAAAAGACCCTTTAAAAAAGGTACCTGGATGTAGATAGAGAAGTAAATCCTGAGTTTCAAATCACGGACCAGAGTAATATACTCATCACACAGATTGAAGCTCTGGTCATCTCCATCTAAATAGGGCTGCCTATTACTGAATTGATTTTCCTTAATTTATTTGAAATACGATACAAGTACAGAATACTAAGGTATAGCTCCCAGAAACGGAGGTTAATAATTCTCTATGAGTGTTGGCATCCAACTACAGTAGCAAATCTGCAGAGAGGAGTGAGTTTATGAGTGTGCATGCTATACTTACACACTGACATGCATTCGGTCTCAGTCGGCCAATCAATAAAAACTTCATGAAAGATTTATAACCCAAACATCAGTCAAGGACAAGCATACTTGAAATCATCTCTGCAGAAACAGTCCTGGTTAGAAACCAGTGACTGCTGGTCAATTATTTGGCCTTAAACCGTCAGAGTTCCTGCTTACAAACATTTTAAAACTTGTTGAAACCAACTTTTTCATCATATTCCACACAGGCACATTTACATTAAACAATTCCTACTTACCTAACATTAACAGAATGTTAGGCACTTCTCAGATTCTAGTATATTCTAAATGTTTTCCATTCATTCATTCTGCTGATGTGAAATCCAGTCCTTGTCTCTGCAGCTACACTAGTGCAGTTAGTCAACAATGGAAGTAAAACTCATTTACAGACTGAGTCCAGTCAGTTGTACAATCCACACCATGTTGATATTATGTGGCGCTGAAACCTAAAACCTGATATGGACTGGTGGTATGTTACTTAATTTTGTTTAAAGACGTAAATCTTTCACACTATTGTGGTATCGTGTACTTATAGAGGATTACAGTTTGGAGATAAAAGGTCTTCAGAAGATTCAGGAAGTGCGTCTTTGCTGGAGGATTTTGATGTCCGAAGCAGAACCTCCCTACCCCAAAAGACAGAGTTTGCTCTAAAATATGTTGAATCAGGATTTTTTTCTTTTTTTATTTCAGTTGACTGGGAGAACTGTAGCGTAAACATTAATGTTTAGAGTTTTGCCTGCAGCTGTCCCACAAATATAAAACACCACAGGTTTGGTGTAGTTCTTACTGATGTGAAGGCACTTTATTCTTTGGTTTTCTATAAATACTCAGAGCCTAGAGCCTAAAATCAGGATCAAATTACCAATTACATTAATATAATAAATATTACTAATAAACATAATTTGGAACAAAGTAACTTCTCTTTTATTGCTACCTTGGCCTACTAAAGTAAGACACCTTCAAATCTTCCTTATGGTTGACTTCTCTTGTGATGACAGTGTGCCATAGTGGACCATATGGGTTTTTGAGCGTTCTACAAAAAATTAAATCCACTGCCACCCTTTGTTTCTAAAATTTATCTTCCAGTTTGATGTAAAGAAGAAGCTGAGCTGAAAAAAGAGGCTCTTCAATTCCTGGCCAATCTAGATCCATCAAGTCCCTAATCCTCGTCTATGGTAAGTATTTAAAATTAGCTTCCTTCAGAGGGTAAAAAGGTTCTGCATTGCAGATATAGTAGGTAGCATGGCAATCTGGACATAAATTAGGATCAGCAAAGATGGGTTAGGTCACCTTCTTTTACAGATTTTCCAGTCAGATAATTTCTGGATTATCAACAACTCACAGAGGACAATGACAAATTGAGATCCTCTATGAAAGATGGATTAACTCACGGACTGACAGACAGACAGATAATACACATATTACACATAAGGAAAAGATCTTGCAAGTAAGATTGAGTGATGTTGATAGCTTTATATAATTTATAATAAAACAAAAAAAATGTAGTAAATTGTTAGTGGAAACATTGTGGCAAGGCTATTAGAAAATAAATCCTGTCTAAGCAGGATTTCGGATCCATAGGAGGTTTAATGGAAGCAGTAGTACTAATATCCATTTTAAAGGCATCTTTACTCAGTAACTGATAAATTTTCAGGTCGTTTTTTTTTTAGAAAACTGTCTCCTGAACAAATAAAGTGGTCAATACATTACTTTGTATTTTCAAAATATACAAACCCTTATTTATCAAAGTAATTAATTCATAGTTTGATTTTCCTGATTTCAAATGCTGAGTTCAGTGTTTATGATTTAACTGATATTTTAAGCTAGAAAAGGGATTTTGTGTAGAACTTACTTATTTACGAAAAATCTTTACACTGTTCTTCTTCCAGGAAGATAACAATGATGTTCATGCTCTTAATGAATGTTCCAACACCAGATCACCAAAATAAAGCTGGTCACACTCACTCTGTCTGTATATTTTGTCTTGGCTTCTCTATAGTTGATATACCTAGATTTTCCACTGTTATGCTGATGATACACATCTGTATTTATCCATAATTCCTGATTAATCCAGTCAATTTGGTGGATTACAGGCATGTCTAGAAAACATACAAATGTGGAGACTTTAAACTTTCTTCTCTTGAACACTGAAAAGACAGAACTTGTGATCTTTGGACCAGAACCTCTAAAGAAGAAACTGCTTAGTCAAACCCTTTAAACTGGATAGCATCAAATTGGCCTCTGGTAACAATGTAAAGAACCTTAGTGTTATTTTTGATCAGGAAATGTTTTTCAAGTCTCATATAAAACAGGTCTCCAAGATTTCCTTCTTTCACCTTAGGAATATAGCGAAAATTTGAAATATTCTCTCTAGGACTGATGCTGAAAAACTAGTCCTTGCATTTGTTACTTCAAGGCTGGACTATTGTAACTCTTTATTAGCAGGAAGTTCACAAAACACAGTTAAAGGTCTTCAGTTGGTCCAAAACGCTGCAGCAAGAGTTCTGATAAAACTTAAAAAGAGAGATCATATCTCCCGTATTTTAGCTTACCTTCATTGCCTCCTTGTCAAATAGATTTTAAGATCCTTCTTTTAACTTATAAAGCCCTCTCTAATCAAGCTCCATCATATATCAGAGATCTGATAACTCCTTATGTCCCTAACAGAGCACTTTGCTCTCAGACTGCAGGTTTGCTGGTGGTTTCTAGAATCTCTAAAAGCAGAATGGGAGGCAGATCTTTTAATTATCAGGCTCCTCTCCTGTGGAACCATTTTCCAGGTTTAGTCGGTGAGGCGGACACCCTGTCTAGTTTCAAACCTAAGCTTAAATCCTTCTCGTTAGATAAAGCTTATAGTTACTGTTTTTCTCTCCATAGTAACCAAACCTGGTCTGGCGTTCTGTTAGCTGAGACAGTTTCTTGAAGGAGAACATGGGCTGAGATGCTGCTAGCGTCGCTCTACAACTGCTCCTATAAACTCTTTTTTTTTCAGTCGGTAGTGGCAGACGGCTGCTGGTACTGAGCCAGGTTCTGCTGGAGGTTTCTTCCTGTTAAAAGGGAGTTTTTCCTCTCCACTGTCGCTACATGCCTGCTCAGTATGAGGGATTGCTGTAAGGTCAACAATAACTTTTTTGGTCTGCTGATTAAATGCTGCAGGTCAATGACTTTATGCAATCTGCTGGGTTCCTTAGATTGGAAACTTTTTCAAACTGATGTGTAATAATGTATCTATGATTTGAATTGATTTTCTTGTAAAGTGCCTTGAGATGACATGTGTTGTAAATTGGCACTATACATATAAAATGATTCTTGATTCTAGATATACTTGTTAGTATTTCAATCAAACATCCATTTCAATGGCGAAATTTATTTTATATGCATATTTGAACTCAAAATGTATCACACAGTGGGTGTTTTCACCTCTGCAGTTTAGTAGTCCTACTTTTCTCAGGTGTGCAGTAACAACGAAGGACAATAAGGATTGTGTTCTTGACTGTGTTTCCCCACCCTGCCTCTGGCAAGGACGAGAAGTAATCAAGTCCACTAACTTTCCTTTCCAACAGACCATGCGTGTAATTTAAGATCATTCTGAAATTGGGACAGTGTACATGCACAAGACACAGGTGCATTAATAATTCCCAGCTAATTAATTTTGTTGAATATTTATGGTGATGGATAATCATACTCTTTCAGTAGCAGAGCATTTGGTGACACTATGCAGGTGTATTAACAGAGCAGCAAATTCAGGATAGATTAAAGTAGAGGTGGGGGAACATGTCACTCTATGAGGGAGACTTAGCTCCTGTTACGAAAGAATCAACCCCTAAGCTTTGTAACCTAAACCTTCCTCTTGTTTTCCCCTTGCCAAAATATAGGCCCGCTTAGATTTATGGACACAAATGTTGGACAGACAGCAGTTTATTCTTGATTGAGGGTATTTGTTACTCTATTTTTGGCCAAAGAACACTGTTTTAGGATTGCTTGAAAAGCAAAGCCCTTAATATCTATAACCACAGACAGATCTCAGTTTTCAAAGTTGCAGGTATGATTATTTCCAGAGTTTATTTTCAATGAGTTTCTTCTGACAGGAAAAAATTCAACCATTCAAGCACTAAAAGAGTTTTGCTGCCAATTTTATAATAACATTTCTTCAGGAAAAACTGTAATTTCTCCAGTCAGTAATAATATATCTAACATCTGGACATCATTAATCTTCTTGCTAATGGAGCCATCATCCAAAATATTCTGTCTTAAGGCTTTGTTATTACAGACACAGAGAACAATCAGAAATTGCACATTAAACTGAGTTTTAACCCCAAAGCTAACTTTCTTTGCTCTTTTTTCTAAATTAAAACATTATAAGCAAAATAAAGAACTGACTACATTTTGATAAGCATCAATGTTCCAGGAACTTTATAACTTTCAAACATGTCAATGGCACAAAAAAAAACATAATTTCTCACATCACCTGTTAAGATAACATACAATGCAACAGCAGCGTCCCTGTCTATCTTCAAGGAACTCTTGAATATCCACCTCTTCAAAGAGCATCTCCTATCCTAATTCTTACCCATACCTATATACCCCCTCTACTACTCTCTCTGTACTTCCCTCTATCTCTTCACTGTCACCATTGACTCTTAATTGGGATTCTTCTCTACATAGCTTATGGTCATATAGATAATAAGTGTAACAATGTGATTACTTTGTCGCTTTGGATAAAAGCGTCTGCTAAATGCATACATATAAACATAAACAATGCTGTCTTCATCTGCCTAAATATTTGAAATCTGTTACCTTACAGGAAACATTAGCATGTAATGATAGTTAATCCATCTGTGAATCTGAACAGACATTTGCTCAACAGAAATTCAGCCAGAAAAATGGATTAAGGTTTCTAAGCATCAACATGTCAAACCTTTCATATGCTCTTAAATGAACTGAATGTGTTCCTAGGGTGTTTGTATCATTGAATTAATGTTTGCATATTTACCTCAATTACACTGCTATTGCTACCATCACGAAACTAATGGGTAGGAAAAGAAACAGTTGAGTACAGGAGGGCAAAAAGGTTCCTGAATTCAGATGTCTCTAAAAAGTTAGTGCTGAAATTTAACTTATTAGCTAACGTCTCTTAAACATTTAAAACTTTGGTGGAAATGTATTCTTTGATATGCTCAAAAATTAAGAGTTTTCTGTTTCCCATCTCTCCCTCTGCTCTTTTACATGAAACCAACATCAGGCACTAGCAGTGACAGCATAGCTCCCTCTCATATTCTCTCACTTGGCCAGGCTCTCATCACAGATACTTAATAATACTCCAAGAGTCATATATTCCAAGTAAACCCTTGCTGCTCCTACGAATAGGCAGGTAAATTAGCTGCCAGGAGCTTCTAATTAAATTATAGTGATTATCAATTAAAAGCAGTTGGTTGGGTGGTCTACACTATATGGCGGTGTGTTAAAACCTGCTAAGGTGAAAAGACATAAGCAATGACCTTAGATAAAACAAACAACCTCCCATCAAACTGAAAAGAGCTTTTAGGGTTATTGGTTAATAGATTGTTTGAAGGTTTTGGCCTAAGCCAAGCTGTAATATTATGGCTTAAAGTTTTTAGTAAAGCCATGTCAGAAACTTTTTAAAATTCTTGTAACGCAGGAATGGAGCAGCATAGATTAACCCAAATGGCAATAAGTCTTTACCCAAAGTTGTAGAATTGAATGTGAGGCCATCTATTCAAAAGATAAAGCAAGGCACTGAGTATCCCAACAGCAGCACATCTTCTGTATAATCATTTAAAAAAGAAGAATCATGAAGTTGCTGTTTGGTGTCATACCTTCAGCAGACAGCTATCATGCTTTAAATTTGAAGTTTAAAAATAAATATGAGACTCTTACAACAACAGCCATGATGCATAAAGTTTGTAATATGATATAAGACAGATGGATTTCGTCCCACCTAATGTACCACATGTGTTGTGATGACAAATAAAATTCCTTGATTCCTTGATGAGTTATATTAAAAACGTAAAATTTGCTGTTTAATCATTTTCTTACTTCACGTTGTTAATCTTACCTGTTTTCCCAAACTAAGATCAGAACAACCATCCATCAATTAAAGTACTAGGATACTGGGTTCTGTTTTGTACAACCTGCATGATACATGTTGAAAGGAATCCCACACATCTTCCACAATCACAGTGATACCTACATAAAGGGGATTTAGCTGCTGGCTAAACCCAAGACAACTTGTTGATAAAGTAGCAAGATGATGTATAGCCATAATGATAACATCTTAATACTCTATGAATCCTTAATCAAGGCCTTGACCAGACTATTCCACTGAGCCACGACGGATTAACATTCCAAAGGCTTCACCATGCCTGATCCCATCTCCTCTTTGCCTCTTCATGCCACTTCACCCCTGACAGCCATGATGAGCCTGGGACATGAAGATAAAAGAGACGAAGGCGGTGAAATTGTCGCACCAGTGAGCCAAACAGAAGCTAGAGAGGAGAACAGAGCTCTTCAGCTGGATGATGTCTGTGTGTTGAATTTATCTTTGACTTTACCAATTTAAGTTCTGCAGAGGAACTGCAAGAGTTTATACCAGTTTGGATCTCTTTCATTAGTTAGTAATATTACGAATCTCCATTTTGTACATTGTTACCTAAGAAGTTATCATCATTGCCCATTACCCATTGCAATGCAATTTCAGTCATCATACACCAGATTGTTATCTTTGCCCCTACAAGACAAAATGTAGGTGACATTCTACATCGTATTTGACCTTTTCCAAACCACTTCCACAAAATCAATCCTCAATCACATGTGAATTTTATTGTGTTTTGGAATTCCCCATGGAGAAGTTCATCAGTTCACTGAAAATAAACGACCTTTCTATACCTGGAGTAATGCTAAAGTATATATAGATTCATTTTGAAGAGGTAAATGGAGTGTTTTTATTTTTGTTAAATCTAGTAAGATTATTAGATTTTTACATCACATACTTGAAATATCATTTTTAACACAGAATCTAAATACCGTAAAGTAGATGTGTACTGTATCAATGTGGCGTGGTACAGAGAACATCTGAGAATCTTTTGAAAAGAAACAGCTTTTCCAAAAACCTTGTCAGCAGAACAAAAGGATCACATGCCCTTACATTTCCTGATAGATGGCTGCAATGACTGTGGACTTCAGCAAAGTCAAATGATTGGTAGAACCCACAGTGAACCCACACAACAACAGATGACGTATCAACCTATATCAGTACTTACCAAGGGAACTCCATAGTAGAGCTTGGATTCAATCCCTCTCCACTCTTTTTCCACACTCAGATACCTGAATACACAAATAAAATGCATAAGTGCTTATTTATTTGTCATTCCAAAGTTTTCCCTCAATACAATTGTCCATTGGCATATTTGGATGAAGTATTCTGAACAGCCAACGTCTGTGAAGGGGAGACAGAGTTTGGTTTAATTCACCAGTTTCCACATTTCCATGGACAAAAAAATGTTTTACTGGTCTTATTTTATAGTCAAATTCTGTGTGAACTGTTTTGGAAAAGACCTCCAGTGAGTATGATATCCCACCTCCCCTCTGTTTCCCCGGCTCTTGTGTCATCTTTCTCTTCTAGCTGTGAGGGCCAAGGTCCTGACTGGTCTTGCAGTCTCTGCGTAACACAGGAACAGCAGAAACACACACTTCATATCAATGTGATCTGTACGAACGCATCTCGCCTGAGAGTGTGAGACATGAGTTGGGTGGCAGCAGCTGAGATACAACGCCATTTCTCTCTGCCTGTTCCCTAAAGTGGGGGACAGATGGAGATCAGATGATCAGTCTTTATCTTTGTCCCCAGCTTTTGTTTTTCTGTGTAGTGGAGTTAAAAACACACTGCGGGGGAGCAAGTTAGATTCTTTGGGAGCCTAGGAGTTTGTTGAGTTTTTTTTTTATTGCTGTCATCGAGTGTTCATAGACTGCTTATATTTTTAAATTGCAGCTTAAATTGTTAAAGGGATTAGGTATGTTGACCCAAACTATGCTATGGATTGATACTGCTATTATTATAAGGGTGTTTATTGAAGAATGGAAACCAGAATAGTATAATGTTAGTTGTGAAAGCTATAATATGTTCACCATTTCCTTGAGACACTGCTCTTTGATTCAAGACTCTAAAATGTGGATGAAAATATCAATGAAATCAGTAGAAAATTCCAAGTATAAAATTAAGACTCTGATTAAAACTGACTATATTAACAAGCTATGCAGTTTCAACCTGTTTGATTGTCTTAAAAACACATTTAAATGAAAAAAGGAGGTTCTGTCCGGTACATCTCAACTAAAAAATATATTAAGTTTATGCAAAACTAAAAGGGCAGACAAGATTATTTCTCTTCGAAGTGTCAATGTTCGATTTGGTTTGGTAAAGGAAGAGTAAATTAAGATTTTATACCCTAGTTAAGAAGAATAGGGCTTTAAGTTTAGACTGTATTTGAACAGTTATTAAATGTTTGTAATGAGGTCATAGATTTACTATATATCCGTCTAAAACGTGACATTGATAAACACGGCTAAAGCCATTAGATTAGTTTACATTTCAGTCTCAAGATCCTTTATTTAGGATTTGATTAACTTGGGATCCCCTTGCCCTCACCAATTTGTGGAAGCCATAAAGTCTGAACAGATGGCTATAAGGAGCCCCAAATTCAATCCAAGATGGTCAACTTCCTGTTTGCTATAGAGCATGAGTGCAGAGGACTTTTGGATATCCAGGAAAGTTTGACAAGTAAAGCAGCTTTAATAACTCTATAATGGTAAGTTAAAAAGAGGATGCTTGGATAAATAAAGGTTAAGTTTGTCTGATGCATGTGTGAGGTTTGGTGAGTTTTTGTATCCAAGCAGCCATTTTTTTCCCCCTGGATGAATATTAAACACAACACATATAATAGGCCTTACTACTGCTTTCACTAAAAAAATGCATGTTATAAATCAGCACTAAATACCTCCCTGGATTATCTCTTCCCCTCTCTCCTTGAGTATGTGTAGACCTCCAGCAGGGCGTTACAAGCTGGTACGTCGACCCTCCTCATAGCCAGGCTGGCCCCAGCCCCATGGGTGAATCTATTATCTGGACAGCTTGAATGTGAAGCACTGCTGGGGCCCATTTTTCTGCCTGTCTACAGGGCCTCTGTAAGCTCCTGACACAGACTATTGTATATTACTGACCCTGAATGACCCACCAGGTAAAACCTCTGCAAAAACCAACAGACGGATTCGGAGTCACTCGAGCAAAAAGAGGCTGCAAAGATGAAAAGATTGAGCTCTCAGTCACATTAAACAGTTAATTTATGTCTCTGAATAATTGGTGGGTACGTTTAGTCCATACAGATGTATGTAAACCAGGCTTTTTGGGGTTTAATTCAGCAAACGGACAACACTGAACATGGATGAGGCCTGAATAAACAGACCAAGGAGGAAGAGACGGCAGGAAGGAGGAATGAAAGCAGTAACGACAGGAAATATGGACGATTGGCAACTATTGCTGAGATAAGAGGGTGGAAAGGCGAAAAGGAACCGTACAGAAAGGAAACACTTGTGGCTGCAGGCAGACTGCTGGGTTTCCATGGCGACAGTTTCCTTTTTATTTTTCATAACGTGTTCATGACCATAAAACTGTGAGAAAGGAGGAATTTTGTTATGTTTTTACAGGTGCATATGACGAGTTTGATTTTCTTATTCGTCGCCCGAGACCTCAGGCACACTGACGTTACCACTAACACTAGTCATGAAACGAAGGTCTGTATAGATGTTCCATCTCAGGAAGGGGTCACACCAGCCCCAGAGGCCCTCCAGGGAACCACGTCTCTAACCAGAGGGTCACACTGAACAGCTCCTAAAATCTGGTCTAAGATATGTATTATGTTTTCCCAAACTGTTCATCCACAATTACAATACCCATTATTAATATGCTAGTCAGTGTTAATTTATCTGATGGACCAGAGCTGCTTGTGACAAATAGCTAGCTGGAAACATTTAGCAACTCCTAAAACTGGCTAAAACGCTGATGTAGGTAAAAAATGTGACAATAAGAAACCACAACAAATGGTGGATTTGGAGAAAGGGAATAACAAACAAACCAACAGACTTTGAACTTCATTTTATCATTTTTTATTTTGGGGTGATCCGTTCCGGTATGTAAACTGTAAATCCATTCTATGCCGGCTATATTATTGTCAGAAAGGGATTTTTTTTTGCAGCATAACAATGTTAATTGGTGGTTATTGCTGACCTAGATGGGAATTTGCCCCTGTTTCTCATCAGAGCTAACTGTTTAGCAAATAAAATGCAGTTGTAGAGCAAAGCTTAAATAAATTTAGGCCGTTGAACTCTTTCAAAACCGGTTTGGTGGTTTTTAAAAGATGTTCTGAATAGACCTACTGCACAAATATAAATTCTTGCGAAGCAAAAATACATCTGGGTTTTTGTTCTCAGTTGCTTCTTTGCCCTCCCAATAAATTCTCCCACAGAGGCCTTTGGATGGAACATGACACAATAGGAGTATAAATTCTCTAAATTGATAGTCATTAGCTCGTGTCATCGTTCAGACTGCCACCTTTCATTTAAATCAATGCTTCAGTGGTAAAATGAGAAAACCAGGTCGTACGAGTCATTGTAAGGGTTCAAGATGTGTTGTTTCAGAGATTAAAGGGGAATTTCCGCCAACACCGCCTGTGGCAAGAATAATGTTTGGGGTTATCTTGTGTCACCATCATAGAAATATTTCACCCACACTGCCCTCATATCAGCACTTGCATGACTGCTGCCAAACACACTAGAAGTTGCTCTTTAATAGAGTGAAAAGTGTTAAAATGTTGTCTCGTCGCTGCTCCGGGCTCAGGATGTATCTTCAGATAAGCATCAGATGTTTCCCCACAGGGCAGAGTGTGCTTTCTGTTGCTTCTTCTGATTTTCCTTTGAAATCCTCTTGGAAACAATGATTCACACTTTCTGGATTCGGTCCATTTCAGATTGACTTTAATAAAAAACAGCTGTGGTAATTGAGAATAATTTGAGTCACTTTGTTGGGAAATGTTCACATTAGCGGATTTCTTCACAGGTGAAACTTATTTTCACCAAAAAGCCGAGAGCATTAGATCCACTGTTAGTGGTAAGAGTTATGCTCTCTGGTAAGGCTTAGATTCCTCCATCCATCTGGCAACAACTGGAAAACCAGAGAGCTCTTTTCTCTGGTGATGCTTTCCAGCTCCTCTCTGGTGATCCCAAGGTGTTTCAAGGTATGTTAATTTGCCCAGTGCCTTTAAAAATGCCTTCTAGAAGACAATCTCATCAGACGAAGCACCTTAGCTTACTGCTTTAGATGTGGGACATTAGGCAGCGCTACTTCAAATTGCTCCTGGATGATAAACCTCTCTTAGGTTGTAATGACGATAGTTAACATCATCTGCTTATATCCAAGATCTCATTGTTTTGATCACTGTGTCCTCAGCGTGTGTGATTAAATCGATGTACATGGACCAGTAACACAGATTCGTGTCTTTATGAATCTATCTGTTCATTTAAGACTGATCTGTGCTGCCACTTTTGGGGTATCATTTCTCTGCTTTGTAATAGTAAAAAAGAAGCTTGGTCAGAAGGCAGAGCCTTGCATTTACAAGTCTGCTTCTGATCTGACCTCACCTGTGGTCATGAATTAAAAACTGAGATACAAATGTGAAATAATGCAACCTTAAGATGACGGTGGCTGCATTGTGCGATAACTTTACAGTTATGACTTTTGAAGTCCCTAGAAGGAAAATAGTAAATCACAAGAAATTTAGCTTTTAGGTTTACTTTTTTCATATCAGAGCTTCTACAAAAGGTTTTGAAAAAGTATATTCTTTAAAATCAGACTAACATCCATAAAGGTAAACAGAAATATTACTGGTTTCAAAAACGAAAATATGTTTTCCTTTATGGATGTTCTTACACAAGACCTTTGAAACACGCCCATGTTGGATACGGTTACAGGTAAAAACAAGCCTTATATCAGGTTACTGTTTGTCCATGATGAACTTCAACAGGTTAAAAAATACGACAATTAGGGCCCGCCTATGAAGCGATCATGACTGAACACTAAACAAACAACAACCGGACTAAAGACTAAAAAGCACAAGAGTTTTTGATTGTTTTTTAATAAGTCATAAAGAATTTTCTGCTAAGATCTATAGTGCACACACATCTGCAGGGGAGGGAAAAAAATATGAAATCTATAGCATGTTATTGGAGACATGTTAATGATGAACTCTTTTAAGGTAGGGTTGTGCCTTTGGAACCAAAAAATCTTAAAGTTGACTGCTTAAAGATTTAAAGTCCTTTTCTCCATTAGAAGAGGTTTAGAATATCTAAGATATCTATCATATTTAATTGAAAGACATGAATGACAACATTCTGAATCCAAACATTAACAGCATTAATAGGGGGATTTTTTTGTTGTTATTATTTAAAAACTGAGAATATATTAGATAGAATTAGCTTTCCGTGGCTTTTTCGGTCGACAAGTGAACAAAATTTGCTTCCCTCACCGTCTGGCCCGGCTAACCAGTAAGACCTGTTCACACCTCGCAATACGATGCTTCCTCTCTTATTCAGTTACAAGAATGGAGCTTTAAGCAATAAAAACAAGCATTAAACTGCAAAGAAAACTCACTGACCATCTGCTAAGCCCATGATCAATGTAATCCACAGGGAATCCTTGATTTTATTCTTAAGGAGAAAAATTAACTTTATCAAAACAATAATCAGACAAAGGTCTAATCTAAGATTGACTTTCAAGTCAATAAGGTTCAATTCAAAAGTACTTTGGGATAAATTTATCCTAGAGAAGACATAAGTGTTGCTGTGACTCATATATTCCATGTGTCTTTAAAGAATCTTTATGGATAGTCGAGCTTTTGGTAGGAAGGATCTCATCTTGTTGTTCTTATAACGAATCTAAAATAGCATCTGTCTGAATAATATTTGCTACATGACGGACTTATGACAGTCATGACATGCTAACAGCTCAATATCCAGTGAGCAGAGATTGTATTCAACAACATGTCTTGGATGACAGGATCATTTTTAAACTAGCACTGCTAATCCACCCTATTTACTTTTGCTGCTCGTTTTTAAATTTTACGTCCCTGCTTTTTTTCCTGCTCCTAAAGCTTCCTTTTCAAATGCACTGGGATTTCAGGTTGCAGACAACATCTGAACTTTTGAACCTTGATTTGGAAAAAAAAGTGGAAAAAAGATTTTAAAAACATAAAAAAATTTTAGGATTGCTGTTTATGAGAGGAATGTATGTTTAACACTGCCAATCTGTCCAAGGAGAACCCTGACCGGACATGCGCTGGAGATAGGCACCAAGACATTCCTGCAACAACAAGGACAAAACAATCATTCAAATGGTAGATAGTAGTCACCATTTTTAAAGGGTTAGTTCAGAGGTTTGTGAAGTTAGATTCTGCTGTTAAAAAAAAAACTTTTCTTTATCTTCAGTAGACAGCTGGTGTGTAAACATGAGACTTTTAAAAAGGAAATTAATCTTTGGCGTGGCAGAAACTCATGAACTAGTCACATATAGAGTGACTGTTTTAGATGAGTTCAGCAGTTTTATCAACGCAACTTTCAATGTTCATTTCAGTGAAACAAAACAATATGTTGAACCATATGAACCCTCAGGAGTTTCTTAGGAAAGCACAGATAAGTTTGGTCCTGGTTATTGAGCCAAACATCTGTGATCATGTGTAGATTTACCTTGGTTAAGATTATCCGTCTGATGAGTCCGCTTTATCTCCATCCAGATAGAGTGAACTTTAAAATGGCTATTATTTGCTCCATAGCATCAACGTTTATCTGCTCATTTGCTTAGGTCCTGTACTTTAGAACTACCACTCTTAATAACTTCACCCCACCTCTCTCTAAGAAATCTGAACTAATCTGAGGTCATATCAACTGCAAAGTAAAAGATGCAGAATATAATTTTTCCAAGCCACTTCAAACAGCCTTGTAGAAATAGAGTCTTAGTCAAATCACACTCATAAAAGGAGAGAAAGGGAATTAGATGTTGTTAAATTGTACCATTTTTTTAAATTTAAGGGGTTTATAATTAACTCTAAATGGTTAAAATGTTTTTCTTCCTTTCTTTTAGCCTAATGGATATACAGCTGCTCCCTTGGGAAACAGAAGTATTCTCTTTTTAGAATGATGTTAATAAGTTATGATACTGATCAGTTTAGGACCATTACTATAATTTAATGTACTTGTAACTTCTTTACAATTTTGACAAGTATTCCCTTTCCATGATGTGAAACTGTAGCTGGATGCAGATGAAGACGTAGTCGTTGCATAACTCTAAGGTGGTTCTGTCAAGTAACTGAACCCTTCAGACATAATTGGATTATTAAGAGAGATTTAAAGGCTGCAGAAACCGTAAACACAGACCCCTAAGACATACTCAGACATTTCTTCATTTCCATAAAAACCCTTTTAGAAAACAGAAACTAAATAAGCAGAACATATTCTGATTGCTTGTTAGCGAATTAACCTCGGCCTGTAAAGGTTTAAACAGAAACCTTGTTAGGTGAAACAGGTCCCACCTGTTCATTAGCACGACTGTATGCTTGGGGAGAACTGGTTTCTCTGAGCGCTGGGTAAACACAAACAGGTGTTGTGTGTCTGCCGACTGTGACTCTGCTGTACCCTGAGACTTTACAGATCTGTGTTGATGCTAATTTGGGAGGGAACACATTGCAGCGGGGAAGTCGCCACTTGGACGCAGCTCCGCGTTTCGCTCGCAAACACCGAGGCCGTAATTTCTCTACAGCAGCCGGCCGGGGAGAACGCCAGGTCATCAGCAGCAAGCAGAGAAAACGGGGAACCAGCAATTCATCCCTAACTGTTTGTATTGATTAAATTAGCAGCCGCCAAGCCGCCGACTGACTGACGAGGCAGAGTGCAGGCAGGCACTCCATTAATATCAGCCCGTGCTCAGCTCAGCTGTAACTTCACTGTTTGCTTAACAACAGCCATTCATCCTGATGTTTCCAAAGAGCAGTGATGGAGCATTCTGGGAGGGCAGCTGCGCTCAGCAGGTCAGCCGACTACCACGCCGCTCATTTGTGTCACTGTGGGAAGGAGAGATGGAAGAGGAGCGAAGATATGTGAAAATAAACCAAAAGCAGGGGGGTGGTGACTGGCTTGTGAAGGAGTGAGATGATGGGATAGGGGGCAAATGAAGGCAGGGAGAAACTGAGAAAAGAGTACAGAGAATAACTGAGATTGGAAAGATGGAGGGTGAAATGAAAGGTTCTGAGATGATGAAAGGGGTTTGAGGTGAGTTTTTATGGAGTGCTAAGATAATATTTGAATCTACATTCACAAACAAGCGTCTTTATCGTGGAGATTGTGAGAGGGAGTCATGTGGGCAGAAAATGATTTTTGTTATCACTTTCATTTCCCATTTACTTACAGGGAGTTTTAAGAAGTGGAGAAGCAGAAATCTAATCAGGGTGCCGAGCAGGAGGCAAAGTTAATTTCCCGAAATGTAACTCAGAACATTCTTTAAACTTTAGCTTCATTTGGGGACATTTTCAATTGATTTATTGTGAGGGAAATAGCTTTCCTTCGGGGATTTACCGTTCAAACAGAATTTTTAATTTACACACTTCACCTCTGCAGGACTGCCAGTGTTGCACCAAGGTGGCTGTTGACCGAGGAAATATGGTTTGTTGTGGGTGTGGACCGGGGTTGAAAAGGACACGGTGGAGCACCAAACAGGGGGAGGTACGGGGTCACCAGGGAGGCTGTGAGGAGATGGTTTACTTTGCACAATTCCAGGGGATTAGAGGCTTCGCTTTATGCGGGGAATGTATGCAGATCCTAATTATTCAAAGTCTTGCAGAGGATTGATGACACGTCGAGATCACACACCACCTCCGGAGAGAAAAACAAGCAGGAGCGGAGGAGTGAAAAACTTAGGGAGGTGACTAGGAGAAAGAAAAAAAAAGATTAGAGAAAGGTAGTGGATTTAGAAGAAAGAACAGGAGGTTAAATGAAAATAAGCGTCACGCAGGGAGGAGGAAAGAAATCTGTTCCTCAGTGGTGAAAAACAATAAAGAGGAGAGATGCAGATTTTTTTTGCTTTTTGATTATTTAAAGCACAGCCAGGTGTTGAGAAGCTATCACAGTCGCATCGAAGGGTTACACACAAATAAAAAAAATTATTCTGGCTCAGAGCTGCCAAACAAAGACATTCAATATGAGATATGTTCCACACCTGAAGGAAAGCAATCTTATTTAAATGTATTCACACTCCCCTGGTTACAGGTAAATGTGAATTCCTAAACAAGTTCTTACTTCTGTATTAGGAGGAAATGCAGACTAGAATCATGTGGCTCCTGATTTGCACCCACTGTCTGGTCAGTCTCAGCTTCGACTGAGTTCCAAGCAAAAATGGCAGCTTTTTTTGTGTCTGATCACAGATTAAAAAAATGTTTTTTTTAAAAGGCAAAAACAGAAAAAAGAAAGGATTTGCCCTTAGGATGATTTATTCCCTCCGTCACGCCTTTGTCAAAATCTCGCAAACAAAAAAATCTGAGGTGAATTGTGAAATTTAGCATATTGACACATGCCGTAGTCTGTTGACTCTGTAAATGTCTTCCTCTGCAAAAATCTTGTTTAGAGATGGATGTTGTTTCACTGAAATTCTAAAATTGGGAATAATTTCCCACTGTACAATAAAAGTTCACATTTATTTTGCATAAAGTACATTTTCACTATGACTCTTTGACACTATAACAACTATTTTATTAAATTCTTTTTAAGGTTAATTTCTTTCTTGATACTTATTATCGTGTCTTGCTGCATTTGAATTATGTTCTTTTTTTTCATTCTTGTGTGTAAAGTAAGGAATTTCTATTTGCTGACGAATAAACATTCACTAAAGTTGTGAAGTTTAAGTTCTGTTTATATGCATATACAGTCAGAGAGTTATTGCTATACCAGACTTAAAAACAAACAACCCCAAAGCAGACAGAACCAGGAAAAGAAAAAATGCAAATATCCTTTTTTTTTTTTTTTTTTGATGAGTTTTAAAGTTACTGAGCAAATTCTGGTTTACATAGGAGAAAGAAAAAAGTCTTTCTGTCAAAAACTGTTTTTTTCCTGTTTTTTTGCGGTTTTACTCCCACATAACTTCCATTTTCACGAGAAGCTGCCACATAACAAAAATCCTGTTTTCACTGTACTGTATGTTCATCGAACAAGAGCTCCATGGAGGCTTTACACCAAAACACGGACACATGACTCCCGTCTCACTTTTCTTCCCTTTTCAATAAGAGCACAGCAGGCGATTCAAAACAAAAAGGACACAAGGTAGGTGTGAGTTTTTGCATTTCTCACCTGATTCAACCAGTTTTTCAGATAAATATTACGTTCTGAAGACTCACTGTTCCCTATAGCTCCCGATGCATGGGCCCTATAAAGAAAAGTTCAAATTCAGGTTAAAATTTATATCAGGCTTAAGAAATGTATGAAATAATTTCCTAATATCAAGGCAAAGTTCTCGCAAAAATAGCAAGACATATTGTGTGGGTATACACCTAAAACACCTACTGGGTGGGACACGTATCAGGTCTACAAGAGACGTGTGGATCTGATCATCTTTCAACCCTGAGGAGTCTTTCAGTTGTAGGACTGAATGTTTTAGGAAAGCGCCCATTTGGGAGAATAGAAAAGGAGGTTATTAACTGTTATTACTGAAGCATGAATGGAAGCGTGTGAGTGTTTGCAGTGATCGTACAATCAGTGTCAGGTTATGTCTGAGATACTGTGTCTGGGGTGGGGACGCTAAGAGAAATCACCAACTCACATGTATCCCTTCCTCACAGTTCAACAATTGTAGAACACACATAGTGAGGAAGTTTGCTCACACACACACACACACACACACACACACACACACACACACACACACACACACACACACACACACACACACACACACACACACACACACACACACAAACACACATATATTAGCAAACAAAAGGATTCACTAGGAACTGAAAAGCAGAATAAAAAAGGAAAGACACCAATGAAATAATAAGAAAAGACTGTGAGAAAAGGAGGGCTGTAATAGCAATTCATTTCCAGCTCGAGCCCCTGGGGTACCGAGTGTGTTTGATCCCAAAGGCGAGCAAGAATGGAAATGCGGGGATTCAGTCATATGTATGCAGAGAGAGAAAAAGACGGGGGGTGGGCGGAGGAGTCGGGGAGAAGCAGAAAACCGTTTAATATTCCGGGCCACGAGTTGAGATGAGAGACTGCTCTCATACCTTCAGGTTCATGAGCATAATGAGATTTTTATTTTGCTGAGTTCAGACGCTGAGCGAGACCGTGTGTTGACCCATCGCGCACAAAACGCCTCTGATCAGCTGCGGGTGTGTGTGTGTGTTAGTGAGATTTAGGCGGAGGAAGTGTGCTTTAGCTTTTGCACAACTGTGACTGCATATAGACCGATCAGCATGTGGTATAGCTGGAGGTTTCAGGGGAATCTATGTCTCTGTATGTCTTTGTTTACTTGTCTGTAATGGTTTTGTGTCGCTTAGTGTCACTAAGATGTGTAGCTGGATGAATATATGTTTTAACAATAAAAAAACATCAGGCAGCTGCTGTGTCATGTGCTCAACAATAACAAGAGCTTTGACACACCCAAGACAAAAAGCACTGTGCTTGCAGGTTGCAGATGTCACCGGCGGGGTGACTGATGTGCACCCAAGTTTGTGGAAATCTATAAATGCAACCTTGGATGGATATTCCTCTCATCAGGCGTTCACACATCTATTAGACACATTTTTGTTGAAGGAGTCACTAAACCTTAAGTTTCATAAACAGTTTGTCTGGCACTAATGCTCAAGAAGTCCATTTTGACATTTTGGGCTCAATGAAGGGATCGGACTAAGACTAGTTGAGACCTTCTTCATGCAAGACCTTAATAAAGAGAATATAAGATAAAGAAAAATTAGCTGCAGAATCCAACTATCTCTGATGGTCGTGGACGATTCATTACCAACAATGTCCAAACCGTTGAATGTTAACATGTCTATGATCGTATTGAGTCTGGTGGGGTTTCCTTGAAATCCTACAGATACACCCAAATCATGTATTTCATTGTTTCAAATGCAAGTAAAGATACAAGACCATTCTCTGTGGCCTTAAAAGCATCATTTGCTGTAAAAGATGAATGAAACTGCTAAAGGGGGCATCTGTTTGAAGAGAATTGTCGTTTTTTATGATAAATCTAACCTTATAACACGCTTTATCATAGCTTACATCAGAGCAAATCAAATGTTGTGGTTTTGTATTGTTTACTGCTGGATTGTTTCCACCAGCTGTTAAATTTGAAAATGAATTACGAACTAATTTTATGTTTATTCTGCTCAGTCTGCTCATCTTCTTTTTCTGTTTGGCAGCCATATCTCCTTTCGTCTATGACTGCATCACCCTAGAGCGAGGAGACTTTCTAGATGAGAATAAAGAAAGAACTCTTGATGATTAGCTACTAAAAGTTTCTTCACACTTACGACTCAGCAAGATTTCAGGTAAAACAATTTGAAAATAAAAATAGAAAAACATATGTTTTTAGACCTTTAGGGGAGTAAAGGTGGCACCTTCATTGGTTGCAAACAGTCGTAAATCTTGAATAATCTTTAAAGTTGCAAGTTTAGTTCCAACAACATCTTTACACATGTGGATTTCTCCTTGGTAAGGTTCTTAAGTACAAGCTGCCTACCAATCTGCATATTGTTGCATGAACGTGTAAGTGTTGTGACGCTGGCAAGGTGTAAAGCTTTCTGATTGGTCGATAAACTAGACAAGCTCTGGATAGGTTTAGTCAATTTAGATTTTAGATCTAAAGATAACCTTAATGGATTCATTAGTGAATGAAGTACTGAAGTGAGGACTCACGGTTGGTTGGGCATTAAAGAAAGCGTTCCTGTGTGAGAGTTTGGTGAGGATATTGATCCTAAATAATGACCGTAGGACTCTTTGATCACAGTCAGACCCATGGCCCATGGAGTGAGCTGCATCCGTGACACTTCCCCATGGAAACCAATGGCTCTGGTTACTAAGGGGTAAGAATGTGCACGAGTTGGTGTGTGTTAGGCTGGGGCATATCAGGAGACTTTGGATCATTCTTGTCTGGCACTAGAGCCCTAATCTGTTGCTCTCCTGAGTGTTTTTGGTCCTAGTCCTTGAAAGACCTGGCTCCTTTATGAAATTGGTGAAGGTAAATCAGAATGTTAGACAGGGAGAACTTTAAAGACCCATTGTCCAGGAAAGTTCCTCAGTTTCTCAATGAGAGATTATATTAATCTAGATTACAATAAAGTCTGAGGTGTACCTAATACAGATATGTTAGGCTAACCCGAAGTCAATCTTAGGACTTTTAAAGTTGGTCTAAATTCTTAGTCCTGGTCTTTAGACCCAACTCTGATTTATGTTGTAGTTGTTTCCTGGCTCCAGCACCACCAGATTCAAAAATACACTCCATAAATTCCTATACACCTGCATATGTACGATGTAACTTAAGTCTTTAAGCGCCTCTACTAACTTGCTGATTAGCCTTCTTATTTCTCCCTGTGTCTGTCGCCCTATGTCTTTCTTTTCTTTTTAATCTTTCTTTTGTTTCCCGTTCACGCACACACAACAAAGTAAGAGTGGGGTTTTAGAAATAGAGAATACTTTATAGTAAAGTTCAAAGTAGTGTTGGGGCAGTTGGCGTTAGAAGAACCCCACTGAGGACTCAGTCGCCATGCTTCTTTCACAACACAGACTCATGTACACAAACAAACACATTTAACCTTTTTACAAACTCATATCGACGCTACTAAATACTATTGCTTAGCTAAAGGCGTATAATGTGTGCCAACGCGTTACTGTTGCCCTAAATTAATGTTTTGCTGCAAAACCTTATATCAGATTACAGTAAATGCAAGCATGAATTTCCTATGGGCTGTCTCTTTTGAAGCAGTTTTCATTTGCCCACTAGTGAGTAGCAGCATGCGTGAGCGTATATTTATTCAGGACTTAATGCACCACTGCGTTCTCAAACCTACATAAGGGTTTTACTGTTAGGGCCTGTTGGAATTCCATGGAAAACAGGTGTTTATACTTTGAGTCAACACGATTAGCTCACTGTAACGTAATATGCTTTTAGGTTTGCTGCAAAACCTATTTTTTAAAGAAATGTTTCAAAAATTAGACATCTATTCTAAAGGGAAAGCAGGAGGATCAGAGGATTTAGTTTGATATGTTTTGTTATTCCTATCTCGAGTTGTCGGTGTTTAGCTGAATTAGAAACTAGGTTCTCGAGGTGTAAGAAGTATCTGTACTATTTTATGAAAAAGCCTCCATATGTGGGTGGTAAAAATGTGAAAATAATGTGTTGTGTTGGTGCACATTCTTTTTTGTTTGTTGTTTTAGGCCTAATGGTTTGTATTTCTGTTCGGGAATGCAATATCATCAGATTATTTTTTACTTTACCAACTGTGCCTCAGTGGTAGAGTAGTCAATTTGCAATGCTAAGGCTGTGGGTTCAACCCTAGATTATTGTGGCTGCAGCATAGAGCTCTTCAAACCAGTATAACTGAAAAGCCACCGTATAAAATTATTAAATTTATCATTTATGAAGATCAGGTCAAGGAGGTAACAAGGAGCTAACCCTTACACTAACCCTCTTCATCTTCTTCTGAACTCTCTTGTAGGGTCAGCGAGACGTTAAATGATGCAGGTGTTAGCATAAATTGGTCAGCACATTCCTCCTACGCAGTCTCGAGACTAAATATTTTGTCGGGGATTTAATTTCTTGACGGTTCGGCTCATTAACCTGATGTTTATGATCAGAATAGGATATTTTTAGTCAATTCTTTTCCTTATTATGGAGGAATTATTACTGAATGCCCACCTTAAGGTGGCTGGGAACACATGTTTTCGCTGCAAGTGAGATGCAGTGGAAGTCTAAGTATTGAGATGATGTTTTTACAGGAACTTCAGTTCATATTGGTCATTTTTTATTTGTTGTATATATTGATGTTGGAGTTAAAAAATAGGGCCATTACTTTAGAATATGGTGAGTAGAAACTCCCTCCACATCAGTATTTTCCACCAAGGATGCAATGTTAAAGTCACCATTGACTCCCCAACTAATTATTTTATTGCAGCAGTGCTTAAAAATAAAATAGCTGATTATTCTATTACTAGAACTACACTTTGTACCTTATATGAAGTTACAACAAAAAAGTGTAACTGTGGCAAAAAATGCATCCAAGTTTAGTTAAATCAGCTTCTTAAAAAGTCTTACTCTTTTCAATTGTTTTGGCGAAGAGCTGAGTGATCACCTGAGTGTTTCCAAAGTCCAGATCTTCAACTCACAAATAACATTTTTCTGTGCAGGATTTTTGATTTGATTCTTTGTACAAAATAAAAAAGGTGGAGAACAAAATCTCATGCGATTTGATTCCATATTTTTCTTTTTATCTTTGCAGGTGTGTAAACTTTTTTGCCATCCAGACTTAGAAGTAAAAAGACATCTTCTTGGCATCGATGGCGCCCGTGACTCCCTTTCAAAGGTCTGTACCCACTTTGTTTCCCTCGGTTCACGACACGGTGGGCTTTTCATGCTGCCGGGGGCAAACGCTGCTGCAGATCATCTTGCAGCGGCTGAGAACAGTCCTTGTTCACAAAGGGTGCCTTTGTCTGAAGAGACCCTTATCTGTCCAACAGCATCAACTAACTCCTCCAGCTCAGAGGCACTCGTATAAACCCCCATTTTACACTTCAGCCACACACAATCAGTGGTTTATGTACACATTGTGCAAAGACAGTAAGATCTTTCTATCACATCACACATCCGCACAGAAAGTGCATATGCATTCACACATGGATGCATATGATTCGCAGGTAAAATTTATGTTACATGTTTGTGATTTTATGCACACATAAGGTGGGGATTAATAATAGAGGTGCAAATAAGAGCTGCATCTCTGAAGACCATAGTCATAAAATATAGAAAGCCATATGGTCACACAGTGCAAACAGTAAATCTATTCAGAGGTTCAACGGCAAGCACACATTAACATACGCCGACGCAGCTGTACCTACTCAGACGCAGCGAGATCATCTCTCAGCAATTAACATCTCCACCAACTGTTGAGAATATGCATCATTTGGATCCTTATTTTTAAACTTTAACTTTGTTTGATCATGTCGGAACTGCAACCTGCAAAAAAGTTGTCTGATAATTAATTCTCATGCATTTTCATGAGAAAATAGACTTTTTATCAAAGGTGTCATGAATACTAAAACAGAATGTTTGCTATGTTTATTGATGTGGTTCAATCTTTTTTGTGATTTTCACGTTGCTATTCCAGCTTTGGTAAAGCCATGCAGAAAGTTATATCTTGTTTTAATCCCTATTGCTAAAGAGTAGGAGCACCATTCGAAGTTTTAAGTTATAGCAGACAGTTGGACCTTACCAGGTACATTTGTTGTTTTAATACATTTTACACGTTCTGTGCAGTTGAAGCTCTGGTTTCACAGCAACTCCCAGGGAGAAATTTTTAAGGAACCAGCGTGAATCATGTCCGTCAAAACATAAACCAAAAATCTTGTGAAACGATTCTGTCAATCGCATCGTCTTGCACTTGCGCACTCAGGCCTACTTTTCCTCTCCACAAAGCAAACTTGCCCACCTCTGTGTTATGTCTGTACTTCTGCACCTATTCAGATTATTTGGCAAGCTTGCAAGCTCCACAGTCTCCTAAATGAGTCTAGACATACTTTAACACACGGTGAAACATAAGGCTGAGATACGTAACAAGAAATTTGACCATAAAGGTAAAGGGCCAAGCATTACCATTTAGGATCATTACTGTTTTATATGACTTCTCCAGGTTTTTGGCCAACATGATGAAAGCAGTGAGTTATGTGCATGAATAGGTGTATGTTAGGCTGGGACACTTGATTCTGCTCTAAAAAAAGTTTCTTTCTATTGTTAATCTATGACTGCCGCTCCTGCAGAACCCCTAAAACTGCAGTTACTTTGTAATCTTTGAATTGTTAAATTATGATTATATAGGCTCTACAAAATTCTATATTTCAAGCTTGGAAAACATAAATGGTCCAACAGATGAGATAGTTCAGTTAGCAGGGGCAGCTACTTAGCCAGATCCACCAGGGAATACCAAGACGTTTCCAGTCCCTGCAGCCTGTCTCTGGTCTTCCTTTGGGTCTCCTCCTGGCGGTACGAATCCAGAAACCCTAACCATAAAATTGATCAACCTTAACTGTCT
Source organism: Orestias chungarensis (assembly GCA_032876305.1). NCBI lineage: Eukaryota > Metazoa > Chordata > Actinopteri > Cyprinodontiformes > Cyprinodontidae > Orestias > Orestias chungarensis. The sequence continues at coordinate 225,724 of JAVLVB010000846.1, read as the reverse complement.
CCTCTCAGTGTGAAGATGCTGCAGCTGAAGTCTGAGCTCCACCTAAACTGACAAGCTTCTCACATTATCTCTAATGGAGAACCAAGACATCAAAAGGAGGAAACTGATTTCAAACCCATATATCTGCAACATTATTGTTTTGGTCACTAGTACTCTACTACTACAACCATAAATGGGGGTGAAAACATATAGCAACCAGTGAATCTTCACCACAATAGACTAGTAAAGCGCTTCCATTCTTGCAGGCACCAATTTCAGGAGAGGTGATCAGTAGCTCCACCAGCTCTGGTGGTGCTGGAGGTGCTACTGATCATCCTGGCTGCTTCACATTTAGCTACAAAGTACTCTGAATAATTTATATTTCAAAGTAGAACTTAAAACTACTCTTCAGAACAACAGCCTGAGTCTTATATGTTTAAAATAGTTAAGAAGTTGTTATTTAAAACAGGTTTGGTTAAACCTGTTCTAATAAAATTGCAATCTTGCTTATAATGAAGATTGTGTTTATTCTAACAAAAACATTCCCAAATCCTGGAGTTTACCATCTACATCTAATGTTTTAAAGGAACTCTTCATTATCTGAAATCCAAGATGAATATTAGTTCCCCTGCAGGAATCTGTTAAAGACGTTTTGGCTTCCATGGTGCAACACCAGTCCTGATTCTGTAAACACAAATTGTAATATAAACAGAAACACTCAAATAGTAATGAAACTAAATGACTGAGTAATAACGATGCATTTAGTATCAAGCTGATCCATTGTTTAAAATAAAATAAAATTGTCTCCTTCAGTTCACTAAATCCCTGCAGCATCCGACGAAGTGCTGCGCCAAAACTTTGTGCCATTAAACTCTTCCCTCCCACGCAGCCACTGAGAGGGGCTCACAGAGAAACTCAGGGAAAAGGCTTAAACACGGAGTGGGCGGGGAAGTTAACCTTGCATAAAACATTCAACCTGCTGCATATGATCCTCAAAGCAAAACTGAGAATAATGTGGAAAAACATGTGCAATATAATTTAATTCACAGAGTTTGTTCTGGGAAAATGATAATGTAATCTCTCAACCCCAAGGCTAGACAACATGGTATGGAGTTGCCTAGCCGTAAATGAATGCATTGACAGTTGCTTTGTGTTCGGATCTTTGGAAAAGTATTTATGTGTGTTACTTTTATTCACACTTTCACACTGCATTTTATCACTATTGTTTATGACAGACCAACACAAAGGGATGCATAACTGAAACGGAAGGTCAGATGAAAATGCTAAAAGTTAGACAAACATTTGTTTTCAGCTAACTTTAGTCAAAACTCCAGGACCAACTTTTGGTTGTTTATGGATTTAAGTCATTTTTTGCGGAAGTTTGAGACATTGTTCTTTACAGAGCAGTTCAAACTCAGGTACATTGTATTGAGGCATGTGTCAACATCAACCAGATGTCTTCACAAAGATTATAATTTGATTTAGGTTTGGACTTTGACTGGGTCTTTTCAACACAGCAACATGTATTAAAACCATTATAGTACATCTTTAGGTGTTCAGGGTTGTTTTCAACCTTAAAGCTGAACCTCCTTCCCACTCTTACGTTTTTTCAGCTTTAGCCATCTTCCTATCACCCCTAAACACTTTGCCATTCCAGCTAAAGAAAAACAGCCTTACAGCCTGGTGTTGCTATCCCCATGTTTTACTGCGATTGTGGAATATTTTGAGTGCTAGTTTATTGCAACACATTTTTTGCATGTAGGGCAAAAAGTTTAGTGTTTATTCTCACCGGACCAGAGGACCGTCTACCACATGTTTGCTGTGTGGCTTTTGGAAATTCCTAAAATTTGACTTTTTGTTATTAACTTTAAACCAGAACTGAGAGATAAATTGTATTTGCATTGATTAATCAAATTTTCTGGTTTTGAAGATTTCATTGTTTGTTTGACAGTGCACTCAACTTTCATCGTTGAATGTTCTGTTAACCAACTTGGGTCTCCCTTCTGTTTGTACAAGCACGTTTGACTTGGACTTCAAATTCATGTAAACTCAGAAATGGGTTGATTAAAATGAAATAAAAAATGGATTTCGTTTTCCAATTTCATGTTTATCGGTTGTAATTCTTTTTTTTTAAAATTAAAAACAAAAAAGAAAATCAATAAAAATCAGAAATCGAATTTAAATGTATTAAAAATCTGAGATTTTAAATTTAACCAATATATCTTTCTTAGTAAGCACTCTTCTTACTAATCTTTTATAAAAAGCCCCATCCAAAGATTTGAAGCTTGCTAATTCCAATGAATACAACACATGTTTATCATTTGCATAAATGCTTTTGAAAGTTGGAAGAGAACAGCTTTATTGTGATTTTAACCTGTTGTCCTTTGGTCCATAAGACAAATTTATTAAAAGAAGACAGATCAGTAATCTGATTGCATATGTGCACACTCTAATCTAATTGTATGTTAAAGCATTCAAACTTTATAGTTTTCCTGTTGCTAAACACTATAACAGTTTGGACAGTTAGAAAGGGTTAACCTATCCTCCCTAAGTGTATCTGATAGAGTAACAGAGCACACAGAGACATGGAGAGCTGGAGTTTCTCTCAGCTTAGAGTTAATTACAAGGATTACTCTTCTTCTTATTGTCCCTCTGAGCTCCGGGGAGCCACACAGGAACACAGACGGTATATCAAGTGGCTAACACTGTGGCCAAAATGGATCAGGAAGTATCTCACTGAGGAAAAAATGTGCTCAGGTGGTGTCAGATGAATTCCTCTTGCAGGAGGTCCATGCATGCACAAGCACCAGCTGGTTACAAGAAAGTCAAATACCCAAGGTGTCTATCTCCGTTATCTCATGCAGGTTTCTAATCTAGCAAATTTCATCTGACTTTGTGAGAGGCTCCAGTCGGGTTTGGCTGAAGTGGCCACAAATAATTAAATCAATTTCATCATAGTGGATGGAAGCTAATGGAATGGAAGTCCCCATCGCGAGATGTAATGAATAAATGCTTTTTTAATGCAACTCCAGATGGACAATGGTCACCATCTGACACAAAGGACTAAAACTAACTGCCCAGTTTGTTAGTGCTTGTACGACTACATTCATATGCTTGAAGGAAATGAGAGATGCAACATTTAATTGTTTTAGTGGAGATCACATTTTGATGCGGTAAACTGCTTTCTTTGTCTGCAAAGCCATGAAGATAAGTTTGATAAATGAACCTCCAGTGGTGTGTAATTAGGGGACGGATACAAACAATGTGGTTATGATGCATAAAGCAGCTACAGTTAGTTTTCATGGAAAGTATTTCATTTCTCCTGAAAGTATAAACGTTTTAAAGCAAAATAATGAAAACTATAAATTACAATGAGGCAATTACAAAAAAACTGCAACGTGAATTGGATTTTTTTTAATTGAATACAAAATACACAATTAAACAGAGATTTAGAGATATAAATACCAAGTATTGTTAAATTACTCCATAATAATTAAGATCTTACCTCAGGCAACCAAATAGCATTTAAAAAATCAACATTTTCAAAACTGATAAAGGAAAAGGATTACTAATTAAACATCTACAGGCCTAAACAAAACCATAGAAATTAAAGAGGCTGTATGGTTTTTAGCATTAATAGATCTGACTGGCAGGTATATCATTTCTGAATGTGTACATACTACTGGTAAAATACCACAATGATCAATTATTTCCCAAAAACAAATTCACTTTTAATGTGACCTTTACTCCAACAATTTTCAATTCCAGGAAACTAAGAGATGCAAAATTAAAGAATAACGATTTTGTAATAGTAACTGGTCTAAAACCTAACATGGCTTATAGTAATTCAAATCTTTTCGCTAAAAAAGGCTCACAGAGAGCTGGTAAAGGAATTTTGGACACATGTATCAGTTATAGTTCATTGATTTGATGTATAACATGGTGGAAGACTGTTCTCTTTGCTCTACCATCTTCATGTCTCACTCTAAAGGGTTCAGTTATTTAAGCTATTTCTATTGTTATGCTGCTGTATGCTTAGACTGCTGGAGGATAAGCTGACGACTTCTCACACTGCTACTTTCTTTCTTTGTCCAATCTCCTTTAGTTGCCGTCATTTCAACCTTGTTAACCTTTTGTTTTTTCTCTTAGTGTTCATTCCTCCATAGTAGCTACACCTGGTCTGGCGTTCTGTTAGCTGCGACAGCTTCTTGGAGGAGGATATTGGCTGAGATTCTGCCAGCAACCTTGTACAACTACTGCTATAAACCCTTTTTTATTAAGTTTGCATCTTTATCTTTTTGTGTCTTCTGTCTCTTCAAACCCCCACTCAGTCGTGGCAGACGTTTGCTTGTACTGAGCCTGGTTCTGCTGGAGGTTTCTTCCTGTTAAAGGGGAGTTTTTTCTCTCCACTGTCGCTACATGCATCCTCAGTATGAGGGACTGCTGTAAAGTCAACAACAACACAAGCCATTGTTTCGGTGTGCCGAGGAGTTAATGCTGCAAGCCAATGACCCGATGCAATGTGCTGGGTTTCCTTAGATATTTAAACTGACTTGTTATCATGTATCTTTGATTTGAATTGAGTTTCTTGGAAAGTGCCTTGAGACCACATATGTTATAAATTGGCGCCATATATATAAACTGATTCTTAATTCTGCCGTGAAAACAGTCACCAATTATTAAGGTTCAGATTTTGATAATTTCAACCGACAAATTAAATGAAAAACCTAAATGAACAATAGTCCTGCATGATCAGAATCTATAGTAGTTGTAGTAGTAGGTGAACCTTGAGCAAGAGCAAACTGTAAAGTGAACTGGATCTTAGTTGTTGCTTAGGCAAAAGTGTAACAGAGCCCAGGGTTTGACCTGGATCAATATTCAGGAAATTGATTTAAGGTCAGAAATGTGGAGGCAGAGACGCCTGACAGATCTGGGAGTTTGGTAAGAATCGTAGAAAACAATATTCATGTCCAGGTGTCAGAAGCTGAAGATGTAGCCAAAAATCTGGCATTGTCTGCCTTCCAGATAGATGTTATACATAGCAGGTGAACAGGTGCAAGGTATGATCCTGCAGGTGGATCAGATGAGCTAAATTATGCTGCAGGAGAGCACAGCAGGAACACAGCAGACAGACAGAACAAAAATATAAAAACAGAAGAATCATAAGAGAAATACCAAAGTGGAGAATGCAAAACTGAAAAGAAAAGCCAGAACCTGGTCAATAAGACTGAGACAAACGCTAAAAAAGTGCAACTATGTTTCAAAAAAATCTCCTGTTTTTATACCTCTGGATAAAGGGTAGAGCTTGTGAACAAGACGATATCAAAGCATTGGGACACTCTTAAAAAAAACTTGGAGTACAATATGAAATTATCTGAACTTTGAAACAAATTTTTGGCAAAAAATAAATAAAACAAAATATTAGCAAAAGAAGTCTAAGCTCACAGTGGTGACTGCACTATTTTCTAGGGTTGCTTATCATCAAATTAAACTACTCTGTGTTAGAGAGTGATCTGGACGACTCCCACCGCCTCAGTACCAGCAGGACTGCATTGTTGGTCGTATGTGTGGCAGAAGAGAGAAGCGAGTGTGGGTTACACGAAGGATGCAGCCGGTTCACACCATCGGGGATCCTAACTACGATGATCAACCTGCAGTTACTACACAGTAGACCAGTCAGTATGGTTGGGCCGAGACTCAAGCTGGCTCTCCAGTCTTTCATCAAAAAAAGGAGTTCTTCAGTTCCACCTATTAACAATGCAAACAGTCAGGTTATATCACTTTATAATACATATGTTGTTATTCCTATACTTGTATCTTTGCACATTGATCATTGTAAGTCATTGCAGGTTCACTTCATGTTCACTTCATTCATATTTTCAGAATTAATTTACAACTTTTAGGGCATAAATAAACTAGAGAACACAGTTTATCAACATTAGAGCAAAAATGTTGACATGTTTTAATAAATTGATAATTAATGAGGCCTACTTGTCATCACTCTGGATGCCCTATGTGTCATGTCTCTGGTTCCCTGTTTTGTGTTTCATTGCGAGTGTTGTTCACTGTGTGTGCATTGCGTCTCTTTGCTGGCTGAGCTTCAGAGAGTCGATGGAGACAGACGGGGTCTTTGACTTCAGCAAAGATGCTATCACTGCTCACTGCACAGACTTGGCTTTGTCTTCTTTCCCGTCTCTCCTCCGCTTTGGCTGCGCTCACTCTCTAGGTTTTCCATTGCTCGTGCAATTTCTGAAGCATAGAACGATGAGAAGTGTAAATCAAGACAGAGAAAATCAACAGTTTCCAGAAACTCTCCGGGGAATTCAGAGGATATGGACGATAAGACAAAGGGTCTCTTTTACCTTGTTTGTACTGAACTAGACGTGGGAACTTCTGGAACAGTCAAATAAACTTCAAACAAGTCACAGCAGGAAATACAGGAGCTTTTGCTTTTCAGTTATGCAGTCAATTTGAACAAACTCGTTCCTTCTGTCAGGAGAAGTTGTCGGATATTTAAAGAAACTCTGCTTTAAATATCAGTCTCACCGGATCACAGTGCAGAAAGAGACTCTGAAAATGACTCATTTGCATGCAGACCTTGTGAACAGAGAAAAAAACATTAACAAGCAACGAGTGGAGAAAAACATTAAAAGCGAAATGAAGAAGTTGATAAAATCCCCCAGTGTTCAAAAAGGAAACATGCTGCCACAAAGTTTCTTTAGTTATATACACATCATTTTCAAGAACTTCCCTTTCCTCTACGTTAACAGGCCAGTACTTACATTACCAGCTATCAATATCAATCATAAATTCTCTAATCTTAAAAAAAAGGATTTGATTATTTTGTTGGCTTTTATTTGCAATGTTTTGGTCCCACATCTGTAATATTTCTCTCAGTATCAATTACTATCTGTAAAGGGAACTCCAGGGTATTTTGTGAAGGTTAGTGGCCACAGTTACCCATGAACCTTTGGGAAAAATTGCTTAGAACTGCCTAATTTCATTGTTCTAACACCAAAGATATCTTAACTTGCAGTAATTCGAACCATGGAAACTCTCTTAGCAGTACTGCAGAAGCTAAAACCTTGCTTGTATCCATACTTGCGGCCAATCAGCATCAACAAATTTGTGCTCTTGGTTTGGGGACAAATGCCAACCAGGCCACAGCATGTCAGATAGCATCGCACCAAGTCATTTAAGCTTTTCAGGCATTTCCACAGGCCTGTTTTTCATATTTAAATTGCTGCCACTGTTTTTCCAGGATAATCCCACCAAATATTTTCAGGTGATAATATTTCAAAACAATGTTTAAATAGTCTACAGATACCCATGCTAAATTTAGAGGAATTTTGGTCAAACAAAAACACTTCATAGGATATGAGTCTGTACCTCTGGAGCCCTGATTTCTGTCCAAACACTTTTATGAGGTAAGCCGCCTGACATGCGTGACCTTAAAAATATTAGATTATTGCGAGAGAACTGCTGTGTATTAGTTACAAGTTATTATAGTTATAAGCATGCTACAGACATAAAATCAGGATTCAAACTAAACAATAGTTCTGCACGTTATTAGAAAATGTTGCCGGTGGCGATAATATGACAAAAATTTCATAAAAATTGCAATAAAGATATTTTGTGCAATGTATGCCTGTTTTCCTCTTTTCTCTCTTTCTATGATGTGCTTCCAGGTCTTTGGGACCTTCAGCTATGTTGGAAGTGACATTTGTTGACTTAAGTTACTCTCTTAGTGGCTAAATATTGCACCTGCAAACAAAAATACATCTTCAAATCTACTAAAATAGAAAAAACATTTGCTATTTGCAATAAATTATGCAACCCAAGTAAACAACTAATAATTGTTATCTAACAATTTCTTCTGTGGTAATGTTGAGAAAACAGATCATGGACAGGCTGCACTGTTTGAAATGTTAACGACATTTTAGATTGAAATGGATTTTGTTTCCATTCCCAAATACTACATTGTCAGGTTTACCCCTCTTTTCTACAATTTGTTTAAAATAAGCAGAAGTACAAATTAGTATTCTGCACATTGATATGTTTACCACAACAAGTAAATGATGGATAAAATTCCTTCATATGGTTCAAATTAGGCTTTCTTTAGGTAAATATGTTACTTTTTGGTATTTTTATACGATTTACAAAACTTTTCTTTGTTAGATTGGGATTTTTAACACTTCCAGAGCTGATATGTTAATTTGGTTTACCGTAAGACTAAATATGTATTCTAAACCACAGTTACAAATCTTTGCATCCCTGTCTGTCTTCATCCAACCTTGAATTCTGGTCTATTACTCCGTACAGATGACTGCCAGGTTTGTTTTCCATTGTAGCACTTTGTTGAAGATTTTCAGCTTCTGCCAGGTTTTTCATTGACTGCTCTGTTGCTTTCTCATGGAAATTTGCAGAATTTCACATTGTTTGGACCCAACATCAATAGCAGTGCCGACGTATTGATCTCTACTGTCGGGTCTTTGAGGAAACCATTATCACAGATTGAGATGTGAAAATGGATCATGCCTTACAACCTGACAGTCATGTAAACACAGTAGTTGAATCCTGCTATTTACAGTTGAAATAAATTGGTAAAATAAGGTCTTTTTCATTGAAATGCACCATACAGAATGTAAAAACAATATTTTATGCTCTTGTCATGATTGCTAGTTTATTTTTCATGCGTATTTCCTTGCATATCTTTTGTAAAATGTTTAGTACTGATGCTGAGTCGAGTTCAGAAACATTGTCCCATCCATCATCCTTTTTCCTTTGACTCACTGGACCTGATCTTTATTTTAATTGAACAATTTAAAGGCTGTCACAGATTTCTCGGAACATGACTGAACCCCACCTCGTTGACCTTGGGTGTGGTACTTTGACAAAGTCAAAACAAACTCCATCATTGTGCACAGTTTAAATTGTTTCTATTTGAGTCCAAATGATGCTCTGGGGAGCCGTTTCAAATTTTGTCTCTAAGTTTGAACATAGATGAACTCTTGGTCCTGTTTACTGCGCAGGATTAATGTTTTAAAGCCAGTTTCAGACTGAGTTATTGGGGCTTTATTGCTGAACATACAGGGGAGGATTTTTCTCTTCAGTTCTTTGGATTCTAAATTATTAGAGCGACTCCTTTGAATAGATCACACAAAGAAGATCTGCACAACAATAAATCAGCTTGTATGTTTTTAAATTTCTATCACTTCCTTCAATCTCTACTCAGTCTGTTTCCCACCTCTTTCAAGTTCACGGAAAAGTCTCCATCTATTCGTTCTGATCCTCCAAGCGTCTGTCGCCCTGGTCGTGGATATTGCCGCATCCCACCACCTCATCATCACCTAATCACACGGATCAGCGGAGATTATAACAGAGAGGATGGAGGGAGAAAACAACAAGCTTTTGTTTCTGGACTTCCTGTTTGTTCCTCCACCACAATGGACCGAACCTGCCGCTGACGATTTCACCTTCCAGCCAGCGGCTAATTCAGCCATTTATATGTATGTATGCTAAACCCCCTGTCACTCTGCTGCTGAGACAATGAAAGTCCCACCGAGTTTCTTTGTTAAGATTTTTGTTAATTTTCCAACAAAAAACATTAAGTTGGTTGGGAAAATTCACACTGTAGACAGTTGTACAGTACAAATGTGCTGCTAACCATCTAGAGCGAAGAAAACGTTGAGCAGATGTTTCCTCCGTTGTTTTATGTATAAAAATGTTTTCTCAGCTGGATCTGGAACCACAAACGGTTCTGTGGCTCCAATACGTTGGTTCTGTGTTATGGTTCTGATAAAGCTGGGAGGCTTCCATAGGAATTGCGCGAGCAGCTCACCATGTAGCGTGGAGGGATTATTTTAGTTTTGGTTTGTTATCAATGAGCTTGATGGACAAATAATGTTGACAAATCTGCGGCTCAGTATAGAGTTGCAGTCTCAGTCAAACCCCCGTCATGCTTCATTTAGCCAGGATGTAAAACAACCCGACAGAATCTGCAAGATCTTCGTAGGATCAAGTCTGTAGGGTCAAAGACCAAGATTGTGGGATCCTCATTGTCCTGCTAGCATAATAGCAACTATCTGGGTGTTCCATGGTGAGTTTCTCATTTCTCACTTATCTTATAAAACTTTCCCAGAACGTTTGGTAAGATATTGTGGGAATGTCAAAGCTGACATACAATTAGGTACAGCAATATATTCATTATAATTTGTTCCTTCCTAATGATGCGTAAATTTAAGGCTGATTTAACCGTTTAATGAGTGTAAACTGGATTCAGTTACATGTGGTTCTAAATCTGAAATACTTTGTCAATTCCGGATTCTACACTGAATACAAATTTGTCAGCAAGCTGATTGAGATTTATGAATTTACTGGGATGACCAGAATTCATATTTGGTGTTTCATGTTGGGTGCTGAAGTCTAGATGGAACATTTTTGATCTTATGCCTTCAGCTCCTCACTTAAGTTAGCAGGACGTTTGAAATCAAGACTTTAAGGGAAACAATTCTGTTCAGAGAAATAACAGATTAGTATTTGCTGAAGCCAGAGTCTTACAAATAAAATCATGTTTAGGTGGTAAATTGAAGTCCACAAAAAAGCTCTCGGTCAATTACTGTTCAGTGGTTTTTAGAATTTGTAGAATCTCAAAATTCCCCCAAAAAAGTGACACAAGAATAACAAACAAAATTATTTATCCAAAAATCTGAATAAAAGTTTAAAAGAATCTTTTCTGATTCAGATTTTTGTCCAACAACAGCCATCGTGTCTTTGGTGGTGTTGTTGTCTTTTCAGTATTTTCTTCTTTATTTCCTCTTTTGACATTTCAGTTCTGTTTAACATTTTGTGGTATTTTTTATTTACATCAGTTTTGATTCATTTGGGCGGGTTTTCTGCTGGTCTCTCACAGCTGCTCCTCGCTTTCCAATCAGCACACCTGTGCTACATGGAGTCGTTTCCTTCCTCGGAGATTATAAAGTTTCTGCTTTTATGTTGCTTCTGCTTAGATCCTTGTTGTCATCAACAGATTAGCGTATTGGACGGACATATACTGTAGTATGTCAAAGTCTACATACAATACATACTCTCCTTTCAGAAAAAGTAAAAAAGAAGTACATTAAAGGAAATGTAACAACTAGAACTAAAGAAACCCTTTTTCTAAATGAGATGTCCCAGATAAAATGATAAATCAGTGGTTTTGGTTGGAACCGTTTCATTTCCATACCTTCTGTTCTTGGAGTTTGCAATAATGTCGTTTTTTTCCGTCTTTCTTTTGTTTCGTCTTTATGGGCTGCATGATTTTAATTGTACCGTCCAAATTAAATCTGCATCCCAGAGTTCTAGTATGCTTTTTTCCTCGATCACTTGGATGTGAACTGCAGAAAATGCTCTTTTTTTATTTTTAATAACAGATCCTAACATAAAAAAATAGTAAAAAGTTTCTTATGCTCCCAGTTTGGAACGCTTTAGTTCAAATCCCAGCAAGAGCTTTTCCCTAATCATGTGTAGTTTTTCTTCCACATCAAAACAAGGCAGGTTTGACATAAACCAGAGACGATTTTTGCTGTAATGTCATGTTTTGTCATGTTCTGCATGGATCTGTACAAGAGGAATCTCAACTTTGTTTAGGATTAAGCTGTTTTCAAAAAAAGGTAACATGCAAAGCTAACCTACAGTCCACTGTTATCATCCTAACAGAAAACAAAGGTGGGTGTGTGGATTCTCTTAAGTCTGACACAACTTTCAGTGACTGTAAATGTTGACGCACAGAAAAATTAACGGCTTTGTTGTTCAATAAGCGAACGGTAGCAGAAGCATGGTAACGCCAGTCGGATTAAATACCTTTAAACTGATACCTTTGTTCTTTTTTTTCTGTTCTAAGATCATCCTTGTCGTCATCAAAGGAAGGTGTGGAGCTGGAAGCCCGGGCGACTGCAGAGCAAGGAGTTAAAGTTTTCAGTTTGAATGAGGCACATTGCCTACCGTTGTGTGTTACCTGATTGTGGTTGGGCCGCTTTCTAATGAGCCGAAGGTGTTGGCCCGTGTTCGCATTCCTCTGCACGATGTCAACACCCAAAGGTTCACGTGTTGGAAGTGTTTTTAACGTCCAGAGACTCGAACTGAAACCGTTTCATAACTATGCATCAATAAGATCCACCTGCTTGGCATTCAGGGAATCTTAACGGTCTGGTTTTTAGTTTTTATGTAACGATAATCATCCATTATAGATGAATTGGGGTATTTAGTTTGACTGGAGCTTATAAGAAATAGACTGAACTAAAACGCATAATACTGTAAAACCCCTCAGTTTGTTGCTGATAATCAGGATTCATGTCAGGGAACATATCCTTTTGGATTTAAAAATGTTATGGTTCCCTGAGTGTTATTAAATTCTGTCCATTTAGTTACTTCTTTGACCTGGACTGACAACATAAACGTAGTGAAGTTTATTATATGTATGATTTGATTGAAATGACTTTCCTCCTTGAGACGATATGATGTGAATTGCAGCTATATAAATAAACAAAATTGATCTTGAGTTAACTAAATAATTGCATACCTACATTATGAAGCTACGGTTTCCATGTTAGCCTTCAAGAGTCAAATCTGGTGTTTAGAAGTTTTGTTTTGCTGAAGCACTAAACCGTGTCTGACCCTCAACCATCTAAACCAACCCAATTTGTGAGGAAGTTTAAGGACAATTAGGAACCACCCCTTCCCATGTCTGGCATTAAACTAAAAAGATCATGAAGAGAGAACCGTATGTGCAAACATTGAAGCATCTTCTCAGATTCTTGGTCTTGAGGAAGATATATGGCTCAATCTGGAACTTAAGCAGCTATTATGACAAGCTTGCGTAAGGCAAATCCCAAAATTTAAAACCCTAATCATACAGTTTTAAGGCAATGCTTTCAAATCATCAAAAAAGTTGAAAAAATAAACGAGTTAAAAAAGTGAAATTTGTTTTTAATTATAACAAACCTAAAACAAATGAAGTTTAGTCTGATCAACCTTCAGACAGTGAGGAAACAAATCCCAGGTGTGGAAATGTTTGTTACAACAGCTCATTTTAGTTGTTTTTGAAATGTTGAACCCAGACTTCATCTAGAAATGTTAACATAGATGATTAAAAGCCCAGATTAAGATCATATTCACAGCCATGATGAGTGAGGAAGCACATATTAGCAGCTTTATCATTTGTATATGCTTCCCCCAAAGGGTGCATAACCTCTGACACGATGACTTATATCAAATTGTCAGAACAGAAGCTTTTCTTCTAAGGCAAATTCATCGCCCCTGATTAAAAAACCCTAATTTTGATGAGTGCTAATTTAGTTCCTGGTATCATAAATATCAGAAAAATTTAGCAAAGCTTTAAAATCTTTATATTATTTCCCCTGAAAGATAAATCTGAAAAATTCAAAGAGAGGCAGCCAGCCTGATTTCTGCATAAATATATGAAAATTAACATGACATGGCCTGTAAAGCTAAACTGAATGTGTTCAAAAGGGAACATAGCCTGACCCTTGTATCACATTTGACACTATGACGAATGTCCATTTCTTAACCTGTATGTTGAGTCACGCTGCAGGAATCTAAGTAGGATTATCATCCTAAAGGTAGAAACATCCTGATGTCTCATCCTGGTTAAGCTCTCCATGTTTCGATGACGTGATGGGAATTTCGAAGTCATGCACTGAAACCAGGAGTGAGACGTTTTACGCAGAGTTTGGTCCAATCTGTGCTCACAACAACCAGAAATGAAGAGTTATAACATCAAAGGCAGCTTGATCACATATCATTTCTGAACAACGTTAAACTACGAATGTGTGGAGAGGTTAGAAGCCTGAAAACCTGAGTACCCCCCAACTAAACTCTTCAGTTCTCCTCGAAATGAAAAAGCCATTAAACCCCTGCAACGCTTGGTCGCCCTTCGCCAGAACGGCGCGCTCTGTTGCAGGAAAGCCAGGGAGATAAAACAGAAACATTAAATAGGGAAAACATCCTCCTCCCGCTCTTCTCCTCTTCATCAAAGCGTGTCTCTGAGATCCGTGGAGATGACGGACCACCGTGAGAAAGCCGAATGAGTCGAGGCTCGATTTGTTTTCTGTTTTTGTTTCCTTCCCAGCCTCGCAGGCATCTCCGGGTTATTTTTTTATTTTTCCTGATACACAGTCGGCCGTCGAACTCCAGCATCACAAACACATTTTTATTTGTCGACTGCCGTCTCGTAAAAAGAGAGAGCTTTGAAGACAATGTGGTTAGAAGTGATGAATTTATCGCCCGTGGCTTTAATAGCTTAAATATTTGGTGCTGGGGCCGCTGCTGTGTTGGATAATGATGAAAAACAAGAAAAGGAGGGCGAGCACCTCTCTAGTGTTTTTGGGTTTTGTTTGTTTTGGTTTGTTTGGTGGGGGTTCATGGTTTTTCTATTACTGACAATTTAATATGGGAGTGTGAGACTTGAACCCCCTGAACAATCTTTATCTCATGGACTTTGAGACGAAGATCTTTTACCTTTGTGATTAATGTTGCCCCTGTAGTTTCTTTAGCATGCACAAATGACCGGACGCCATTGTGGTGTTAATCAAATGACAGTGTATTGGTTTCTCCAGGTAGTAAATAACGAATTATTTGTTAGGTAGTTGTTGTTTTTTATTATTGTTTTGTTTGTTTTCAGCGTTACCAGTTAAGGATTTCCAGCAGCTCTGACAAAGATGCTCTTTCACCTATTGAAGGCTGTTTGATTTAATAACCTGGGATGTTCGTGGATGGGCTGCTGTAGAAAACAACAACGTAAGTTTCTTCAGCACTAACGACCAAACTATTGTCACTCAAGTCAAAGTCTTTAAGTGATTTCAAATTTTCTCTCACTGTTTCAAATTAAAAGCACTTCCCATTTGAACACCTCAGTCATTTTACGTTAAGCCATGTTTACCTGGGTTTTTTTTAGGGTAAATGAATGTTTAAACTTTTAGTGATGTGTTAATTTGTTTTCAGAAATCCCTCTCATAATTTATTTTTAAACATTTATGCCATCTCAAATCATGACTTGAATTAATATCTTATTAAACATTCTTAACCTATAGTTTTGACTGCATTGGATTCATTTTAGTCTTTAGATACTGGAAACAAAAGAAAAGCTGACATTGATTTATAAACATCCGTGTTTTTGCCGTCTTGGGGATTATGGCCACTGAAGTTTATTTATCAATGTTATAAACCCCCCCCCCCCCCCCTCCATCTTTAACTTTGGACAGGGTTTAATTTTTTTTTCCCCCAGACAGCTTTTGATCCACTTCCACGCTGACTCTTCGGGACCTTTTCTAAGATCTGCTGTGATTTCTGGCTTCAGTCAGCCAAAGATCTTTTAAGTCCTGGAATTTGGGAGGTGGAGCTTTCATGGATCAGACTTGTTTGTCCAGAACATCCCACAGATGCTCGATTGGACTTTGAACAACTGCAGACTGGGTAACCTTGTGTTGATTCTAACACAAAGCCAAGAATCCGACCATCCTAATCTAGCAGGCTTGGCCCAGATGCCTGGCTGCCTGGTCGCTTGGCCGTCACAGCTATAATCTTGCTGACTCTCTGGCTGAGCGCAGCGCTTCGGTAATGAACTGATTTGGTGGCTGGCTGAACGACACAAGTCTGCAGAGGTGGAAAAGATGGCCGCCTGCTGGGTGCACGTCTCTGCCTGGCTGTGTTTTGGCAGGACGTTGGTCCTGACTCACTGGCAGCAGAGCTGGTTGCAGAGCTGGTTGCGCAGGATAGTTGCCTGAATGCATCGGCCAAAAAACCAGGAGTGACTCACTGGCTTAAGGATAATTTGGCCCTAAACACTGATAGGGAACATGATCCTGTAATCAGTCTGTGTAGCAGATCTGACTTCACTGCAAACACTGTAGCTCTGTGTTAGCCACTAATGTTGTTGCTACAATGTTCAGAAACACTATTTTGACTCATGCTTTGGCTCATCATGAACTTTAGTACCAGCTCCATGCAATGGAGTCACGAGCAATAACTAGTTCACTAAAGCCAAAAACAATAAGCTTAAATTTGATCATCTGTTCTGGAAGCTACGGTAGAAAATGTTTGTTCCTTATTAAACCAGACAGGAGAAAAAACCTGAAGTATATGTATGCAATAAATGCTAAAGTAAATGTCTGGCCGGATTTGGTTATGACAATAATGGGTATTTAAGCTTTTTGCAGAAGACAAGCATTAGCAAATCCTTCAGACTTTCATAAATATTAAATAAACAGCCTTGTTAACTTAGGGGTGACTTTAATTCACAGCTTTGTAATGGACTGTGTTAGTAAGCTAAAAGGTTAGAAGGTGAGTCTTTGTTTGTTTCAAACTATGAGTCTTTAAAACGACAGAGCTCTGTTTTAACATACCTGGTGTAGCGATTGTGTGACGTCTGTAAATTAAAGAACATTTGTGTATTTTTCTTTTCGGCCGTATTTATTTCTCTGGGAATTAAGATTATTCCAAATTAAATTTAAAAAAAATAAATAAATAAAAAATATTCCCTCTTTATTATCATTATTTGCACTATTTTTGAAAATGTTGTGCATATATTGCATGAAAACGATCTGGTATGTTTTTTTTTTTTTAATTACCTTTACATTTGATTTCTTTAGCGTTTATTAGCCACAGTTAGGAGCCACAGTGAAAGATTTTACGGAGCCAAATGTGGATCTGATGCCGGTAGTTGCATATCTAGTTTGTATGAAAACTCTCAAGCAGAACTTCAGTTTTGATAGTTTAACATCTCTATTTCTAGACTCGGCTACTTTTTCATCTATGTTTAAAACAAGGATTTAATTGCTGCTGCTGCTGCTATTGGGTTACATGTAATCTCCTTCAGGCACAACAGTGACAGCCAGAAATCCACCCAAATACAAACGCCTAGTATATTTTAAACTTCTGACCCAGATGCTGAGTGTTTAATGCTGTACCTTGCCAATGTGTCCGTTTGCCCAAATGTACACAGTCTTAAAGTATCAGTTGGACTTAAGTATGTCACTTAGATCGATTTTAGGTATTTTGAAATAGGCCAGTCTCTATTGACTAATATAATATAAGAGTAATATAATTTGTATTGCCAGGATTTGGGATGAATTAGACTGAATAGGAAACAATTAGGCTGTAATAAATGCTAATAATGCAATAATAAAGGAGTAAGAAGTTACTAAAGTATATCCATTCAGATTTATTTTATAAAAGCTATTGTAATTGTGCTGTTAGCTGAACTGTAAAAACAACATAATTCAGTATTCTGTGCAAAAAATTTAAAAAAGCAGTAAAGCCATAAATGTTGGTAGTGAATTATAAAAAGACAGAAAAATGCCATAGGTTAGTTTTGTCTAGACCTAAAACAAAAAACACAAAGCACCCCCAGACAGTATGTCCATAGGAAAAACATTTTATTGAAAAACATTTTCAGTTTGTAACAGACTTGGTGGAATGTGTGTCATTCATCCTTTTTCAAATGAATTTAAAATTCTCAATTTGAAAATGTTTTTTTTTTTTATTTCTCCACAAATCTGGGCCATGTGAGACTGCGAGGAACGAGGGAGCTGTAACCGTGACATGACAGAAACAAACTGGGGCAAACGCTAAATGATGCAAATATAATACTGTTACTTACAAACTGGACTGAAATCAAAGCATCAAAGGAACATAAGAGAGAGAGAAGCAAACCAATACTAATTTAATAAATATTTATGGTACACACTTATGGCACAAATATGCAGCAGTCGGTTTGGCAACTTTTCTCTGTCCTTTTCTGTTTTTCTTTTTTAAACCAAATTACCATGGAAACAGTGCAAAACGGGAGGAAGTGGGGAGGACACGGGCTTTCCACAGAGCGCTAGCTAAAATACATAGCAAAAAGTTCTAATTTTATACAAAACATCTTACTTTAAGAGTTTATAAAAAATGTTGTTTCTTATTGGTTTCTGGTCCATATTTACATAAGCTATTTACCAAAAAAGTAGTATGCTCTGTTTTACTGAAGTGTAATCCACTTTTTTCCTGTTTTTAATTTCTCATTGACTTTCCTACAAAGGTGAATAAGGCTATTGTAACAACCCAGGATCCATATACAATACAAACATAAAATGTATTTACAGGTTCTTACCTACAGAAGTACGGTGCAAATTTACTGAGTCAAGTGACCAAGGGCTGACCAGACGAGCAAGGCATTTTACAGTTGCCCGGGGTGCTTCTCCCAGGCCGCCCGACTGAGGACCTCCGCAGGATCGCTACAATATTTCAGACGCCGCGGAGCTTCAGACGAGCGGCAGCTAAGAAAAGGACGCCAGATTCAAAGAAACTAAGGAGATTGTCAGATTCTGCCGCAGACAGAAAGCAACTAAAAAGCCATTTTTCTGTTTTGTGTTTGTGTCTTTTTTTCCCCACCTAATGTACCTTTCCGGGTCGGTTACTGATGCTCTGTCACGCTTTCATTTTTCACAGTTTGCACTACGGCAACGAAGTCGAAACAGAACAAAACGGGCAAAGGAAACCCGGACAGACTCGTGTGAGAACACTCCAGCTTTGTTATGTTGGTTTGTTGTTACATATTTCAGTGGTTAAGAACACTTTATTTTTTTTTCCTTTTAGAATTGACTAAAAAAATAAATAAGAATTGCATATTTGCAGATTTTGTAGCCTCTCAGAGGCACAAACCTCAGATACAAGGCTTGGCTTTTGGGTGAAATCTGATGCTCATGAATCGATGGCGAGGCGAACGATGGGCTGATAAATGCTCGGGGAGAGGCCTAAGTCACTGCTGAGATCTAAAGCGGCGTAATGAAGTCACTGACGCGCACGCACGCACGCACACACACACACACACATGCATAGGGAACATGGAGGGTGCTTATGAGGAGAATCGGGCACACTGGGTGATCATGGGAACTTTCCTTTGGGAGAACTACTACGGCTACTCTGTATGTTGTTTCGGGTCCG
The DNA here is from genome assembly GCA_032876305.1 of Orestias chungarensis. Classification (NCBI taxonomy): domain Eukaryota; kingdom Metazoa; phylum Chordata; class Actinopteri; order Cyprinodontiformes; family Cyprinodontidae; genus Orestias; species Orestias chungarensis. The sequence continues at coordinate 206,761 of JAVLVB010000846.1, read as the reverse complement.
GGTGAGTCGCAGCCAGAGCCGGGACCCAAACTGTCCGACCCTGGTTCTCCTTCCCAGGACTGAGCGGCTCCAACGATATCGAATAATCCAAAGATTGCATAATGTGCACTTATACCACTTATATATTAAAATTAGTTCACTCTCCTCCACGCCGCCTGACAACACCTGTGCTCTGTGTCTATCATAAATAAATGTTATCAACTTATTTTTTTCTTTTTTGTTTTTCATCTTTTAAAGTCGTTTTTTTTTCATGTACATCTATTTGAAGTTAAAGAAACGAACAAAAAGCAAAACAAAGACTCACAGGAGGGAAACGCTAATGGAGACGTGAACAGTGAACGTTGTAAGCTGATGTCCGTGTGCTTTGCAGAAAAGAATAGGAGAGCACCGTTCAGGCTGAAATTTGGGTCCTTGGGTTACCCTTAGTCAATACTGGACCCCTGAGGGTTCTGGTTACAGTACCTAGAACTGTTTCAGCCAGCTACTCTAACCTCCACCAGGTCTTACAGCAGTAAGGCAAACTGGATTTCTTATTGCCTCCTAACGCCTTCCGGGGCCGAGAGGCGAGCCCCACGCGGTCCTGATGGGATCCAGCCGCTGTCGCACCTCCAGACGTCACTCGCGTCTCTCCTTGAACCGCCGAGGAGAGGAGTGGAAAAGGAGGAGTTAAAAGTGCTGCGCTATGTTAAATAAAAGTCCTCCACTCCGCATGAATCCACCTCCTCCTGTTTTTAACTGAGCTGCTGCCACAATGACACATCTGACAATCGGGGGAGGGAAAGAAAAAAGACAACTATCTGCACTCAAACTATAGCAGAGTATTAAAAACCACATATGAACAAAATCCGTAATCGTGGAACAAAAAACCCCAGAATAAATCGTTCTTCTCTAAACCTTCAAGTAAAACGTAAAAAGGAAAACGGAGCTGAGGATGAGGAGGAAATGCTGAGATGGACAACACGTCACATTGAGTCTCGTTTCTGTGCACACGCGGGAGTGTTTGTGTGTGATGGTACACGTGTGGGTGGACAGGTGAGTGTGTGGGTGACCTCCAGGGGTCAGTCTGTTAACGACCCGCAGGTCTGGCGTGGGAGTCTCTCTCCGTCCGACTGCCACGAGCGTTCAGTGTCCGCGAACCCGAGGAGCCTTAGACGAGGGCAGGCATTGTCTGAGTTTAAGCCCCGCCCACTTCCTGCTTTTACTCCATCGTCGAATCCTTTTGAAGGTTTGTTTTTCAAACAGCAGTCCCGCGTCCACCGACCTGTCATCGGAAAAGGCCTCACATCCAAACATCCATCTGTCCCACTCACTTAATCCCAGAACGCTGGCAGCGCTGGACGAAGATAAAACCCAGCTAGGGAGGCAAACTGTCCGCTCTGCCTTCAAAGCAAACAGGCGCAGCTTCGCCGCTGATCCCATCGGCGCCGACCGCGGCCGAGCCAGAGCGAAGAGCAAAACTCAGAGAGCAAACGACTAGTGACGAAACATCAGAGGAAAGGAGGAGGAGTGGACAGAGAGAGAAAGAAGGGAACAGTTGGGTTCCTGTCCCGAATGAAAACTCGGCTCTGTCTGTGGATTTCATCTGGGTCCTGCGAGCTCCCAGTGTCCCGCTTCAGACCTTGTAGTAGATGTTGGCCGGGCTCTGAGGCGGCATCTCCTGGACTATATAGACCGGGTGTCCGTAGTCGCCGCTCACTTTCTCGTAGTGGGGGCAGAAGACGCTGTCAGCAGTCCTGAGCGGGATGATGATGTCGCTGGGCTCCGAGCCGTTGTTGTTGCCGCCGCTCCGCTTGGGCGTGGCCAGCGTGCTCAGGGAGAGCGTGGCCGTGTGCTGCGGCGAGTGCTTGCGGTGCCGCCGCCGGTACTTCAGCAGCAGCAGGACCAGCATGACGATGATGACGATGAAGATGACGCCGCCGGAGGCGATGCCCACGAAGATGGCCACCTCGGGGCCCACGGAGCTGGACGCCTTTCCGTCTTTGCTGTTCTCTTCTCCGCCTTCTCTTGGGGATTTATCTGGAGGAGCAGACAGACGAGGTCAGGAACCAGACGCAGCTTCATCTCACAGAAACAAACCCCAACTCTTGGATATGATTAAAACCGAGCAGCATGTATTTAAGCGTTTGCTTGAAACAGAGAGGAACGTAGCGTGGTGTGCACAGGAACTCATCTGCAGGACGCTTTGGTAAAAAGGTCACATCTGATCCACGCCTATTCATATTCAGCGTGCAACGACTTCAACCTTGAAACTAGGGCAATCAAACGCTGATGGGAGATTCCCGGGCAAACTGCACTCAGATAAATTGCCTTTTGAAAGACATAAAAACTAACTCGATTTTTCTGGCTAAAAGCCGCAGAGGGGAGAAAACTAGAAATATTTGATACGGTCGTGAAACATCAATTATGGAAGGCAAGCTGCGCCCTGACTCCCAGCGATGGACACTCTGGTCCGGATCCAACACCGACGGGTGGGAGTGTGGTGTTCTGCACGGGACAGCCGGGATTACTACATCCCCCCCCCCCCTGTCAGCCGCCGCTTCCCTGTGGGCCTTAAAGAGCTTTCACTGTGCCGTGCGGGCGGGAAGGAGGGAGGGAGGGAGCTGATGCATGTAGTGGCCGCCAGCCCAAAGAGACGGACCCTTCCTTTGTTGAACCAGAGATTATGCTGCCTGCAGCTCTGTGAGGCCCCATATGCTCTGCTAGCAGCCGAGACGCAGGGACAGGATGGCAGGAAGACGCTGATGTCTGCAGGATTTAATATGTGGGACCAACTTGGACGAACCACGGGTTTAAAAAAGTGAATTTCCCCGAAGGGTTGACAAAATAAAATAGCTTATGAGAATATTTTCATGTTTTCAATGTTGTAATCGAGTAGGTGAAAGGTCAACTTTACATGACGGATGTTGGAGGAGCACCATTGGTTTTATCCTCTTTCCTGCATAAAGGTTCAGTCGGATTAAAGAGCTGGAAGCCGATGCTTGTTCTCCTCCAAAACATGGGGATGAGTAATAACATGCAGCTGTTTAAAAGGCGTCGTAATCTCTCCCATATTTCTGCAAAACGCACTTCATTTCTCTAAAGTAGTGAAGCGCCACCTGCCTCCCAGCTCTAAGGCTGAGCATCTTCATCTTCTTTCCTTTTTAAGATGCAACCACAACTCCCTTCCTAATTTTTTTATATAAACCAGCTGTTTACCAACTTTATGGTGAAGCTAATTGTTATTTTGTCGTCTCACAGCAGAGCGCCGACTTTGCTATCAACTTTTTAAAGGTGGAGTACCACAATTAATCCAATTTTATTAAAGGTGGAGTAGCCGAGTAGTAGAACATGTCTTAAGGTAAATTTTACTCTTTTTTTAAAAACATTAAGAGCAGTTTTATTTAAAAAACCAGCTTTGAATCAGTGCTGCTGCATCTCCTGAAGAAATGACCTCCTTCCCTTGCATCAGATGGAGATTGGTCATAAAAACAGACGATAATCCATAAACAAACTCTTCATCGATAAAAAACAGAAATGCTGTCTTCAGAATGATTAAATCTCCCCCCAATTTAATCATGAACGTTTATCAATATTAATCTTCTGGGCATGTTAAGGCTCTTCGTTAGTTTCATTACGGTTGCTTTTCAGAGATCCAGGGGAGCATTTATGTGGGTCAGCGCTGCGTTCATCCCGAGGCACTTCCTGCGTCTCACCGAGGAAATTACCGCTCCTGATTTTCTTACAGAGACATTTTTGAGCTGCAATCTAATAGCAGAGATAGGAGTCGCGCAGGCCAAGCCGCTCCGGCCGCAACAAGCGTTGTTCTGTGTGCCGAAGACGCCAGACGGCGATTGGATCGTTTTACCCTGAAAATGTCACCTAAGCGACGGGTTAAACCTGAAATGTGAGCAACGTGGAGACAACTTAGAAGCCCTCCAGGGGCCAGAGATGCCAATCATTTTTATAGGTAACAGTCAATTACCGGCTGATGATTCGCTGACCTATCCTTTTCTGCAAACACACACACACACACACACACACACACACACACACACACACACACACACACACACACACACACAATTTGGCCTCTCATACAACACTAAACTGTGACGCTTCTGAAAAAATTAGCTCTAAAAACTCAAATATTTCAATAAATCCTCCACGATTCTCTACCCAGGATGCGGGTCTAAAGTAAGCACCTCACCTTGTTTCCGTTGAACTTCGTTTTGCTCCCTGTCGTCATCTAGTGACCCGGGTTTGTAGGGCATTTTTGTAGGGCTATCTTTGGGTGAAACGGGGTCAGAAGGATCTGGAAGAAACCAACAACATGGATTAAGAGCCAATACTCCCATTTGTTCTGTTTATACAGATAAATTCCTGTGATTATTGACTACGCTCCCAAGAAGAGGAAACATAGCACAGTGGACGGCATCATACACAATAGAAAAACACCAAAAGCCTTAAAAGGTGTAAACGATCATATTATCCCAATCACAGAAATAAGACTCTCAGTGGAACCACAGTGTTCGCAGGTGTTAGAGATCGCAGCTGCCAGCCAACAGCCACCAGCTGTGAATACTTGTGGGTATTTCAGCTTCACAAAAGGCTCCATCGGAACATTAATAATCTCTGCAAGTCTTAGGAATAATTGAAGAGATCCATTCTACTGAACCAAAAGTAGGCGGGGCCACAAAGTATTAAGGAAGAACGATGTGGGTTTGGTCTAATTTGTAACAGGAAGCAATGCATTAATTTCAAAGCACCACAGTTTTACTTGTAACAAGTTTAGATGCGTAGATTTCTACAAGAAAATGAAACCTGAAACTAAAAAAGGAGAAAAACAATTATGACCACTAAATAAACTAATAGAGGTGTGTGTTTTTCATAAGTAGTAGAATGAAAGGTTAAATGTCTCAATTATTCATACAAATGAAGCTTAACTGTGGGGATCAGGTTAATATCACTTTTCTGTTAAAGCTGCAATTTTTATTTAGTTAATAATTTTAAATTGGTTAAAAAAAAAACAGATTAAACAGAAAACATAGAGAATTTACTACAAGCGCTGTTTAAATGTTTCTTCTGAAAAAGTTAGTTCTTATTAAAGGTGGATATTTTAAAATATGCATACAAATGTACACGACATGTAAAATGTGGTTAACACATAGAAGCTCGGAAACTTTCCTAACACATCCACAAGCAGACATTTGGCACGTTCTGCATTTAACCAAAACTTCTAGACAAAAACAGAAACTAAAAGCTGCTGATATGAGCAGTTCCTTTATTTTTTTTACTACCACAAATTTCTATGTATTTTACTGGGATTTTATGTGGCAGGAACACAAACTAGAACATCATTTCAAAGTAAAGGAAATGTGACTGTTTTATCTGAGATCTGTGGCTTACTTTTGTTTTTATTCATCCTGAGTTAGTAATTATTGGACGGCCTCATTAGAACTCGGTTCATGTCTACAAGGTTTTTGAAATGTAGGGAGCAAATTTTCATGATTCTTCTGGTCAGATTGATCGGAGAGCATCTAAACATTCATTTGAAAATTTTCGAAACATGAGTTTCATTTGATTTCTATGTCTGAACGATGTTTCAAGTCCTCTCGCTGGAAGGTGAACCTCCATCCCAGTACATCGTTTTTTATAGCCTCTAAATCGTTTTCTTCCAGGGTTGATGGAAGTTCAGTTTATTTGTACAGCTGGTTTCAACAGAAAGGCCGTTCAAAGTGTTTAACATAATAAAAACAGGATGCAGAAGCATTGAGTTTTGTTACCATTCAGAAGCACTAAATTTCATTAATCACTGTTCTAGATTGTTGTTGTCTAGGTGATGGAGATTTTCAGTCAGTAGTATCCTTCCTGACTGCTCATGATAGGGTCGTACGAAAATGATGAGTCTACTTCAGCAGGATGTCGGCTCTCGGAGAGCGCACGTGACGCTCCCGGGGTGCACGAACGTTGCATCTGCTGGGTTAGGAAGCGTGGGAATTATGCATCTAAACTAGATTAGCACATGTGGAGGGAGTGCGGTCGAGAGAGGGTGAGAGCAGATGTGCGGCGCGCTAGTGTGTGCGTTAGAGTTGGCTGCATTGCACCGCCTGCTGCCCCAGGTGTCACGGAGACGATGGAGCTGCACGCCGCACCGCCTCCTCTGACCTTATTCAGAGTTTTGTGTCGTGCTGCGACCGCGTGCAGATGCTAACGGCCATGACTGGGCGATGCGATACTCACTCTGCCCCACTTTCATGACTATCTTCATGGACTTGGTCTTGCACACTCCTCCCTCCTGGTTCTCGATGCCCTCCATGGTGCCGTTGGATGTAGCTGGAGGAGGAAACGGAGAGCAGCACAAGGTCAGATTGGGCTGTCGGAGCGAGGATGCGTTAAAGAAACAGTACACACAGATAAGAGGAGGATCTCAGGAAAAACAACTTCCTTTTGAGGAAGGATATGAGTCACTCCCCTTTAATAAAATCATAGCTTGCCTGTTCATCACCTCGGCCGCTTCTCGCCGGTGGAATATTTTGCATCCCCTGAAGTCAATTAGCCTGAGTAATTTTGACTGTAATATATCTAACTGTGCTGATGAGCCTCATGAAGGAGGCTGTTAGGGGAGCTGAGGAGAGGCGGCGATGACAGCGGACATGTTGGCAGGCTGCGGGTGGATTCGGCGGCTTTATGGTGTATTAGTGCTAACGACACCCAGGAGAGTGGTGGCCGCTTATTAAAAAAGACGTTTTTGTTTATCACAATTATCATTTGAAAAGCTTTAAACTGCTCGAATCTAACAATCATACTCGGTTAGCCGGGTTAAAGAAGACTGAGACGAGTTGAAGAGACAAAGACGACAGACGCAGGTAAACAGAAGGACGTGAAGGGAAACCAGATACAGAGGCCGTCAAGAATGACGCCAACTACTAATAATGTGTTAAATGAAAAAGATGAATACATTCCACATTAATATTATTGTACTTCCTGGCACCGTGCACAGCGCCAATAATAACCCAACAGAAGGGACAAGGATGACTTTTGTTTTTTAAATGGTAGCGTTCTCACATGTTAAACTCCTCGTCTGTCTGCTAGATCTCCTACTGAAAGCAAAGCAGGAGGTTATATGTACCAGAAAACTCCTCAAAAATGTTACTGAATACAGCTGTTGTGCGTGTTGAGAACGCTGTTCCTGCTGGACATGCACCTGCGTCTAAAATAAGACTGATCTCTGAACAATTCTACTTCAGTCGTATCATATTTGATGTTCATACCCGGCTGGTTATTCTTAAATTTCAATACATTTTTCTCCCAACAGAGCGGGCACTAGAATTCCTCCTTGTTGTTTTGTGGTATGAATTAAAAGCTAAAAGGGCGACAAGGGAAAAATAAATAAATATAAATGGACATTGAAGGTTGCCATGAAGTAACTTCTTAGGATGTGAAGGATGAATCGTGTATTTTCCATGAGTAACAGGAAGCAGGAAAGAGCCTGGATGGAGTCACTTTGGGAAAGTGAGAGTCTGCCATTTTAACCCCACCACTGAGCTCCAGCTTTCTGCTCAGCTGCTGCCTCCAGAGGACAGTTGGCGGAACTGCACCACATGAGATCATGAGCGCTTTTAGGAGCAGTGCAGCTTGTGGTCTATCAGGTCAGTAACACAGAGGCTAACGAGCTGCCAGAGCTTAGAGGCCTGGCCTCCCGCCAACGCCCAGTTGCCCGCATTCACATCAACACCCCCCACCCTGGTACTCCCCTGTGCTTCCTCTCCTACCTCTCCTCTTCATCACCCCTTCCCATCCGTCTATCATACACAGCTTGTAAATCTCGCCCTGTTCATGCAGCTTCTCAGTCAGCTGCAGGAGAATCGGCATCCTGACTTAGTTTAACGTTTGCTTGTTTTTTGTCCCCCGCCCCCCTCCTGGTTTTCTCTGCTCCCTGCCAGCTACCAATCATCTTGATCTGAATCCTCTTGCTTCAATAAGACGGTCATGTCAGCGGACACGGAGCGCATGTTAACGAGGGCTTCCCTCGCTGACCTGCAGCTTTGCAGCAGAGACCCAGAAGCACATTATGGACAAAGCAGCTTAAAGGCTCCTGCCCCCGCCCCACCACCCACCCCAGCGTGTTTGTGTTCACATTGGAGTGTTTTTTCCCCTCATAAACCTGTTAGCTGAACACATGAACGCTGCAGACCTGGACGTTTTACTGCTGTTTACGCTGCGCAGAGACGAGCGAACGCCAACGTTTCCGGCTGGGTCAGATTCCATGTGGTGGGAAAGAAAACATTTCACATGAACTCAGTCTCCTCGGAGCACCAAAATACCAAAAACAGAGGCTTTTGTTTCTACATAAGAAGAAAAAAAAATCAAGTTGTCCAACTTTAAATTCCTGCTTCCCCTTTAAATGTCCCTCTAAAACACGGAGCGACCGTGCCAAGGCTGCAGTCCAGGCGGGCCTGACTTGGATTTAAACAGAATGTGATTGTTGAATCGGCTCAGGCCGGCTGAATGACTTGGCCCTCCTCGGTCCAGTCAGATGGGGCCAAGCTGGAGCGGCAGACAAGCGAGCAGGAAAGGGTTAACCGACTAATCTGTACCACTTTTTTTTATCCTTCATCGGTTTTTGGGCAGAAATCGGCTAATTTTGGTCATGCTAACCGAATGATTTACTCGATGTGTTTGGAGCATTTCAGCAACTAACCAGATCCTCACACTGATGGGAAAAGTGGACGAGTGCCTTCAAACCGACTTTTACAGCCAAACCAATAGAGAATCTGCAATTCATAAACCACGAGAATCCCATCCTGTGAAGTCACATTTATCGTAAAATGAAAACCACAGATTCATTTAGTTCAATATTTCTGTGAGAAAACACTGGTTCACTGTGAACATGATGTCTAAGATGTCTTAAAAAAAGCTTCATATTTGTTATATTCATGCATAAGCTGAGAAACGTCAACCGTGATAGTTATGAGAGAAGATGTTTAAGAATTTATAGGCAGGCTTTTTTTTCTAGGCTGAATAGTTTCAGTGTTCTGGCTGCTGTCCAGAGATCAATGAGAGTCACTAAATGGCTAAGCACAAAGGTTGTGAGTTAGATTCCAGCCAAGTTTCCCTAGGCAAGACACCGATCCCTACATCGCCTTCAAATGTACATTAATGATAAATCTGGATCTGGTCAGCAAGGCTCTAGTATCTGCTGGCCAGCAGATCCTACACTGGATTAAAAAAACAACAGAAGAATCTTCCGGCATATTTAAATCTAGATATCAAATTGGGTTTGTGTAAAAAATCAAACAGGCAAACAATTAGTGCTAAATTTAGCCTCTGCATTGGATCCACTTCTCAGTGTTAAACTAAAGGGCCATTTCAAGTTTTTGTTAAGGAATATGAACGGATTTGATTCCTTTTAGTTGAAGCTTTTAGTTGATTGACAATAAAATTCACTTTGACTTTAATACACATTTAAAGATTAGTAAAAAACCAAAGAGTAGCTTTTTTTTCATGTTGTTTCTTTGACATGGCTGGGCTGTAATTTTCTAAACTAAAAACTGCAGTTAGGAAAAAAAGGAAAATAGGATATCCATGTAAAACGAAACAAACAAAAAAAACGGGGAGAGTATAAATATTTTCTAAAGAAACAGATTTAACCTGTTCTCATAAACTGGATGAGCCATTACCCTCCTAAAGCATCTAAACATAAACAGGCAAATCTGCCTTGTAAACACACGGATGATACAGGATCCTAAAATCGGTGAGTGAACTCCTGAGAATGAAGCTCAGACTTCTTCCACGAGGCGTTTGTGTACCAGCATGCACCACGGTTAAGGACAGCATCCGTGTCTGTAGTGGCTTTTTCCAATTAGCTGATCAGACGAGTTCCACAGAGATTTCTAGATCCTTGTCAGGATGAAGCAGATCCACTTTGAGACTTGCGGGACAGATGAGTGAGACCTTGCTGTAACACGCTTTCTAAACATCGTCTCTCTAACCGGCTCAGCTTGTGACCTCTAACTGGTCTGTGAGAGCTGAGGGGCAATAAAACTGCTCTCCTTGGAAGAAAAACAACTCTGATTAGATTGAGTTTATCATTTTTGTTGCTTTGTGTTTAAACGGTTAGAAAATAGCTCCGTATTCCCGGGTGAGGTGGTCCAGTTTATCTGGTGCTGAAATGGCATCAGAACACAGATCAGAACGATTTCCCTCTGAACAGAAAGATGTTTGCTAGCTGGTGTAAAAAAAACAAAAAACAATCAGAGGTAATCACAGGATTGACGCGTCACCTCTAATAAACGAGACGAACGTGTTTAAAATCACCTCCACGCACCGACCTCCTCACCTCCTGTGTGTTCAATTTCATTTTCTCCAGTTTCTCAAATCTTGGAGGCGTTAAAAATCAGCAGGAGTTAACGAGGCAGTCGGTTGTTCGTCGCGTAAAGACTTTTTAGAATGCTTTCCCATCCTCATGCTACCAGACAAGAAAATAAAATTTGTTGCTATTTTGTTACATGTTTGATTATTATTTCAAATAAATTTGAATTCAATTTGTTGAACCAGCTGAACTGACCTAATGAGCCACCGTGTTCCCTGTGTGTAATCAATAAACAATGCAGTCCCAAAAGATAAAGACGGCCTAATAAATGTTGGAACGGAGAGAGAACGCAGCCTCTCGGATCAGAGCGGATCCGACACGACGTCCTGATGGACAGAGCGAGGATGGATTTGGGGAAGATGGAGGCGATGATCTAAGCGCCGAGTTCCGTCCGTGGGGTTGCAGGAGCGTGAGGACATCATCGCGGAGCAGAGGTTACGGGCTGGTTAATGCCTGTCACGGAGCCGCGCGGTAATCGGCCGTGACAGCAGGCGCCTTCGGTCCCTTTCAGAACCCCTGTGACCCCCTGAGAGAGGCCAGAGCCGCGCCGGGTCACCGCGAATACCAAAGCGGCCTAACAACCATCTCTAATCACTAAGTAGGAAAAAATAAATAAAGCACTTAGAATCTATTGTTTGAATCCATTTGGGTTTGAATTCAATTAGTGCAGAGACTGAAAGGAGTTTATTTAATTTAAGGTGAAAAAAAAAAAAAAATTCCAGAAATCCATGTGAACGTTTCGCCACACGGAAACACGTTCACAACGACCGCGGCTGATTAATCCTGACAGCTCTGAAGAATGTGCAGATAAATGTCACCAATCTCTTTTTTTGGGGGGTGTCAACAAAAAAGAACATCTTGATTCGTGCAGCTTGCTGAGATTCTGTTGTGACTCTGATCAAAATTCCCCCTTTGACTGTAACTGCAGCCTTGCCGCCCTCCTCTTCCTCTCTTTAGCTCTCTTTCCTCGCCGCTGGTCTTCCAGGGCCTCCCTCGTTAGCTCTGTTTCGTCACTCTCTCTGGCCCCCTTCCCTCCCTATTCATCCCTCTCTCTCTCTATCGCTCTTCTCTTTAGCTCATGTAATCATCCAGCTAGCTCGACCCTCGGCTTCGGGCCACGCTGCCTCAAACTATCACATCATCTCGTCTGCGCTTGACTGCGCCACTGTTGGGCACTTTGAAAGCAGACACATACTAGAGCGCGGTTAACAAATCTGCCCGAGAACGGAAACCTTCCCGAGGCCACGGGGCGTGCAGACGGCGTCGCTTTCCGTACGTCGTCGGCGACTGTTGGCAGCCGACTCAAAGGAGACGGCGTTAATACAATCGGTCGGGCTACAGATCCGCACGAGCGATGTGAGGCCGATTGTGCGGAGAAACCGAGGATTAAACGTCGCTTAATTAATTAGGTATTGAGCGCTCACTCCGAGAGACTAATGAAACCCTGGCGGTGAACTTTTCTGAGGCGCTGTCACAGTCTGATGGGTCCTGGATGCTGCTGTTAGCAGGAACACATACACACTCTTATTAATGGTGGCTGGTCTGTTTTGGCAGGAAAAATGGAGCTTAAATATATATATTACATTTGAAATTAATATTGTAAACTGTTAAACGTGTTCTTCTGCACAAAAGCAGAATGAAGATGTAACAGCGCCTCCTTAGGACAACATTAATATTCCATAAATGGCTACAATTCTCTCGCAATTCCCTGTTTTTGCTCCAACACTGTTCTGGTCTCTGTAGCTTTATACTTACATTAATGTGAGGGACGACGAGTAGTTTCATAATGAAAACTCTCTGCTACGGTGTTTCATGATTGCTGCTAACTCTTTGGAGAACTTTTTTAAAAATGCTGCTTCTTTTTTATTTTTTATGACAAACCCGAAAAAACTGAGATTTCCTCATAGTAACTTTAAAAACTACTCACAAATGAATCTTCTTTAAAACAAGTCAACATTTACTGCCAGAAGTAACAAAATTGCGACTGCTGTGTTTGAGCGTAGTTAGAGGTCAGTGCTGGGAACACTTGATTAAAAGTGCAAGCCCCACAAATCCATTTAAAAGTAATACAAACTTGGACTTATACCCTAACCTGCGCAGCTTAATTTTGTTAGCTGCCTTACAGCTAAATCTGAGGAGGCTTTCCTGTGAATTTTGCAGAATTATAATAGTTTACATGAGTGACAAGAATGAAAGCTTCCTTTACCAAACGTTAAAAAGCCTTACAGGGGTCCGATATGACGTACTAAATAAGTTAAACGTTTATTTATTATGATGAATAAATGAGCTGCAGTTCTGTTCTGTGAATTTTTTTATCTTTATTAAACTAAAAAAACAAAATGTAAATGATTTATGTTGGGAGATCTGTTCGCATGTTCTGCTAAAACTTAACCAACCAGCAAAGTAGAAAATCGTTCTTTACACGTTTTGTAGACCCAAAAAAAAAAGACAGGTATGGCCGGTTGTTAAGTCAAATAAAAAAAAAAAACCTTTCTCTTGTATTGCAAGCCTGTCAGACAACATATTGTAGTTAATGAAGCGTAAAGAAGAAGAAAATAAGTGCAACTTGGGTTAATCAGGATCATTCTTAAAGGTTTTCACTTGCCACTGAACCTGGATGCACAGGAAGAGATTATTACTGTTTATAGTGTTATTATTCATATATTTTACATTTGTCGTTGCTTTTTTTCATCATTCAGATCATTTGCTCATATCTTGGATATCGATTATCAGTCTGTGATGGGGGAGAGATAAACGTAGAAAAGAGCTGGTCAAAAAGTCACAATGAAAACAACAATCTTCAGCGCAGAAGTCTGTAGAGAGGACAAAAGACGTTTGCTCCTTTCAGTGATGAATAGTGTTTAGGGAAGCTTCTAGAAGAGACGCTTTTTCCTTGAGGGACGGCGGTTTGTTTAGTCATGCTGATACAGCAGAGAGTTAGGCATCATCATCTGAAAAAACATGTTCGCTCTGCCGTGAAACTGTCATAGATCGGAAACCTGGAAAATCTCTTAGTGAAGGTAAAACATAATACTAAACGCTAATGTGAGCTGTGGCAGCGTCACCTTCAAATCAATCAAAGCAACGCAGCTAATTAGTTCTCTATCTTTAGAAACAGTTAAGTCACATCAAAAGGACTCAAATCTGAATTGGTGGGTTAAAGCTTTGCGAAAATAGCGAATTAAAAAAAGCTGTTAAATCTGTCATTACACAGAGCAAAACTGCACCAGAGAAACGTCTTGTTGTTATTAATCTTTAAACACTTTTGTTTATGCTGGATAGGAAATATAATAACTTTAAGATCGTTTGTGGGATCTGTATGAAGTTTCGCTTTAATTTATTTTAGAAACCCCAAAGAATCCCAGATTGATTTCCTACTAGAAGAATCAATCATGGTTCCTCCTGCTCACATCTGCAGACTTCCTGTCCTTTGCACCTGTTTTCCTGTATCTTTGCTTTTTACCTGGCTGTGACGCCTTTACACAGAACCTGCTCTGTCTGTCCCATCTTAAAGATTCAAGAGGTGAGATAAGAGCATCAGGGAATCGAGAGGGAGGGCAAAGAGGAACAGAGAGAGAGAGGGAATCAGTGGAAGAGAATCTGCAGCAAAATTGGATTTTACAGCCTTTTTTTATTTAAGATCCGCATTGACGTTTCCCACCACTCGTTTTGTTCCAACTTGTGGAATCAGCATCCGCATGAAGACGATTGTTTTCTACCAGGAAGTAAGCGAACACTAAATATTTAGAATAAGGAGTGTTGTCATGGGGGGCCTCTGCAGGGGTGAGGCTGGTCCACTGATTGATCAGCAGAGCAAAACCAACTCCTCTCATCCTCTGGGGGTTGAATAGAACGTCCGTCTGCTCTCTCGGTATATCTAAAAAGAACCTGACCTACTCTGTTGGCTCGCACTTCTCCGGCTTCAGACGTGCCTCGCCATGCAAATAACCCGCAGTCCCCCGGCGGTCAGAGACAGAGCAGCCACTGTGGCGCTCCGAGGGAGCGGCATCAGACCGCGCACGAGCCTGCCGCCGCTGCCGCCGCACAGCTCGGTTCCCTGCTCCTGTTTCATCCTCTCCTCACTCTCCTTTTCTTCCCTGTAAGAAAGATGGCCTTCCCCACTGTGACAGCTCACAGATGGTGGTGGCAGAGCCTCGCAGATGGTCCGATCTGCAGCACAACCCCCCCCCCCCATCAGCGCAACACAGATGGTTCAGTCCGCCTCCCATGTTTCAAACCAGGGGGCTGTTGCAAAAAACCCGTCAGAGCTTCATCTCAGGACGGCGTCAGTAAAAGGCCGGAAATCAGTGAGGTGGAGTGGACGCACCTGCTGATCACCAGCTCAGCGGAGCGTTCTAGCAGCGCGGGGAGTGGCAGGTTAATACTCACAGATGATGTAGTAGTCCCTCCCCCGGAAGAACTCCAGTCCCCACAGGTTGGGGCTGAACTCCTGAAACTTCAGCGTGAACTTGACGTCCTGGTCGGGCTTCACGCAGTTCAGCAGCGGCGTGTCGGCCTTGGTGATGGTGCAGCTCTCCAGCTGCTCCCTTGGCACCATGTACACCTTGTAATACTCCACGCCGTCGGCCATCGCGCCGTCCACTCGGGGGCACACGATGTCCAGCTTGTCCCCAATCTTGGGGTACAAAACCACGCCTTGGCCTGGAACAAATCTGGGGAAAACGGGAGACAGGAATGTGAGGCGGATGATAGTCTGAGCTCGTCCTTTATGTGACGCAGACTGTAGAGCTAATGAGCCACAACAACAAAACACAGAAACCTCACTTTAATCATTGATGAGTTCATTATTAATAGTATCGCTGATATTTATATGATGGTGGGCCATCTAACATTCTTTAAAATCAACCTGAACAATGAGAGCATCGAGATGCTAGCAGGAGAAACCGGAACTGTTTCGAGGCGACTCTGAAGTCAGGGAAAGCAGCTGCAGCCCAAACACGTATGTTCATGTCGGCGTGTTTGCAGTGTCATGAAACCGCGCTCGACGGGTTAATGCATGAGGGAAGAAGCTGCCAAACGAGGTAAGAACCAGAGCAAATGTTGGGCCACTAGTTGCCATGGTGACTCCCCTCCCTTTCTGAAGAGGAACACAAACTAAAATATTAGGTGCAAACAAACATCGACCTTCTTAAAAATGATATTTCTTGCAGCGGAAGTAACAGAACCTGCTGGCAGTCATGCATGTAGAAAGTATGATAGGTGACCAAAAACCACCCAATTGGAAATTTTAAGACTGACTTGTTATTAAATTAGTGATTTGACTGTTTGTTTTCTCCTGCTTTAGGACTTTTCTAAGTGAATATCGATAAAAATGCCTGAAGTTCTGATTATATACGAGGTATAATGATGATGATGAAACTGGTTTAAATCAAAAACGTGTATAAGGATATTATAAAATCTTAGCTGTGACTTTGTAAGGGATTAAAAAAACTAGAGATGCACCGATTGTGAAATATACCAATACCGATGTTATTTTGTGGGTTATTTGTTCTTTCTTTAGTGCCACAGAAACATGACTGAACAATTTTAAAAGTCCTGCAGTTCTTCATCATACTATTATTTGACGAGTACAAATTCAACTAGACAAATTTATAAACCAATCTTTCCGTTCCGCCTGAGCACAGCGCTCATGCAACACTTTAATCGATCGGTGATTGTTATTTTTTTGCTGGTGGCGAATGGCAGTTAACGAGCCAAACATCGGCCAATGCCGATATTTGGCCGATGCATCGGTGCAGCACGAATGAAAACAGCCATTTAATCAGATTAAATCCAACTTCCTGTCAGAAGAAGTTAGGCGCTGAATTGCTTTTTTATTGTAAAATATGTTGTTGTTTTTTGGTTTTGTTTAACATGTTTTGTCTGCATATATGTAAACATTCTTACACTTTTTTGTGATTACAGAAATATACATTCCTGTTCTATCACGAAAAGTACAACAAGATTTTCTGAGGGGGGTTTACAAAGCAAACGTCTCGGCAGCTATCGAAAGAAAAGTGATTAAAAAAACTGGAAGAAAAACGACTCAAATGATTATTAATAAAAGTTTACGAGCAGCCTTATTGAGAAACTCATCAGCATACACTCAGAATCTCTCTCACACACACACACACACACACACACACACACACACACACACACACACACACATTTTATTTTATTTTATTTATTACATTTTAACACGTTTTGCCCTGAAGCACAAACTACAGTTCCCATTAGCAGGTGAAACCTGCTAATGGGATTTATCTGCTGAATAAATTTGGTCTGCACACAAATGCAGTTAAAAAGTAAAACCAGGAAGAATTTGAAAAGCATTCTGGGAAAACTGGTGCAGGTAAACAGACACAAATGAACACAAGACTAATAAATAAAGGGTGGAAACCCTAAACCTAAAGATAGCTCAGCTAAGAGGAGCAAATATTGAAAACCTAATTAAATAAAAAAAGTCGATTCCTACTTTTCTGACTTTCCCCCACATATTTTTATCCATTAATAAATATTTTCAGGAGATAAGACCTTGTGTTTCCTGAGAACATCCCATAAAGCTGTAGCTAACTGGAATCTGTGGGACTAAAATAAACAATAATTTCAGGCCTGATTATGAGCTGAGGGATTTATGGGTGAGCTTAGGTTAGCGATATTTAGCTCCGGGTTTGTTGGTGCTGCAGTCAGTCAGGTCAGTCTGATAACAAGACTGTGAGACGTTAACCAGACGCAGACGCGATCTAAACTCAGACAGGAAGGATTGAAGGGCCTCTAAAGAAGTTTGATCAGAAGTAAAACCGAACATCCTCCTGTTTCTGCCTGTTTGCCTTGTTTGCTTCGGGCAGGTCAGGGTCATACGCCGACACGGCAGCAGCTAAGTAGGCCGTGGCTCTGTGTGCTTCCTTCTTTCCTCTCTCTTCCTGCACCACCCGCAGGGATGAGCTCGGCGGTGGCGCGGCGCATCCAGCGACAGGCTCGGAGAGTGCGAGAGGCGAAGGACGCGTGTACTGTACGTTCTCGCCTCGCAGCGCCATCTGCCATTGTCCTCTGCGAGTCTGAAGGAGAGGAAAGAAGCAGAGCGCGGAGCGGGAGATGGAGGGAGGCCTGGTGACTGGAAACTGGCCTAAAGGCTGCCTCTTCTGCTGTGTGTGTGTGCGTGCGTGCGTGCGTGCGTGCGTGCGTGCGTGCGTGCGTGCGTGCGTGCGTGCGTGCGTGAGTGCGTGCGTGCGTGCGTGCGTGCGTGCGTGCGTGTGTGTGTGCGTGCGTGTGTTCATTCATGTGTCTGAGTGTAACATCTACATGCAGCCCAGCGTGAGGTTCCTGCACAGTAAGCTTCAATGACTCGATATCTGTAGAATCAGAGCAGGCAAACCAGGCTGTGCCTTTCATGAAGAGCAGTTTGAGATTATAGATAGCATATAAAAATAATCTGTAAAGGCCAAAACTTTCTTATTTTACATACTCCTAGTTCCTTAGATGCCAGGATTTGATGCTTTTCTGTCCAAATAGACACATCAGAAAGATGAATCTGCTTCTCTACAGATTTAATCCAACAGAGTGGCAGATTCCAAGAACGATCATCACAAAACATCCAGAACTGTAGGACCTGACCACACTCTCGGAGCGAGCTCCATTTTATATTTACCAGAAACTAAAACATGGACTCAGAGGCCACAAACACCAACAGACGCCAAATCTCACGTGTTTCTCCGCCACTGAGGAGACGATGCTGGTTTAAAGACCATAAATAAATTTTGGCTTTTATCTAAACGTTTTCACGGTTTCATCATTCTGATGTTTTAAAACGTTTCAGGGGCGGCTCTAGAACTATTTCATCACTTTTGTTTAAAAAAGTATCTCAAAATGTTCCATTAGGCTTTATCATTGTGAAAATCTGCTCATCTTTCTAATTAATACCTAACAACGTTCAGCATTCATTAAAAAACAAATAAATCAGGCTGTGAGGTTGTCTCGGCTGACATCCGGAGTGCGTTTAGGAATACAGAACAAAATCCTTTCAGTAATCAGAAATGAGGAGGCGATGATGGGATGTGAGGCGTCCCACAGTGGATGAACCCCCTGGCTGTGTTCGGATGTCTGCTGGATAAATATGAAGTAATTGCTCTTTGAAACAAACAAAAAAATAAGGCTGACGTGGTCATAACTGACTGAATAAAAAGATAAGTACTAAAATGATCAGTCCTGTCAGTCTAAACAGGTTATTCCAGCCACTTAATGAGGATTTTCTGACTCTGATAGATGAGTGGATGCTTAAACTGTCCCAAAATAAAACAGGAAAAGGGGGAGCAAAGCTTAAAATCATAACTTTCACATCACTAATCAGGAGAAACTTTGAGATTTATATCTATGCATGTGTGTTTAAACTATATGTTCATAAGTCTGCCTTCATTCCACAACAATGTACTAATGTGACCGAGCCTTAAAACGACTAAATATTCGGCCTTTATTGTTTTTCACGTCAAAAAGGATGAAAAGAATAATTCAGCAGCTTGTAGGCTCAGGTTGAACTTATTTTTAGAGGAATTTGGATTCTGCTTATGGGATAGGACTGATCCAAATGAAGTTCCAGGATTATAGTTATATAAGGAATTCTAAGTACATAATTGGTCTTGCTGGAGGAGTGCCTTCTAAACTTCTTTAACAGCGTTCCTAACTCACCTTTCTCCTAGACGCCAGTAGCATTAAAAGCACAAACTCATTCCTGCTTTAGGTCCGACGTAAATTAGAACGCTGACACCATTTTAGCTGGCCGTCCGACAAGCTGTGTAAAAATGTTGCAGCTGATCCAAACAGGTGCTCCAGAGGGGGATCACGTTCCCTCTCTGCCGCCTACGCCGCACGGACTCCCCGTTTCATTTTGACTGCACGTAAAGCCTTTAATGGACCACAGCCTCATCTTATCTAAAACAGCTCATTGTTCTTGATCGGCCCTCGTCAATTGTGTGTTTTTGCTTTTTATCTCCAGTCTGTCGGACTTCTGGTGGTTCCCAGAATTTCCGAGGCCAGACTGGGATGCATTGTATCAGCGGCACATCAGAACCTTGTTCAAATCCTGCATCAGACAAACTCTGACATTTAAAAGCGACTTTCCTTGTTAAACTGAAATGCACTTAGTTCCATATTTTCTGAAAGTCAGAGTGAATCTATGCCTCCTGTTTCTACTGAGTGACGTCACCAGGAGTACTTTCAGCTGTTATCTGATAGATAAGCCTCCATCTTTCTGCACTTAAAGGACACGAGATAAGAGAATAAGGTGACGTATATTTGTTCACAAACTTTAAGTCGTTCATAATTATTGTTTGGTTCGTTTTAGTATCTATTAACGGTCGTCTGCCAATAAATAAATGGATTCTTGTTTCCACTGGACTTTGAAGTTAAAACTAGAAGCTGAACTTTTGGCTAAACATTTTTCTGAGCTGCAAATAAAAAATTGTTATGGAACAATCATGTTAGGCCCATGAAACTTAGGGTCTCTCCTTGGTACGAGGGGCTTTAGCATTAGATCATTTTTATTGACAACATTAAAATGATAAAGGACTAAAATCGCTTTTAACAATTTTTCAAAACAAAATGAACAATTTCAAGAGGTTTTACTCATTTTAGTTCGCCACCGATCTTTTGTCTGTTTTGGGTTTTTTTCTTCATATTTCGTAAATGACCTTTACTTGCATTATTACAAATCAATCAATTGTTTATCCCTCTTAATTGTTTTGTCTCTTAGCAACACTTTTGTTTAGGAGGATGTAAAAAAACTAATCTGATATGTTAATCCGCCGCTGCGTCACATTTCCTGCTGCCCCAGCATAGATCCATGATCCAACATGAATGAACCTCTGGGGGCTCAAACTGGGCTCAAACAGCAAAAACTGGGAGTGTTTTTCTTCCTGGCGCTGACGAAGGAAGAGAAGATGCAGGGAATGTGGCTGCTGCCAAGAGGGCCGACTGAGGGAAGATGCAACGCATCCCCCAAAAACATAAAAAATAAAACAGCCCAGAAAGTACGAAGACGTGGAGTCAAGAGGACGACGAGGACGACTGGAAGCTGCAGACATGAGCGGCGAGAGCGAAGCAAGCCGAGGAAAGGTCACGGATAACCGCTCGGAGTGAAGAGGGAGGGGTGGAAAACAAATTACAGCATTCCATCTCATGATTGTAAATGTGTTCAACCTGCCACCACACACACACACACCCACACACACACCCGACCCGCCCACCGACAGCCTTTAAGGCACACTTGGCCCTTCACCCCTTCCTAAAAAGTCTTCCTAAAATGGCTTTCCTAACGAGTCCTCCTCCTCCATTCGCCCATAAATTTGCCTGAATCAAAGAGCCTGGAGCAGTTTAACGCAGATCGGGCCTCGGAAGAGTCGGCAGGTCCAGCTGAAAACATCCATCATGTTATTGAAGCTTCTGATGCTTTCAGGTCGTCTTCCTGTTCCCTGTTCGCCTGCTTTGCCTTCGTGTCTGTCGGGCTTCTCCCTCTGAGAGTTTAAAGGTCCTGTTTGCTTCTTGACGGCTCCAGTTCTCAGACGTTTCTACAATGAGTCCATCTGTGGAGATCTGAATTTAGGTCTGTTGGGTTTTTGGCCAAATACGAGAGTGAAATAACGGATTTGAGGAACAACTTCTGCTATAAAAGATGTAAATGTGGAAAAGAAACTCCAGCGCAAACACAAAGAGACCAAAACTAAAAACATGTGACATCTGTAACTATTGAACCAGGAAAGTTAGAGACGGGCCGAAATATTTTACGACTGAATATTCATTTCTAATCAAATGTGCGTAAAATGTTACTGACAAATGAGTCCCGACACACTCAGGGATGTTTGTTTTTTTAACTTTTCTTTTTTGTTTTCTTTTTTAAATATTTCGGAACTAAACGCCGTCCTTCCGTGTGTTGGTTTGTCCGCAGCTGCTTTGAAACCACGTTGAAAAAGGTTTCAACAGAAAGGGAACTGAAGCATTTATAATCAAACCGGAAACTTTAGGTCAGATTTACAGACTACAACCATTTGTCTGAAACATGGAGACAATAGTTTTACTTTCAAATTCAAATTTATTTCCTGAGATTTTTTACGGGGATTCTAAAATGCGATTTTATTTTCTAACTTTTGAAGAACTTTATTTCTCCTCGAACAACATTCCAGAAGAACGTTGAGGTGGAAAAATGAACATTCATGTTGACGTTTTCTGTCCTTAGAAGACGTTTCTGGCCGAGCAACTCCTACAGAATTAGAAGCAGCTTCTCGCCTGGTTTCCCAGGAAAACTGCACAGTTTGTCCTCCGCTCTCTGCTGGGATCTGGTTTTGGCCTCAGACGTGGGCAGAGAAGCGGGATGAGGGCCGACAGCAGACGTCCACGGCGGCTGCTGGAGCGTCAGAGCCGGGATTCATCAAGGATTCCGACTAAAGAGGCTGAGCGAGGGTTAATCCATGCAGCCGCAGGTCTCTGCAGAGAGGAACGGGGTCTTTACTCCCCTCTACCTTTCATCCTGTAATCCAGGCCCAGACCTAATTACCCTCCTTCCCCTGAGAGACACAGACAGAGAGAAAGAGAGGCCTTCGCCCTCTTTACTTCGTCTTTTAGTGTTTGGGACTGAGAAGAACGATGGAGTCTAAAAACCAAGAGTAAGATCCTGGGTTTCTTTATTTCTGCTGTTAACACGATTCCCTCTGAGAAACGTCTGACAGTATTCGGTCTCATCACACGCCGCCCCACCCCAATTCCTTCCACGTTTACAAAAGGACCCGGAGAGGTGCCCCCGCCACTGCCTGGTCACAAAGGGCCTTTTGGGCTTCTCTGTAATCTCTTAATGAACTGCAGCGGAGAGGCAGCGCTCCTTTTCTATATCCCATGTAAAGCAGGGCTCTCTTTTGTTTCTGCACCAAACTACAAAATGGATTAGCGGTTGGAGGAGGCGCGATGATGTGAGGTGGGGGGGTGGTGGGGTACTGCAGGGGTCACTCTCTTGTTTTTCTGAGGAGGCTCGTTTAAGAAAGGGCAGCAAAGCAGCGACAACAATGAGGTTTAATCCCCAGAGGAGCAGCTATAAGAGAGCCTACCACACACACACACACACACACACACACACACACACACACACACACACACACACACACACACACACACACACACACACACACACACACACACAC